>VZRJ01009455.1:944086-957488 GCA_013397565.1 Ptilonorhynchus violaceus | reverse complement strand
AGGGTGGGGGGGGGGCCGCGTGGGTGTGCGGGAAAAGGGGGAGGGCGGGGAGGGATTTCTTTTTCCGAGCGAAGGTGGGTGGCGTGCGGGGATGCCAGCTGGCGATGGGCTCTATTTCTACTGACAAGGCTTTACCCTGTAGGTGTGAGGAATTCCAATTAAATATTCAGCCTATTTGTCTGTGTGTGGGAGAGGGTTTGCTGTGCAGGAGGAAAGCCTCACATTCAGCTCCGGAGCTAACCATTAAGAGAGAAATTAGCTCAGTTCATCAAGGGAAGCCAGCGGAGGGTTTTCCCTCGCTCTCCTACCTTGTTCCATCCCCTCGTTCAGAAACAGCGGGGAACAAACCCATCGCGTTCGGCAGGGGAGCGCCGAGCCTGCTCCGAGGGGCGCAAGCACATCCCAGACCGGGAAAAGTAATTTTTCCCCGTGCCGGGGGGGATTGGATCCCGGCTCTGCCCACCCCAGGGGCTGCCGAGCGGGATCGATGCGGCGGGCGAGGGGTCGGAGGCGTTGGGGCGCCGAGGATTTAATTGCTCTCGCATTTCCCGGCCACCTCCTTCCCGAGTCATTTACGAGACACTAATTAATCACGGCGAAGAGAAAGCTCTCGCTTCCAGATGATCTTTTCAAGGTGGCAATGCCCCGGGAGAGTCGATGCCTTATCGATGAGGGGCCTTTTAGCCGGGGCAGCGGCGGGCGGGATCGATGGGGCGGCAACGATCGTCCCTCGCCGCCCCCGCGGGTTTGGGGGTCGGGCTCAAGGCAACCGAGAGGCAAATCCCTCGGGAATACAGCCAGGCCATCGGCTGGGGGAGAGATTGGGGTGGAAAATGGCATTTTGGTACCGGGATGCTCCTTGAGCATCACCGGGGCAAGGGCAGGATGCAGCAGGATCCCGCGCTGGGGGAATTTGGGGGAGAACTGTGCTTCCAAAAGAAAAAAAAAAAAATAAGCCACCACCGAGCTGATTTCACCATTTTCTGGAGCTTGACGTGTTTTTGCCCTTTTGAAATAACTTTCCATCTCAGAATACCCAAATTTTAAATAGAACCTAAAGTGACGAGAATTTAAAAAAAAAAAAAAAAAAAAAAAAAAAAAAAAAATGATTTTTTGGGAAAACACAAAAGAANGAGAATTTAAAAAAAAAAAAAAAAAAAGAAGAAGAAGATGACTTTTTCGTGAAACCACAAACGATATCCTGTTTTCCTGCTCTGTTTTGGGGAAGAGAAGTTGCTCCTGACGGGAATGAAGCCGTGTTTTCCTTCTCCCGAGGGAAGGCAAACCTCCGGGCTCCCCCAGGTGATGGGCACCGGTGGGGACTCGGCTCCTGGGACCCCACTCCCGATATTAAAATTAAAAAATAACACCTGAAAGTCGAGCCCGAACATATTTTGGAGGAAGGTGAAGGTGCTGGGCTGCCATGAGAGGGGGGACATGAGTATCTCCATTTTGGGGGGGGTCCTGGTGCTGCTCTGCCCCCTTGGCTGATCAAACCAGACCGCAGTGCTTGGCCCCACTGGGAGGATAAACTGGTTTTAAACGGTTTAAAATCCTCACTGGGAATTTCAGGCGGGAAAAGGGATCGTTTGAAACTCCAGCCCTGCTGCCCCGGGGTGAGTTAACCCAGGCGAGGGGGCTGCTGTGGGGACTGTCCTCGCTACCCTGGGACAGCCTTCCCACCCCCGGGACAGCCTTCCCACCCCCGGGACAGCCCTCCCTCCCCGGGGACATGGTCACCGATGACTTTCCTGACTCATCTGAGGCAGGTCCCAAAGTAATCCGGGAGGAAAAGCCTCGCCTGGATCCCGTGGGATGCTCCCTGCCATGCTGAGCTTCCCTGTCCCCTCCCCTACACAGGACGCAGGGATGAGCTTCCCTACCCCCTTCCCGTCCTGCAGAATGAAGGAATGAGTTTTCTTGCCCCTTCCCATTCACGGGATGCAGGAATGAGCTTTCCTACCCTTCCCTGTTCATGGGATGCAGGGATGAGCTTTCCTGCTCTTCCCTATTCACCGGATGCAGGGATGAGTTTTCTTACCCCATCCCATACAGGGGATGCAGGGATGAACTTTCCTGCCCTTCCCTATTCACGGGATGCAGGGATGAGCTTTCCTCCCCCTGCCATACACAGGATGCAGAAACCTTAGGGAGTTCCTTACCAATCCCAAACCTCCTTTGGCTTCTGCCAGCTTTACGGGCCAGAAAACACCTTTTTAGGGCCGAGCATCCCATCAAGGAGCAGAACCCCCCCAAGGACCAACCCCGCACCCTCCCCATCCCTCGGGATCACCCCGCCAGCACCCACAGCTTCACCACCGGGACCGCTCCACCCATCCATCCATCCATCCATCCATCCATCCATCCATCCATCCCTCCATCCACACCGCTCCTTTCCCTCTCCCTTCCTCCCAAAACCCAAACCCGGCGACTCCATAGCAACCCGCAAGCTCGCGGGGTCTGACTCCGGCGCTTCGCTGGCGCTGTCACTTCGTTTGAGGCTACCCCCGGGTAGGTGTGAGGAACTCCAATGAAACATTCCGCTGGCTCCCTGTGTGGGGGGACAGCTCCGCTGTGGAGGAGGGAAGCCTCGGCGGTGACTAATCGCTCAGACACCGGCTGTCTGTGGCACCAGGGGAGGGCAGGCACAGGGTTTTCCTTCGCCGTGCAGCTGCCTCTGCATTCCCTTTTCGGGAGATATTGCGGCTCCCCGCCGGGCTCGGGGGCTCCCGGGCGGAAGTTGGAAAGATCCCAAGCATCTTTCCGGCGTGGCTGGGGCTCCGCGGCGATGCCGCTGCTGCTGCTGCTGGTGCTGCTGCGGATCTCGCTGCTGCCGCAGCCTTTGCTGCTCCCTCTCGCACAGCCCCAGGGTAACTTTTTTTTCCCAGGGAAACCACATTTTTGCATTTTTAAGGTGCCCCCGCGCATCCCCCCTGCCGTGGAGGGGAGGTTGGTGGTTTTGCGCCCTTTGGATGAGCATCCCTAAATTTGGGAGAGCGGCATTAAACGTGGGTGCCGAGCCCCAAAATGAGTATCTGGCCCTCGCCTGGGGAGCAGAGCAGAGGATCCCACCCTCGGCCACGAGCCCAGCCCTGGCAGAGACGTTCCAAACCCAGCACTCCGAGATCACCACCGTGAACCCCACGCCAAGCATCACTTCCTGCATCCTCCCATTCCCTATGGAAAAAGCCCAGCTCCACGCACCCATCTGGATGAGGGTGATGCACGGCGCACGTGGGGCCCCACGCACCCCAAAATTACCCCCTCTTGGCCGGAGCCAGGACGATTTCCCGGCGCAACCCTGCCCGCGGCACCAACTCCCCGCGGGACGGCGGCCGAGCGTGACACCGGGGTGGGGGACGCGCGTGGTGGTCCCAACCCGGGGACGCTGCCCCGCTCCACGGGGACACCGGGACACATCCCCAGCCCTTTTAAGCGGCTGCAGGAGCCCGGGCAAGAGGCGGGAGCGGGCCCAGCCCAGCCGGCGGCTTCGCCCCCGCTCCCCGGGGAGGCGAGAAGGGGGCCGGCGGCCGCCCCCCGCCACCGCCGTGGGCAGCGGCAGGATGTGCTGTCCCTCCCCTGCACTTCCCAGCGAGCACTTTACATAACTTCTGCTGCTTAGTCACAGCTTCGACTCTTTTTTTTTTTTTTCTTTTTTCCCTTTTTTTTTTTTTTTTTTTTTTTTGGAGCGATTTTCTCAGCCGCATCAGAGCGCGAGTCATTTCGGCAAGGGAAGTCCCTTCCTTTCTTCCGTTCCCTTGGTAACTGCACAAATTTGCTCTTCAAATGATTCATGACCGGGGTGCTGTAGGAGTTCCCTCCTCCAACACAAATCTCTCCCACACAACCACACATGCCCGATTAATCATTGATCGGTGTCTCTTCCGCAAGGTACGCCCGGCTCCAGCGCTCTCCCCCGGCCACCACCCCGCTGCTCCCGGGGGCCCTGGGTGCTCGCGAGTGTCCCCAAGCGCCCAGAGGGGACACGGAGAGGAGTTTGTAAGAAATCCCGTCCGTGGAGAGGTTTTATGGGCTATCGATGAAATATTCCCAAGGTGGAGGGACACGGTGGTGACAGGAGCTGAGTGCTCTCCACGGAGCCAGGGATGGAATCGGAGCTCGGCGCTGGTTGGTGGTGATGGATAAACCTTTCCCGAACTCCCAGTTGCGTCAGCACAACTTTATTCATGATCTCATTTTTGTTGCCATCCCAAACTTCCTTAGATCAAACAAGGAGAGGGAGAACTGGAGGGGTGGAGGGTCACCCCCCCTCCACCACGACCGGGCTGGAGGGACAGAGCCCAACAGCAGAAAAAAAAGCCAGAAAAGAGCTAGAAAAGTCCTTTTTGGACCCCTGGTGAGTGAAATGCCACAAGTCAGAGCATCATCCCGGTGCCACGATGCTCCTCCACACCCCTGTACCCGCACCACGGCTTGGGAAGTAGATTGGGATAGAACCGGGAGCCGGTGAGAGCCTGGCTGCCGGGAATATCTCAGCTGGAAAATAAAATTAATCCGCAGAATATCTGCCCGCCGTTTTGGTAGGTTTTATCTGATTTATTCTCTCCTCGTTAAGAGGAGCTAATTAACAAACCATCGTTTAAATAAACAGCAGCGAGAGTGTTTGTAACCTCCGCTTTATTGAATTGTGACAAATTATTAGCCTCTGCACGTTAAATGAAACAGAAGCATGGAGGAAAAAAACCTGAATTCCCATCTGGATAAACCGTCCCTGCTGTGGACACGGACCGGAGGGAGCGACTCCCGGGGCAGCTCCCGGCCAGCGCGACACGCGCAGGGAAAAATCCCAAATAACCCCAAAACCGGGCGGGTTTCTGGGTGCTGAACGCTTCGGGGCCGTGGCTTCACCCTAAATTCATCCCTGTGGGAACGGCAGGGTCAGGAGCACCCGCGGGACGAGGCTGGGAGGTGGATAAATCCCAGCAGCTCCGTGCCGGCAGGAGCCTCTCGGAGCCGTCGTAATCATCTCGCTCATCACGGATCCTTGGCAATATAATGATAATAATCCTATAATGCACGTCTGTGCCGAGCCTGTCATCCCGGCAGCTCCCGGTGCTCCCAGCGCGCGCTGGGAGGAGGGAGCAGCATTCCCGGGGGATGAAGCCGTGGCCGCGTGTCCCGGGCCGGCCCTGCCCTCCCCAGGGTGGTGCACACGGAGGAGGAAGGGAGATTTTGGGATGCTTTCCCTCTTTTTCCTACCCCCGAAACGGTGCAGCCAACACGCTGCATCCTCCCAGTGTCTGCAGCATCCCGGCGGTGGGATGGGCATTCCCAAAACACGGCAGAGCCGCCGCTGGTCCCTGGGGTGCTTCCAGCTCCTGCTGTCCCAGTGAGAATTGCTCAGTGTGAGCTCTGCAGGGCCTTTGGGAGTGCAATTACCTGGGAGCATTAATTACACTCCGGGTGAGCATAAAGCAGAGCAGGGAGCGCGGCAGCAGCGGCTCGTGTGGGGTGGGAACGCCGGGATCTGCAGGGATGAAGCACTGGGATCAGCCCTCTGGCATACTGGGGTGGAATATCCCCCTGGACAGAGCATCCCAGAATCAGAGAATCATGGAATTGTTTGGGTTGGAAAAGCCCTTTAAGAGGATCGAGTCCAGCCAGTCCCCCAGCACTGCCAAGGCCACCACTAAACCACGTCCCCTAATGCCACATCCACACGGCTTTTGAATTCCTGCTGGAATACCGAACCCGCCACCACCCTGGGCAGCTCGTGCCAGGGCTGGACAACCCTTCCAGCGAGGAAATCTTCCCAATATCCAGCTTAAACCTCCCTTTGCCCGACTTTTGTCCTGTCACTGTTGCCTGGGAGAGGAAACTGAGCCCCACCTGCCTCCAACCTCCTTTCAGGCACAGAATCTCCTTTCAGACATTTCTCAGGGTGAGGAATTCGTAGAATCTTGGAATGATTTGGGTTGGAAGGGACCTTAAATCCCATCCAGTCCCACCCCTGCCGTGGGCAGGGACTCCTTCCACTATCCCAGGTTGCTCCAAGCCCTGTCCAACCCGGCCTTGGACACTTCCAGGGATGGGGCAGCCACAGCTGCTCTGGGCAACCTGTGCCAGGGCCTCCCCACCCTCCCAGGGAAGAATTCCTTCCCAGAGGAGCTTGGAGCACAAAGAAAACTTCCTCTGAGCAGCAGCCTCTTTGCTTATTTTGGTTTTTTTTTCCTGAGTTTTTTAAAATTTCTTTTATTAATAAAGGCTTCATTAACGAGCAGCGACAGAAACTCACACCAGGGAACTGAGTATTCCAAGGAGCCAAGTCATCAATTAAACCAACATTTCCCTCTGTTCTTTCCCTTTCAAACCCTCGGTTTCATCACCAGAAAGGGGAATCGAGAGCGCTCCAGCGAGGAGGAACAATACCAGGGCACCAACTCCTACATCTGCCCCCCCGGGGAGGCGGGGACCAGCAATCCCACAACGATCCATGGGAATCGTGGATGCTGGATGGCACAGGCGAGGAAAGCTGCCCCAGCGCCCCAGCTTCTCCCAAAATGTGGAACCCTCCTGCCTGCAGTGTACCCAAAAGCTGATTTTTTTTCCCCTCTGGCATCAATTAACACCTTAAAAACCGTTCCTTGCCCTGGCAAGGTTTTGCTGGGATGCTGAATTCGCCTGGATCACGAGTGCTCTGCCAAAGTGTCCCCAAGGTGTCCCTACAACGCTTCACCCAGCAGCCAAGGAGCAGGAACGACATCAGCCAGCAATTAACAGCTGATCCCTACGATTTATTGATAAATCCAAGCGTTTCGGATGAGCTGGAGCTGCATTCCACGTGCTACAGGGGAAAAGTTTCCTGCAGAGCTCATGTCCCTTTGGGATGGGGACAGGGACAGGGGACAGGGCCACGGGCACGGGCGAGCAACCGATCCCCCACGGCTCCATTTCCAGCCTCTCCTCGTGCAAAAATCCCATAATTTCGAAGGTTAATAAAGCCCTTGTTTGCTTAAGACAGCACCTGTTTCTATGGTGACACTTGCAACCCGGAGCCTGTTTATGAACGGCGGCGACGAGCGCGGTGACAAACGCCACCGCCGGCGACCGCGCCGCGGCGAAGGCCGGCGCTGCTGCCGGGACCTCTGGGAACAGGGATGCCGTGATCCCTCGGCATCCAACCGTGCCACTCCCCATCCACGGGCTCCCCGCTCCGCCCTACAAAGCCACGGGAGGGGTCGGAGCAGCACCCACGGCGTGGGGGGAAAGCCGTTAACGGGATGGACCACGGGTGGGAACGGCTCTCCTTCAAAAACCTTGGATGCGCTTCCCATATCCAACCCCAGGCTGGACTCTGGCAGCTCCGTGCCTCAGTTTCCCCCGTGCCCAGCCCCGGGAAGGGGTCGGCGGACGATCCGGGCGGTGCCGGCGGCAGCGGCAGCACCCGGCGGGTCCCGCTCGGCTCCAGCCTGGCGCAGGATTTCTCCCGGCTGGCAGAACCGGTTTCCATAACGACTTTCTGTTACAAACATATTTTGATAAAAATAAAGTTAAAGCAGCGAGGCTTTAGTGGAGTACAAATTCGCTGCTCTCGCCCTCCCCCTTCCTCCTCCCCAAGGAGGGGGAATAAAGACGGAAAGCTTTCCATTTGAAGGGCAGTATTTTCTCCCTTCTTTTTCTTTCCCCGCTGAATACAAAATGGAAAACCTTGTTTACCGGGAATTCGCTGTAAACTGGTTCCCACTCTGCCTGGTTACCTGATGCTCTCCAGTATGTACAGGATAATGTGATAAATTCATTTCCAATTCACTGCATTATCCTTTGAATATTTTAATGACTCATTGAATGGAGTAAAAAAAAAAAAAAGAGGGGGAAAAAAAAAGCTATTTCAAATGAACAATTATGCTGCATTAGAGTAAAGGCTGATTATATTTAAACACTGCTTCCATGGATAACGGGACATATCGACCTCCGCCTATAAGAGCTAATTTGGCTCTTATCTCTAAATAATTTTACACTGCAAATTACCATGAAAACCTAAAGGGCTTTAAAAACATTCATCAAAAGATATTATTCCACTTTGTAGCAACATTTTTATTTAAATTATTTTGAACAGGAGTGAAAGCATCTCTCGTGTTTGACAATCGGAGCAGCGACGGAGCAGCGGCTGATAAGGAACGGCGAGCGGCGCCGACGGGATGGGATGTTCCATCCCGAAAACCCACCTGGGAGAGCAGAATTCCCAGCCAAACCCCAAAGCTGGTGGCGTGCCAAAGTACTGCAGCACCCAGGAGTGGCATTTAGCGCTGCTGGAGCTGCTTCCCTCCAAACTGAGGGATGGCGAAGCCTGGGTGATGCCGGAGGGATGCCAGGGCGACGTGCAAGGGGTGCCGGGGGGCGATGGGGTGATGCCCGAGGGATACTGGGGGGATGCTGGGGGGATGCTGGGGTGATACCCGAGGGATATTGGGGTGATACACAAATGATAGTTGGGGGATGCTGGGGTGATACCGAGGGATTTTGGAGTGATACTGAAATGATAGTGGGGGGTGATGGGGGGATACCCGAGGGATATTGGGGTGATACCCAAATGGTAGTGGGTGGGGTGCTGGGGTGATACCTGACGGATATTGGGGTGATGCTGGGGTGATACCCAAGGGATATAAGGGGGATATTGGGGTGATACCCAAATGGTAGTGGGTGGGGTGCTGGGGTGATACCCGAGGGATATTGGGGCGATGCTGGGGCGATACCCAAGTGATGCTGCAGTGATGCCAGGGGGATGCAGGGGGCGATACCCAAGGGATGCTGGGGTGATACCCAAGTGATATCGGGGGGATGCCAGGGGAATGCTGGAGGGGTGCCACGGCAATGCCCAAAGGATGCTGGGAGGATGCCAGGTCGATACCTAAGGGATGCTGAGGGGATGTTGGGTTGAGTTCTGGGAAAATGCCAGAGCAGCACCCACGTGATGCTGGGGAGGAGGTTGGGGGGATGCCGGAGTGATACCCCAGTGATTCCTGGGGGGTGCTGGGGCAAAGCCAGGGCGATACCCCAGTGATTTGGAATTGGTGCTGGGGTGATGCTGGGGTGATACCCAAGGGATGTCGGGGTGATGCTGGGGGATGTTGGATGATACTGGGGTGATACTGGGGGATGCTGGGGTGATACCCAAGGGATGCTGGGGCTGGGGTACCCAAGGGATGCTGGGGTGATGCTGGGGAATGCTGGGGGGATTCCGGGTGGTGCTGGGGTGATACCCAAGGGATGCTGGGGGATGCTGGGGTGACACCTAAGGGATGCTGGGGGATGCTGGTGTGACACCTAAGCAATGCTGGGTGATGCTGGGTGATACTGGGGTNCTCCGCCAGCCCCCCCGGCACGGCGCCGGCCGCCCCGTCCCTCCCGGAGAGAGGCACTTGCACGGCCCTCTCTGCACCAAAGCAACAGAAGGTGTCATGTAAAGCCTACACGGTTATTTTAGAGCCAGTGTGCAAATAAGCCTGTCAGCTGAAGCTCCTCGGAGCCAAGACTTCCATATCCCCCCAAAGATCTGCATCTCAACGAGACACCATGTGTCGGAGCCCGCCGGCTCCGCGCCGAGATTTGGGGCTGGGGGATCGGGAAAACTCTGCCTGAAGCCCCTCTGGGACACTCCAGGACCCCTCCAACCGCACCCCTGGCGACAGGGATTGACCTGAGGGGGTTTTGTCCTGGTGTCCTGCTGGGATGGGGCTCGCTGTGGTGTTTTATGGTGCATTTATGGGATTTGGGGGATTTATACGCATTTCTGTGTGTGTGTGTGTGTGTGTGTAGAGGAGAGCTCCATGTACACACACCCACGGGAGATAGATGGGATATATTTATCCCATCATTATAGGGATCATATCAATATGTACGTTTTATATAGAATATCGCATGGAATCAGGGAATATCTCACGTTGGAAGGGACCATCAGGATCATCGAGCCCCAATCCCTGCTCATATTTGTATATTTATGTTNCCCAAGGGATGCTGGGGGATGCTGGGGTGACACCTAAGGGATGCTGGGGGATGCTGGTGTGACACCTAAGCAATGCTGGGTGATGCTGGGTGATACTGGGGTGATGCTGGGTGATACTGGGATGACGCTGGGATGATGCTGGGCAATGCTGGGTGATACTGGGCGATGCTGGGGTTATACCCAAGCAATGCTTGGCAATGCTGGGTAACGCTGGGCGATGCTGGGGTGATTCTGGAGGATGCTGGGATGACACCCAAGCGATGCTGGGTGATACTGGGATGATGCTGGGTGATACTGGGACGATGCTGGGTGATACTGGGATGACACCGGGCGACGCCGGGGTGACGCTGGGCGACGCCNCCTCCAACCGCACCCCTGGCGACTGGGATTGACCTGAGGGGGTTTTGTCCTGGTGTCCTGCTGGGATGGGGCTCGCTGTGGTGTTTTATGGTGCATTTATGGGATTTGGGGGATTTATACGCATTTCTGTGTGTGTGTGTGTGTGTGTGTAGAGGAGAGCTCCATGTACACACACCCACGGGAGATAGATGGGATATATTTATCCCATCATTATAGGGATCATATCAATATGTACGTTTTATATAGAATATCGCATGGAATCAGGGAATATCTCACGTTGGAAGGGACCATCAGGATCATCGAGCCCCAATCCCTGCTCATATTTGTATATTTATGTTTATAAATACATCTATCTCATGATAAGAAACCCTAAGGAATAGTTGGGGCTGGGATCAGGCAGATGGGGAAAACCCTTCCCCTTCCCAAAAATCTCCTTTTCCCGCCCTCCTGCATGGCCTGACACGGAATTTCTGACCTTAAATACCACAAACTGCATCACCCAAATGCCAGGGAAAAAAAAAAAACCACCTTCCATTCGTGCTGGAGGTTTTAATCCCACATTTCCCTCCTTTGCTTGCAGGATTTTATACTCCCCCAAAAAAAGAGGAAAAACACAATAATTAGCAAGAGGGAACGGCTCCGAAGGATCTGTGTGCAGAAGGAAACACAAGAGCTTGGGCTCCTTTGCGTTTGGTAAATATTAAAATTAATGAGAGACTTTCAGGACCCCGTTGTTAGAAATGCAGAAGGGTTTCTGTGAAGGATTAAAACACACACACACAAAAAAAACCCCCAACACACAAAAAAACAAGCCCTGTACACAAATTCCCGCAATTATTCCCAGCGCTTCCTATTTTCCAGCCAATTATGGAATTCATGGAAAGTATTAATATCCCGTTTTAATTTGCTTAATATTCCCATTAACAATAAAAAGTCTAATTAAGGTATCTGTACAAAGAGCCCTCAGCAGTAATTTCAGAGAATAATAGAGGAGAACGACGCGATATTTCTTGTTAAATGCACGCTGCAAATTAATTGATATCTTAATTAGGCTTTAGTACCCAGATTATCAGTGAGATTGATTCAGGGCTGAAACACCTCGGTTTTTTGAAGAGATAAAAGCAAGCAGGAGAGGAAAAAACCGCCTTCCCAAAATATTTCTGGGAGCAAAGCAACCGTACACCGGGACAGGGGGGAAGGACTCATCCCGTGGACGCGCAGAGCTGGGAAGCGCCACAGTTCATCCCGAACCCACTTCCCGCTTGTTTTCTCCCTGAATTCAAACCGGTTTTAACCCCCACCCCCAAAAAATTTAAAAAAAAATAGAAAGGGAATTTAGATTTTCACCAAAAACCACTTTTGTAACCACCAAACCCAACTGGCAGCAGGAGCTGTTTGAAAGGACGCGTTGCCTCCGCAGAGAAAACCGGTGGTGGGGAGTTGGCAAAGTGGTTTTTTGAAATTTTTTTTTTCTCCCAGCATTTCCTTAGGAGAAGGAGCGGGGAAAAAAAACCCCAAGCAGCAATATTTTTGGACCAGCCTGGCTCTATATAGCCCGAGGAAGCACTTCCCTACCTACACGCCCGGCACCATTTACATCTCCCTGGCAAACGCTCGCCCTCCCGCCGGGATTTCGCCGGGATGCTGCCGCGCCCATGGCGCGTCCCACGGGAATCCAACCCTCCGCGGAGGATTGGGAATGACCCCGAGGGACGGACTCACCAGGATGTCGGTGACCAGCCAGTGCCTCCAGTAGCGGTGCTGGGGGTTGGCTCTGTTGGGAGCGTCGGCATCCACCATCACCAGGACGTATTTCTTCTTCTGCAAGAGAGGAGAGGGGAACGTTGTGGTCACGGGGTGAGGGCAAGGAGCCCCAAAATCCACATTTTTCCACTCTTTCCCGTGCAGGCGCGCTCTGACGGTTGTCTCACCGCAGGGGTGAGTGAGGAACGGGCGCCAGGGGAGGCCACAAACCCGCTCGGGGTGGTTTAATCCCAAATCTCTCCAGAGGAAAAATGTGATTTCTGCCTCCACCAAACAAAAGGCGCCAAGGAGAATTCCCTCTGCTTCCAGCCATCCTCCAGCCACATCCCACCGAGGCACAGGATGCGCCACAGCTGCAGCCCCTGTGATACTTTTGGGATCCAGTGGTGGATGGGGACAAGCCGGATGGACCATCCTCCACAAGGGTGGCTGTGAGGAGCCAAACTCTGCCCCACACATCCCAAAATAACCAAAATGTGCTCCTGGGATGCTGCAAGAAAGCAAAGCCTCTGCCTTGTCATGCACTTGGGGGCCAGGTACCACTCCTGGGTGATGGAAGCCGGCAAAGAGAGCTGGGATTTAGGGATAATACAGGTTTAACCCCCAGGAAATTCCCACATCCCACCCCAGGTCCCCACTGAAGGTGCCCAGCACCCAAAGGCACCACCAGCACGGAGCCAAGGTGGATATTTTGATCCGCTGGGGATGGAGCTGGATTGGAAGTGACCTCTGGAGGGAAGCTGTGGAGGGAAAACCTGCTGATCTGCGGGGATTTGGCAGGCCCTCAGGCAGCAGATTATCCTGCAAGCACCCAGATTAAGGGATCTATATCCTAATAAAACCTCCAGGTGCGTCTGTGAGCGCGCCAGCGGTGCCACGCTCGCTCCAGCCGCCCCGGGGGCCGGGCTTTCGTCAACAGCCCGGGGATTTGGCCCTGCAATTCCCACCCAAAGGAGCTGCTGCATCCCCTGGTCGCTTGTGAAAGCAGGCAGGGATTTTCAGAGGGAGGTTTTTGGGGATGGCTCAATGTTTTCGCTCCGTTTCCCAACCCCTGGTTGGGGTAAAGGGGGAGAACGAACCCCACGGTGTTGCCATAACCAGAGATCCCCCCTGTGCCCGCTTCCCTTGGCATCCCACGCATCCCACAGACCCCTGGAAGACCCCACCTTGGCAGGGAGCACCGTTTTTAACCAGAAAAACGCGGATTTCGGCCCATTTAGCCCAACGGCTTGCAACAGTTGCGAGAGAAAATCCCAAACTCCCGCAACCGCCCCGCCCGGTGAGCGCGGCCGTGCCGCTGCCCCGCTCCATTAA
>VZRJ01009455.1:928710-943638 GCA_013397565.1 Ptilonorhynchus violaceus | reverse complement strand
AAAAAAAAAAATAGGAAAAAAAAAAAAAGGAAAAAAATGGGGGGAAAAAAAAAAGTGTTAAAAAATAACAGCAAACACGAGAATAGAGTGCAAGTGAAGCTAACAGCAGGCTCGGAATTGGGGACAGATTGTGGCCTAGAAAGGTGACGGCGCACGCGGCCGGGGGCCGGCGAGGCCAGACCCCCGTGGGGACAGGAGTTGGGGTCAGTGCCCCCGAGCCGCGCTGGCCACGGGGATTTTTCTCTCTCCTCACCTGCTGGCCACCCTAAGAGCCACAATCCCTCACCTTCCACCTAAAGATAGCAAAGCCCGAGCCGAGCCGAGTTAATCCCGGCTGCTCATCCCGCGCCGGGGCCGGGCGCCGCTCCTGAGCCTTCACCCGTGCCCCAAACCCGCCCCAAACCCACCCCAAACCCCCTTGTGCGATATCCCCAGGCCCTGCTGTGCACCCCAAACACGGGGGAGGTGTTTCTGAACGGCTTGCGAGCAGCAGAGCAGCGGGAGCGCGGTGATTTTGGGGTTTTTTTAATGCTGAAATCCCTCCTCGACACAGGCTAACAGCATTAGCTGCTGTCAGGGCTGCAGACGGGAGCCAGCCCCGAGTGACACGGGAGCTGCTCGGCTTTACAGGCATGAGCCAGCCCCAGGGATTTTGGGAGAGGAGGAAAGTGGCTTTGGATCAGAAAATTCCTCCAGTGCGCGAGAGCAGGCGGCATCTTGCTGTGCAGAGGGAAGGGAGGAAGGGGGAGAGGGAAGAGAAAGCCGCTTTGGGTCGTTGCAGGTGAAAATTTGGGGTAAAAATACACCCCCAAAACCTTGTTGAACATTCCAGCTCGGCCCAGGAGCTGCTGGAGTGCAGGACCCAACTGGGACATGTGTTTCCCACCAGGGTCAGAATCATGGAATGGTTTGGATTGAAAGGGATTTAAAGCCCATCCCGTTCCACCCCTGCCATGGGCAGGGACACCTTCCACTAGCCCAGGTTGCTCCACGCTGGCCTTGGACACTTCCACAGATGGGGCAGCCACAGCTTCTCTGGGAATTCCATCCCACCCCCTCCCCACCCTCACAGGGAGGAATTTCTTCCCAATATCCCATCTATCCCTGTCCTCTGGCAGTGGGAAGCCATTCCCTGTGTCCTGTCCCTCCATGCCTTGTCCCAAGTCCCTCTCCAGCTCTCCTGGAGCCGCTTCAGGCACTGGAAGGGGCTCTGAGGTCTCCTTGGGTCCTTTCCTTCTCCAGGCTGAGGTGTGACACCAACCAGGTCACCCTTCCAAAGGCCACCCTTCCCTTGCACCTCACCCCAGCTCACTCTAAAACCAACATTTAACCTCTGACAGGAGCTGCTGCCTTCCCAAGGACTCGGATCCACGTCTCCCCCCCCCAGCTTCGCCCCCCACATCCCCGGGAACGGGCATCCCGCCCTGCTCCTCCCCCCGACACGGAGCCGGTGGCAGGTGACGAGAGCCGTGTTTTCCACGCTAATTGCCTCTGGAGGGAAGCAGCCGCAAAATATCCCGTTATTCCTGCAAGAAGGCATTAGCTGCTCCAATTAGGCACAGGTTTAGGAAACTTGCTCCGAGCAGGCAGGGACTTTTCCGAGAGGCGGGAGAGGGATTTGTGCGCTGGGGATACACGCACACACACACACACGGAGCTCAGCGGATCCCGCCGAGCCGGGGCTGCACGGGAATTAAAGACTTATCCAAATGAA
Organism: Ptilonorhynchus violaceus; assembly: GCA_013397565.1. Classification (NCBI taxonomy): domain Eukaryota; kingdom Metazoa; phylum Chordata; class Aves; order Passeriformes; family Ptilonorhynchidae; genus Ptilonorhynchus; species Ptilonorhynchus violaceus. The sequence continues at coordinate 941,924 of VZRJ01009455.1, read as the reverse complement.
AGCAAATCGGGTGTTAAGCGACACACATGTAGAGCGAGCGGTTTCCTTGGAAACCGGCGCACATGGAAGCAGCACACATGCAGCGCTCCGGCGTTTTCGGCGGCGCCGGGGCGGCCTCGGAGCTCTGCCTGGCCAGGGGTGCCCGGCTTGGGATGAGGACGGAGCTGGATGAGCCCGGGGGTGCCCACGTTGGTGTGTCCATCCCGTTGGCGCCCGTTCCTCCAGGGCGTGGAGAAAAACGGTTTAAAATGTGCTTTATCCTGCGAAGGGGAGATGGATGGTGCCCAGCTTTGCCTTAGGAATTCCATCCCGAATCCAAGGAATGGCGATGGGCAAAGCCTCAGCCAGGCCCCAGCCCAGTGCCCGCTTCCCAACACGGGAATGAACAGGTTTGGATGGATCCAGTCTGGATCCTCCCAGCTCACCCATCCCTCAGGGCTGTTCCTTGTGCGCGCCCAGGGGTGTTCCCTGCACCAGCTCCTCACCACACAAGGGATGAGGTGAGATTCCCAGCTGCCCCATTTCCACCCACATCCTTGACAGCTCCTAAGGAATCTCCCCGGCTGCAGAAGGAAATCGTGGCACGGACAGGTTGCGATGGTATCGGAGCCAAAAAACCTTTCACCTCCCTGGGAGATACAGCCTGGCACAGCCACAGCCTGTACTGTCCCGGTGTGAAGGATTTTGGGGTGTCTTTGGGGTAATTTTTGGGGTGACTTTGGCATGAGATGATCCAGGCCAGTCCCATGGGTGTGGAGATGGGATGGGGAATGCATCCCAATCACACTGCACCCACGCTGGAGCCAGGGAGGAGCTGAGTTTAAGCAATTACAAACCAGAAACCCTAAATCTACCCCAAAATGACCTTCCAGAGCAGGGCAGGAGCTCCCGGCTGGGCAGGGAGATGGGAAGGGTACCCAACACCATGGGAAACATCATCCCAACTCTCCCAAGGGATGGCTGGAGGGTCCAGCTCACGTCCCACCGGCGCAGGAGCAGGAGGCGGAAGCGCCGCCAGCACCAGCTGAGAGTTGAGACCAATCTGGGCTTTTTTCTTGGCGCGTCCCCAGTACTAAAAACTTTCTAAAACAGGCACCGACTTCGCAATCCTGCTGCTGCTGCCTCGCCAGAGAGAAATTCCAGCTCCTTCCTGGGCGGCAGCAAAATTGTTTTGCCACCGAGTTGTTGTGGCTCGGGGAAGGAAGGAGCCGCCGAGCGCGGCAGGATTTCACCTCCTCGCTTCCAACCCGCGCCTCGCCGCTTCCACGGGCGAAAAATAGGTCAGCAAAATTAACCCTACTCCGCAGGACTTGCCCAAGGGGACAAGTGGCACCGTGTGAAGGCTCGACCCGACTCTCCCGGGCCTGGCTCCCCCCCCCGGCCTCCCGCTGCCGAAGGGAACTTCATTGACTTTCCAACTGCAACTCTCCCCATCCCTCCGCGCTCCCCTGGGGCTCCCTCACCGGCCAAATATTTATGCAGCCTGATGTCCTAATGAGGATTGATTCATCCAGGGTTGTTAAGGAGCGTGTGGTAAAGGTTCGTTCCCAGATGAAGGGCTTGGGATGCTTTAAGGAATGGATTATTTGCTCCGGAAGAACAGTTTGTTTCCCCTTGTAGCGAATTAAAGCGGCTCTGGGCAGTGGGGGTGTTACACACCCAACACAACCAGGCAGAGAGGGGGATAAACCTTCCAAAGGGTCCACGGCGCTGGAAGTACAGGTGGTTGTGCCTCTGGAGCACTTTCAGGAAGGGATGGGAGCAACAGGCTGTGATTCCTCGCTCAGCGACCCCGCTGCGCTCTCTCTTTGGGTTTCCCCAAATCACCACCTAAATCATCACCACCAAGGCGGGGGAACGTCAGGGGAATGGGGCAGCACATTCCAGCCAGGAGAGAAATCCAGGAGGGAATCAACACCCGAGCTGCTGCTCCTTCGTGCCCCCCTTTCCCCACCAGGAGCTGTCGATGGCCGTTTGAGCCTAATGAGCAGCGCGCGCTCGTCCCCGGGCTGGGGACACCGGGGCCGGCCCCGCTCCGCGGGCAGGGGAGCCGGGATGAGCTCAGGAAGCGACACATTTCCCGAGCGGTGTGTGAGGAGGAGGAGGAGGAGGCGGCGGCGAGCGGCCGCGGTGGCAGAGCGCAGCCTTCCAGCCCAATTACCGTCACGCGGGGGGACACATGGATTGGTGACATTTGACATTTTCTACACAATATTTTGATGCAAAATGGCACCTCCGTCACAAATTATTTTCCAAAACTTGGCTCGGGTTCTGGTGGGTTGGTTTTTTTTCTTTTTTTTTTTCTCGGGGGAAAAAAAAATTTAAAAAATAAAAGGGTTGCACAAGGGGTGGCATTTGCAGGCCAGCGAAGGGAAGGGTCATCGTGTCCTCTCTGTGAGCAAAGGGGCTGAGGTGGCTGCTTGGGCAAAGCGAACGGGGAAACGCGCCCCAAAAATTCCAGGCTTCGCTCCAATGAACCCTCACAGCCCTTGGGGACCCTCAAAAAGCTTTTCCCTGCTCTCTCCCAGGATTCGTGAGACGTCCCAGCTCGGAAGCACCGGGGGGCCGGACCCCTCCTGGCAAGACAGGAGCTGGGAATTGCTGAACTCGGTGCTACCAGACACCTCGGCGAAGCTGAAATGACTTTAAATGCCTAAACATTTTAAAACAAACCCTGGAACAATTCAGCTCCGAACTCCTCGCCTGCTTTCTCTCGCTCCTCGCTCTCTCTCTCCCATTTTTACGGTTTCCAGAGCTGTTTTACGCCTCATTACCTGCACACTGTGAGTGATGTCTGTCGGTCCTAGAGCTGTAAATACCTTAAATCATGCTTCATTAAGAATATCTCTGGTGCTATTAAAGAGCTATAATAGACAACGAGTTAACAGATGATTAAATATGAACTCCATTTGTGTCACTCACCGCGGGCAGGAAGAGGCTTTAAGTTTTTTAAACTCGCTCTCATTATCTGGGGAAGTGGGGCTGCGGCTGGCGGGGATGGAGGGGGATGGATGGAGGGAGGCTCGCCTGGGATGAAGGGAAGCTCGCTTGGGAATGTGGGGATGGGGATGGAGGGGTGCTGGGGTGGGCGTGGAGGGGGATGGAGGGATGCTCGCACATGGGAATGGAGAGAATGGGGATGGAGAGGTTTTTGCACAGGATGAAAGGAAACTCATATGGAAACGGAGGGGTGTTCACACGGATGTGGAGGGTTGGGAATGGAGGGATGGTCACATGGAGACGGAGGGATTCGAGGGATTCTCACACCGGGGATGGAGGGACGGAAGGATGTTGCGAATGGAAGAACGGAACGGAAGAAAGTTGCGGAATGTGGATGGAAGAATGTCATGGAATGTGTGGAGACGGAGAGAGGGGGATGGAGGGATGCTCGCATGGAGATGGAAGGATGAGGATTTAGGGATGCTCGCAGGGGAAAGGAGGGATGCTCGAGTGGTGACGGAGGGATGGAGATGGAGGGATGCTCGCCCGGGGATGGGGCACTGGGATGCTCCCGCACCAGGAACACCCAGGAGGGACCAGCTCCTCCACGTGGTGACCCCAGGCTGACCATCCTGGCAGCTCTTTGCTCGGATTTTGCCACCTGGGGTCTGGTAGCCAGAGATTACAAAGGAAATTAAATAAAGGAGGATGTGGACAGTTAGGAGATGCCTCGGATGGGACGGGATGGGGAGCGGGATGGGCATGTGGGAGGAAGGGTGGATGGGACAAGGGGATGCATGGATACCCAGGAGGAAGGGCTGGAGGCCGGCAGCACGGATGGAGATGCAAAAGGGATTAAGCATTGCTGGCTCTCCCATAAAAGAATAGCTCAGCACAAACGAGTTGCCAAAGCGCAAATTAAATAATAATTAATACCATTAAAATCCCATGAGCACACAAAAATGCTGGGGAAAATTAAATAATGAGTGTTTTCTTCTCTTCTGGATTAGATTTTGCTCTGTGAAAAGAAAGAGCATTTTCACAGGCTCCGGCACAACTGGAATTATCCCACTGTCACAATCCCGGCTCCCCGCCGGGCTCGGGGCTGCCGATGGTGCCAAACACCCGGCACACGTGTCCCAAACTGACCACGGAGGAACGGAGCTGGGGAAGGGGCTGGAGCCCCAGGAGCGGCTGAGGGAGCTGGGAAAGGGGCTCAGCCTGGAGAAAAGGAGGCTCAGGGGGGACCTTCTGGCTCTGCACAACTCCTGACAGGAGGGGGCAGCCAGGGGGGGGCGGGCTCTGCTCCCAGGGAACAGGGACAGGAGGAGAGGGAACAGCCTTGAGCTGTGCCAGGGGAGGGACAGGTTGGACATGAACAGGAATTTCTCCACGGAAAGGGTGGTCAGGCATTGGCAGGGGCTGCCCAGGGAGGTTTGGAGTGCCCATCCCTGGAGATGCCCAGTGAAGGCCTGGATGTGGCACTCAGGGACAAGGTGAGGATCGGGCACAGGTTGGACTCGATGATCCCGTAGGGCTTTTCCAGCCTCAGGGATTCTGAGGGAGGAGGACTTGGGGACAAGGACAGACCCCGCCCGTAGCAAATCCAGGTGACCTGATCGCCCCTCCTTTTAGCAACGTGGCCACTGTCCCAGGGGATGTCCCCACGGTCTTTGTGAGGAATCTCCTGACACCCCACAGCATGCAGGGTTGGGAGGTGCCACCCCAGCTCCTCACAATCCTTTCTCCCATCCCTTTCTCCACTGGGATCAGCCTTAAAACCATCCAGACGTGGATAGGGCTGGCACAACCCTACAGGAGCCGCCTGGCCCTGCCCCATGCCCTGTGTGGAGAGCAGGACACGGGACGATGCTCGGCGGGTACCACACCCCCCCCACGGCCACCAGACCCCAGCGCTGCCTCCCCTTCCCCGGCTCCGAGAGGAACATCACGGCCTCGTTCCTTCCAGGGAGAACAGCAGGATAAACTCCCATTCCTTACCCTGCTCGTTGATCATTCCCGAACACGCCCCGACCCCTCCGCNCTGCCGGGGACAGTAATTGAATCTCGGCCCCTCCATCCCGCCGGAGCCGCTCCGGGATGGAGTTGGCTGGAAATGCCATTTCCGCCTTGTCCAAACTCCGCGGTGCCGCTATCAGCTCCTTATCAGCGGCCGCGGGGCTCCGCTGCCACCTCGCCGCGACCTCGCGGCCCCCGCGGCCCCGGGGGCAGCCGAGGAAATGAATCCCGGAGCCGCCTGGGAGCCGCGGCCGGAGCGATGGGGAAGGATGGGAGGGAAGAGCAGCTCTCGGCTCCATTTGAGGGGAAATTAAAGCGTTTCGGGAGCGGCGGGAGCTGCTCCGTCCGCCTCCGTCCCTGGGGATGAAGCTCCAACCCACCCACGGCATCCATTCACCTGCTGGCACCCCCCTCCCAGCACTTGGAATTCGCTGCTTCCGAGTTGTGAGCGTCCAAAGGCACAGCCAGGGCCTTTCCCTCACCCCTGTGCACCATATATAATATATTATAATATATATATTATGTGTTATATATCATATATTAAGAACACATATTATACATACTCTATATTTCCATATAGAAAAAAATATACATGTATATTTTATATATATGTCTTTATATATTTGTATATATTCTGTATTTCCATATAGACTATAATCTATATATGTTCTACATAAGTTCTATACATATTCTATATATATATATTATATATGGAAATATAGACTATATATGTATTTTGTTATGTACGTTTTATGTATATTCTATACGGAAATACAGATTATATTCCAGATAGGAAGACAGACATTGGAAATAAAGATATATTCCGAATATTTCTTAGGAATAGAACCCTGCCTCGAGATCTCATTAAGAAAGGTTTCAATCTAGGAATAATGGGAGAAACCTACACCCATCTACCCCCAGGAACTGCTTCGGGAAAACAACCAAGAACTCACCCTCCCTCCACACAAACTGCTCTTGCCAGGAACAGGAGGGAAAAGATGCTCAGCTCAGAACTTCCCTCCCTAGTAAAATATTTAATAATAAACTAAGAGGAGAAGCCAACTGTCTCCCTTGGATGTGGTTTTCATTCGGAAGTTAATGGGAGTTTTATTTCCAATCCAAAACATCTTTTTTTTTAATTTTTTTTTTTTTTTTAAATTCCTAATGGACGTTTCGCTCCGATAAATCCCTCCTGCCACGACAAACAAAGCCCCAACGGGATGGACGCAGGGGTGACACCCCGTGCCACGCTCCCTCTCCCTCCAGCCACCCTTTCCCGAGCCTCCCCATCCCTCCCCGAGAGCTTGGAACAACATCCCAAACACTCCGAGCGCCGCAATGGCCGCGTTAATGCGTTAATTCCCACGATGCTTTGAAATCCCGGGAAAAATGGGGGGGGTGGGGGATTGAGGGGGGGAGCTGAAACGAGTCCTGTGCGAAGGAACAGGGCATCATTAACGCAGCCGGATCCGTGTCGCAGACCGCGGCAATTATTCCCCGGTGGAACACGGCAAGCTGTGAAGAGCTTTCATTACCAGGGGTGTTCCAGGTCCTTCACCTCTGGCCAATCTCAGGCTAAAACGGGCATTTTCTGCTCCACGGATCCCAGCTCCATTTAAATCCATAATTGCTCTGATTGGGGCGCGCACGGAGCGCGGGGAATTCATGACTGGGAAATCTATTAGGCAATAAGTTGGTTACTCGCAGGGACCTCCGGAGTCATCTTGCCTCAATTTCTCGCCGGGTCGGGGGGTGCGTGGAGCTGCTGATTTCCACGAGCTGCCCCGGCTCCCCTTCGCCTCAATTACCTGCCCGGGTCACCGATGGGGGGGAATTCAATCAGGGAAGCGGCCCATGGGATGCTGCTTCTGCCTTGGAAATGCAATTCCCCGCCGCCGGCAAACGGCCCTTCTCCAACCCGCGATGGGTTTTTGATGGGGTTTCGTCTCTTCCCAGGCCGAGCGGGGGGTGTTTGGTCCAGGGATTCTCTGGTGTGGATCATCCACCACAATATTCCCTCTCGTATCCCTCATTTGGTACGGGGATGTCCAGATGTGGATCAGGTGTGGTCCCTCCATCCCTATATCCCCCTCTGCTGTATCCCGTGCTTGCTAAAGGGATGCTTGGGTGTGGATCAGGCGTGATCCCTGTTTCCCCCTCTCCTGTATTCCCCATTTGCTCTGGGAATGCTCAGGTGTGGATCAGGTGTGGTCCCTCCATCCTTATTTTTCCCTCTTCTCTCTCCGCGTTTGGTCCAGGGACGCTCAGGAGTGGATCAGGTGTGATCCCTATTTCCCCCTCTCCTGTATTCCCCGTTTGCTCTGGGAATGCTCAGGTATGGACCAGTGTGATCCCTCCATCCCTGTTCTCCCCTCTCCTGTATCTGTGTTTAGGTCCAGGGTGTGGATCAGGTGTGATCCCTCCATCCCTGCTCCCCCCTCTCCTGTACCCCACCCAAACACCCCTTGGGGGACCAAACCAAAACGATTTTTATGCCTTTTTTTTATCATTCCTTTGTATCCAAACGGGCGCGTTCACCGCGGACCCGTCAGAAAACTCCCGAATTTCAGCGCTGCCATTCCCACCCTCCCATCAACCCCTGGGTGAATTGTGCATCCCGGGGTTATCTGTTCCCCGGGGGCGCTGCCGGAAACGGGAGACAATGGCCTATTCTCCTCTTCCTCCCCACCCCTGGATCCGAGTGCCTTCCAGGAGTGCATTAAATGATGCGATTAACATCTGTCACATGCGCTCCAGTCTCTCTTTCCCTCTCTCCCGAGGGAAGCAGCCACACGTGCCGGGAAAGGGTTTGTTTTGGTGGATTCAGCTCCTTTTTCCGAGCTCCCAGGGCACGGGGGGGAACGGAATCTCTGCGGGTGAAGTGTCCTGATGTTGGAGCGGGATGGGGGGTGGATGGCAACTTGCGGTCAAATCCTGGTGTACGGGGTGATGGATTGAGGAAAAAGCTGCTCCTGGGGTGAGAGGGGGGTTTAGAGAGGTGCTGAGGGGTTGGAGCAGTGTCAGCAGCAGCATTTGGATTCCCAAAGTGGGGTGGCCCTTCCCTGGTTTCACCCCGAAATCCAAACCCTGCTGGACAAAATGCCAATTTCCCATTTGCTCCCGGCAGGAGCTGAGCCCAGCGCCTTTAACCAACCCCCCGACCTGCTCCTGCTCCCAAAACCCCACATCCCATGTGGGCACCGGGGTGCTCCCCATCCTGCGGCACCCTGGGCTACCCCAAATCCACCAAAATCATCACCACCAGCGACGCTGGGACACCCCAGGGCGGGGATGCTCCAGCACCCAGGAAACCGGGAGGAAATAAAAACCCCACTCAGGGCGGATCAACCCCTGCTGCGGGATTACTGTTGGGGGGGGAGGAAAGGATGAAGCAGCATCTTAGCAGGACAGGCAGGAGGCTGGGATGCTGCTCCCACAGCCAGGATTTCTTTTAATTGATTTCTCATGGTTTAGTGGCTCCTGGCTTTAATTACAAGGCAAATGTTTGCTGATGCAATTACGGCGCACATGCCATAAAGCTGTTAGAGGGTGTCACCAGGTCGTGGGTCTTCATTTATTTTTGGCCTCGAGAGGGAAAGAGAGAGGCTGCTTCCTGCCCATATCCCTGGGGATCCATCCTAATCCCGAGGTGGGTTTCTTTGTGGCAGGGTGAGTTGGTTTTTATTTTTTTTATTTTTTTTTTTTTGGTTTAATATATTAAAAAGGAAAAGAAAAAAATGTGCCTTGCAGCAGCTCGTCTGGGGGTGAAATAATCCACTCAACATTCAGATTATCAGCTAATGCACATTTGCATTAGAATGGGTTAGAAGAGCTCCTGGGATGGAGCAAGATCCCTACAGATCAGCCACTGGCCTTACACAGAAAAGCCACAGATCCTTGCCCTGAGCACAAAGACGCTCATGGATGCAGGGCCAGAGATATCATTAAATACAGGTAGTATAAAATAAATAGATTTATAGATAAATCTGTTTTATATATAATAGATTGGGAATGTACATAATAAATACATAAAAATTCATTGGGAATATACATAATATATATAATATTATTTGGAACATGGATATAATCACAATATTCTTTGGGAATAGGACCCTGCCATGAGATTTCACTACAAAACGCTCAAATTTAGGGATAATAGGGAGGAAAAAAGCAGAATTGCCCTGAATTGACCGGGGCAGCTTGTCCTGAGCTGTGGTGCCAAACCCTGGGATGCTCCTAAGGGCTTGGAGGTGCCCCAGGCCAAGATTCCAGCGCTGACCCCATGGAATTATGGAAAACCAGCAGCACCCTTTAGCTCTGGATCATCTTTAAACCACCAGGAAACCCAGGAGCAGCCGCCACATCCCGAGTGAAACGAGGCCAAACCCAAACTCCCGGCGTGGAGCCGCCCAATCCGGCACCGGGAGCTCCGGCAGCTCTCCCAGCTCCTGACGCTGCACCTTTCCCACCTGGAGCTGTCAAGAACGGAGCTGTCGCCGTGACGGCCCCCCCGGAGCCTCGTTAAAATTGTGACGCTTCCCTAAGGCGACCAGGGGAGAGACATGGCCAAATTAATGAGGATGTGACAGAGTTCACGGCGCGGATTAGACTCCTCTTCCCCCGGAATAAACCCCGGGATGGAGGGGCGAGAAGGGCGAGGGGTTCGGGGAGCTCTCGCGCTCACCAAAAGAGCAATCCTGTTCTTGTCACTGTTAATCAGGCGCGCGGACGAGCGGGAAAACGCTCGGCCCTGCCGGGAAAAGAAGGGAGTGAAAGCTCCTCGCCCCACGGATCCGGCCTCCTCTGGATGCGCCGCGCCGGGAGCGGGTTGGCAAACACGTCCCTGCGGCTCTCCCACTCCATTTCCCCACTGAAAAATAAATAAACATCGTTGCTTTGGGGTTTTTTTTAATCTCTCTTTTTCTGTTGTTTTTTTTTTTTTCCTTTGTTCGATGTGGAAAGCAACAAATTTCCAGGAAGAAGCTGGGATTGACTGGAGGATTTTCCGGCTGGGATTGGTTGGGTGAGGGGCAGCTTGTTGGTGTGATGAGAATGGGTTTGCACCCCAAAAACCCCACAGTGCCTAAAATGGGAGCATCCACGATCCCAGCCCAAGCAACTGGGATTTGGTACCTCTGGAAGATGTGTACAGAATCCAGCTGATCCCACTGGGAATGCCACTTCCAAAATGCCCGGCCCCTATAGACATAACCCTATAGCCACGTCTGGAGGTAAGGGGACACCTGTGAGCCCTTCTCCTGCCATCAACAGGATTTGGGAGGATCAGGAATCTTGGGAAAAGACTGAGAAGGTCCTGTTTGAGGGCACCTGTTTAATCCCAACCCCTTGGAACCGAAATAAAGCTCGAAACAATCCTGAACCAACCCCTCGAGCCCAAACAGCAGCGAGATTTGGGAGCCAGTCCAAGCTCTGCAGCTTAGGCCCATCTCCAAATATCTCCCAACAAGTTTATTTATGGAAAATAAAATCAGTCCAAGATGTTCACAGCTCAGGAATATTTAATGCTATTTGGTGAGAAAGTATTTCCAGCGAGGAGGGAAGCGCGCGGCTCCCGGAGCCCGGCTCGGGGGCATCGCGCCGGGAACGGGGCTGGCACCGACCCACACCAGTCACCCCAGAGCCCTGAACTGGTCTGACTGGATCAAACGCCTCCCTCATTTGGTTCATACCAGCCCTGCTTAATTAATTGGCTCCGGAGGCCGTGGGAAGAGGCAGGTGCCGAGGAATCTCCCCTGGGTGCCACCGCATCCGTGAGGGGGGGACGCCTCGCCAGAACCGTGCCTTTCCCGTCACCCCAGGAGCGGGAAGGACAATTCCCCTGGGTGGGAAGGGGAGGGAACGGCGGCAGAGCAAACCCAGATGATGCTCCCCCCCTCCCCCCGCTGCCCCTCTGCCATCCCAAATCCCGGGAGCCACTCTGGGGTGGCCCGGGGAGGTCACGCGTGACACGGAGCTGTCTGCCGGGCCAGCCCCGGGTCAAGGGCAGGCCAGAGGCAGCGGTGATGGGAGTCACTGTAATAGACACCTGCCACCTGATGGGGAGCGCTAATGCGTCCCCCTGATCCCGCGGAACGTCCCCCCCGATCCCGCATCCGAACGTCCCGTGACACCGCGCGCCGGGGGGGACGCAAAGCAGCCAGGGAGGGAGGGACAGCGCCGGGGCAAGGCCCGGGTTTTACAAACAGCTCTAATATCCCTGGAAGACGTCTCCGAGTCATGCACCGGGTTGGAAATGTCTCCCATTATAACCGTGAGTCATTGGTGACTCAGTGACATTTCTGGAGTGAAAAAGCGGCGGCTGGCCCAGCCCCGCGCTGCCCCGCTCGGCGGCCACGCCAGCGCCACACAGATTATTTGTGATTCTGTTTCCCAAACAAACAACCCCCCCAGAGCCACCACTCCCCAGCCTGGATGTGCAGCCACTCGTGGATGGTCCCTCGGGACGGCAAAGTTTGGATTCACACCCCAAAGGGTTTTTGTTTGGTGTGGGAAAATCGGGATCTGAGCGCAGCTTTGCCGCCCGGGACAGAGCCAGGTGGGGTGTCCGTGGAGCAGCCCCGGGGGTGTCGTGAACGGGGTGGGATTCCCTAAATCATTTTGTTTAAACATTAAATCCTTAAAAATAAATAAAATACATAAAAGTGACAACAGGACTCATAACACACCCTGAGACTTGGTACAAAACCAGGGCCACGCTGCTGCTGCAGCAAAAACTCGCAGGAAACAGGGGTCCAGGAACACTGGGACACAACACAGGGTTGGGATGGTCACACTGGTGTTTCCCAGGGACAGGAATTTTCATTAAGGCGGCCTTATCCTCATCGCTCGGTTTTATCCTGGGAATGGCCAAATCCAGGGCAGGAAACACTCGATAACCCTCGATGGCACAATTATTTCCCCCCTCTCTCCACGATCCCTTTACAGTCCTTTACAGTTATTAAAGCACTCGATTTTAGAGGCTGGGAGGCTGCTGCCCCCGGGAAAGGCATGGGGCCAGGATGCTCAGGGACAGGGATGCTTGGAGGCTGGATGCTGCAGGGTCAGGATGTTCAAAAGCTGGGTGGTTCGGAGGATGGAATGCTTGGGAGTCAGGACGCTCAGAGGTTGGGATGCTCCGAGGTCGGGATGATCGGGTCAGAATACTCGAGAGACTTGGATGCTCGTTGGCTGGGATGATCTGGGATCAGGATGCTTGGAGAGAAGGATGTTCAGAGGCTGGGATGCTCGGAGTCAGGATGCTCAGGGGTCGGGATGCTTGGAGGCCAGGATGCTCAGATGATTGGATGCTTGGAGAAGGGGATGCTCAGGGGTCAGGATTCTCGGAGACTGGGATGCTCAGGAACAAGATACTCAGGGATTGGGATGCTCAGGAGTCAGAATGTTCAGGGACCAGGATTCTTGAAGGCTGGGATCTTCAGAGGCTGGGATGTTCAGGCGTCGGGATGCTCAGGAGTCAGAATGTTCAGGGACCAGGACACTCAGAGGAGGGGATGTTTGGGAATCAGAATGCTCAGACTCCAGAATGCTTGAGGGCTGGGAAGCTCAGGGATCAGAATGCTCAGGGGTGAGGATACACAGAGACTGGGATACTCAGCAGTCGGGATGCTCAGGGGTCAGGACCCTTGGAGGTTGGAATGCTCAGGGACCAGGATGGTCAGGGCTGAGGATGCTTGGAGGCTGGGATGTTCCGAGGCTGAGATGCTCAGGGATTGGGATGCTCAAGGATGAGGATACTCAGGGTCTGGGATGTTCAGAAGCTGGGATGCTCAGGGGTTGGGATGCTCAAGGATCAAAATGCTCAGAGATTGGGATGCTCAGGGGTGAAGATACTCAGGGTCTGGGATGTTCAGAATCTGGGATGCTCAAGGATCAAGATGCACGGGGATTGGGATGCTCAGGGGTCAGGATGCTCAAGGATCAAGATGCCCAGGGATCAGGACCCTTGGATATCAGAATGCTCAGGCCCAGGCATGACAGCCACATCCCCCAACACCCCAAACCCTCCACACTGCCATGGCACCCTTGGGAACCTGGCACAGCTCCGGCAGGGCCCGATCCCAAAACAGAACCAACCCCTTGCACCGGGGGCTTTGGGATGCCGGGAAAACCCGGCTCCATGCGCCATCCCGCTTCGCCACCTGCCGCAGGTGATCCGCCGGCACAGCTCGGCACCCGGGGAAGGCTCCGGCGGCGCCAGGACACATCAGAGCAGAAATAGACCCGGAGCCGTCGTC
>VZRJ01009455.1:913594-924284 GCA_013397565.1 Ptilonorhynchus violaceus | reverse complement strand
TGCTGGCGGGGAGGCACCCGGGGAAGATGCTGCAGGGGAGGAAGGAAGGCTCCCGGGAATGATGCTCCGAGCCCAGGGGTGAGGCTGGGCTCCCCGGGATGCTCCCCGCGGTGGGAGGCGGTGTTTGGGAAGCGCAGCTGGAGCGGGAAAGCAGGACGGGGCAGGGATCCCTGGCACAGAGGGACGTGGCAAGGGATGCTGAGGGGCGGCAGCTGCCAAAATCGGGCTCGGAGCAGGCTCGAGCCACCCCAGATGCCAGGGAAGGGGCGGGAGACGCTTGGATAATCCCACGGGAGGGTTGGGCAGGGTCAGGGTGCGTTTTCCAGGCGAGCGCCTCTCCCACACCTCGCTGCCCCCCACACAAATCAACGCCACCAGCACCCGGCAATTCCCGGTTCCCAGGTTTTTCATCACATCCCAGAGAAACCTAGGAGAGCCTGGCTGCTCCCAGAGCCCTCTGAAAAGCAGGAAGGGCAACCCCTGCCTGGAATGGGCAGAGTGATGGAGCAGAGACCCCCCCCCCAGTACACTCAACCCGCCATTCCAGAGGTCTCGGAGCCTTTTCCAGCCCAAAGTCCAAGGCCAGAGCTGTGGAGCAGGGGCAGGAACATTCCCAGCTCTCCACAGGCTTGCTCCTGGTTGCAGCAGCAGTGGGGAGGCAGGAGGGAAGTTTCCCACCCTGTTTCCCACCATGGAACCAGGAGGATTCCAGGGAGATGAGGACCACGGAGGGAAGCCATGCCCACCTCCCCCATGATTAAACACCATTTCAGACCCCACAAATTGAATTTTCAGCTGCCACGAGCACCCAGAGCCACCTGCCTGCTGCTGCCAACCCTTCTGCCCACCCGAAATGCCGTCAATCCCTTTGGAAAAATCCCGGGCGGGTCCTGGGGGTGTCAGGAGACACAACCGGGGTGTCACCTCCCCCCGGGGCTCATCGATATGCCATGGACCACCCCGTGGATGCTTGGAAACCCACACGGGCTCTGCCACCTGCCCCGGGGGCTGCGGGGGCAGCGCTTCCCGAGGGCCTCCCCAAAAATAAATCGTGGAAGGAGCCGGGATGAGGGGAGGGATCTTTGCAGGTTTCACTCCAGCGTCACCTCGGCTAAAGGCTCTGGAATTCCGAGTGCCCCACGCCCGCACAGGCTGTGGTTGGCACCCGGAGCATCCCGGGAAAACCCCAAAGGTGGGGCAGGGGGAAGGGAAAATCAGGTTGTTTTCAAGAGATCCGTCTGTTTCTACGGCACGGTTTGGCTCTGCAATTAATAAAATTCATGTCAAATATCTATTTTTTAGTGACAGACGCACCTGGCAGGTGCATCCCTGCAGCTTTTGGAATAACAGGTGAAAATAGAGTGGATATAAAGGCCTTGCCCATGCCATAAACCAAGACAAAAAGCCAAATTCCCAACAGATTCCCGACCAGAGCACCATCACCCCTTCCCCGGGATATTCCACCGGAATCCTGGATGGCCCGTGGCACGTCCCCTCCTCCCAGCCACGGGAGCACGGGTCCAATTTTAACACAAAACCGGTTAATTCCACACAAAACATACATCTGCGGGAGCCACACAATTATCCCTGGGAGCCGAGCGTTGATGGATCGAAGTTTTAATTACCAAACCTTCTCCTCCTCCCCCGTGCGCAAAAAAAAAAAAAAAAGTGCATTTTCTGGCATGTTTATTTAATAATAAAATATGGCCAAACTCCCTGCGAGCGGAACACGTGCGCGGGGCACGGAAAGTACGAGAGGAGCCCGGAATCTGTTTTGTCACCAGAGCCGGAAAATTGAAATCCCTTCGATCTCTCCGGGCTGGGCAAGGAGAGGGGAGAGGGCGGAACAGGCAGAGCGTTATCCCAGGGCGTGGAGGGGCTCGGGGGATGGATCCCAGCTCCTGCCTCCGCACGTGCCAGGGCCGTGGGGATTGACCGGATCCGCTCCCACACACGTCCCCAAAGACGTGTGGCTCCATGTCCCCAAAGAGCAGAGCGAGCACCGGCCCTAATTACCACGGACAGGGCTAAAGGGTGCCCCCGTCACCCATCAGGATTGTTTAGGGCTCGGGAAGCGCCCGATTCCCGCGGGGAATGCCCCCGCGGAGCTCCGTGCTCATATCAGCCTGAATTTCGCGTGCTCCTTCACACCGTTGTCTGGTTGCTGAACGGTGACACCCGGTGATGGCCTCCCGTCCCCCGGCAGCGGGATCGGGATGCTGCCGCGGCTCGGGAGCCGCCCTCTGCTCCCAAACCCGCCTGTTATCCGGGAAGAGCAGCAGCTCCAGCCCGGGGGAGCCCGGAGAGCCGCAGGTTACTCATTCCCGACGTAAAAACGTGCGGAGGTTGAGGTGCTCCCCCCCCTCCTCCCGTGCCGCCTTCCCCGTTTTTCCCTTTGCGAGTAAAATCCTCCAGCAGGGAATTTTCCCCCCTTTCCTTGGAAAATTCACAGCCAACCTGCTAATGAGTCTTTGTGAAACTTGTGCCTTCTTACCTCTAATTTTACAGCCTGTTCGGATTTGAGCTCTGTGGACAGCCTCACATTTGGTTGGGAATTATAGGCTGAGTGGCTGTTCTCTCCTATTATTGTGCTGTCAATCTCCTATTAGCACATTATAATATGCTACACTGAATGCATCTGTTCTGTAGATCACAAGTCCTAATTGTCATTTGTTGAATCACTTTGTCTTATATGATTGTTAAGCAATTATTTCACCCAAAGCAGCTTAAACTTTGATTACTGTATAGTGTTTACAGGGATCAAAGTGAAAAATCAGCGGCGCCTTCAAATGTGGGGTTTGTTGGTTTTTTTTTCTTCCGCCGCCGGGACGAGGAGCGAGCGGGAGATGCCGGCGCACGGGGACGACCCGGAGGTGCTTCCCGGCCTCCCGCCTCCCGGGGGGAACGGGGTTTGTCCGGGGTGGTGGAAGGTCCAGCCGACGGGGAGGTGGTGAGGCAAATGCGAAGCGACGTTCCTGCCAGGACTGCTCACGGAACGAGGCCCTCCCGGCGCGCGGCACCAGCTGCCCCGTCCGTCCCCGCCGGCGGGGGACGACACCCCCTGTCAGGTCATCAAAAAGCTCCAGCCCTTGCCATCGAGGGGATGGAAGGTGGAAACGCTCCAGCTCCCCAAAAGGATGGAAATCCAAGCGGTGCTTGGCTCAGAGGGGCCGGAGAGGGGTCGCATCCCGAGTAAATCCTCCCTGGAAGCAGCGGCGGGGGGTCAGCAGAGGACAGGGCTGGCAGCATGGAAAGCCCCTGGCACAGACATTTTTTGGCTTTACCACCCCACCCTAAAGCCCTCCAAGAGGCCCTTTGGAAGCCCAGAGCCCTCACACCATCCCCTCTCTGAGGAGCCGGGAGCCCTCAGAAGTCCGGGATGCTGGAATGCCACGGCCCGGTCCCGGGGCATGGGAACCCAAAGCAGCGGGGCCAAAGGGAGGGGTTCATCACCGGGGGCTTGGGCTAATCCCCGGGATATCTGGCTGACAGCATCGGGAAGGAATGCTGGGCCATTGTTTCTGGGTAGCCCAGACGGGATTGAGAGGGAGAAAAACCCACGCTGGTGGCTCCTCAGCTCCAGACGGCTCCACGAGCCAACAGGGATATGCAGACTGTCAGGAATCTTCTGCTTCAAACCATCTCCTTAAAAAAGGCTGGATTTGAACCGGAGTGCCACGGGAAGGCCCCTCTCCAGCCAGCTGCAAACCCCCTCCTGCCACAGCTGGAGCGCATCCCCGTGGGGAGACGGAACAGAGCTTCCCCTCCCTTTGTCAAAAGTTAACGAATTTCCCCACACGAACGATTTCCCAAATAATGAGCCCCAGAGCACAGAACCCTTTATAAATCAGGACTGTCCCCATCCCAGGCCTGTCCTCAACCAGGCCACCAAGCGCTTCAGAAAAGGGGGAGAACGGGGGACGAGGCCGGGATAGGAAGAGTGGACTCCTGGGAGAAGCTCATTCTCCTGCTCCTCCCTCCTCGGGCTCTGATTCCCAAGGGCACAGCGGGACATCTGCAGCCCCCCAGCAGCACCCTCGGGTGCTGGTCACGGGTTCAGGCACAGGGAGCTCCCGCACGAAGCTCAGTGCCACCCCCGAGGGGCTCATCCCACGGCTCACGCAGCCGGGGAGGCTTTTCCAGCTGCCCTTTCCGTTCCAGCTCGTTCCAGCGTGGGAACGCCTTTATCCCGGGGAGCTGTAGAGCAGCGGGAGGAAGTTTAGCTCAGAGATGTGCAGATTGGCTGCTCAGAGCGCTTCCCCCCAAAAACCAACTTTTAAAAAGTTGAGTTTGGCGTAGGAACCCCGAAAAAAAAAACCTCTTTACTTCCGGACTCTGTCTGGGGGAAAAAAAAAAATAAATCCTATTGCATATCCTAAACGAGGGCACAGCCCAAAGAAGCCCCTGAGGAAGTTGTCAAACCTTGGGACTAAAATCCGGAGGAGCAGGTAAGAGGCAGAGCGGCTCCGGGACGGGTAAATTGCTTTTTAACGAGGCGACGGGGCCCGTCCCCTGGCATCTGCCGTATGTTTTTATAAAGGCCGGGAATGCGTTTCTCAAAGGCCAGTAAATAAAGTTCCCATCGATTCGATCTCCGGCGTAATCTGTTTTTCTGTCTGCCACCCTGAGTGGTAATAAAAGGGAACGAGGGGGCCGGGGGCCGGGGGCTAATGCGGCCATACATCACCGTCGGGGCCCCGCTCCGCCGCGCAGCCCGCCAGCCCGGCCCCAAATTGGTGCCGCGGCCAATTTTCTTTTCCAATTTATTTTCGGTCGAGCGAAGCAATATCGAGGCAGGACGAGGAGGATGCGGCTTCCCGTCGTTCCAGAGGGTTCCAGGCCCACCCCCCCCCTCCCCCGGGGAAAAAGGGCCTCCGGTGGAGGGGGTTTGGGAAGGTGCAGGGGGACGCTTGGATATTTGGGGTTTCGGGGTTGGGTCTTTGCAGGGGGAGCCAGAGGGTGCTTGGGATGTGCTCAGAGGGAGGGATCCGCTGCTTGGGGGGGCTCTCGGTAAGGACTGAGCATTCCAGGGCTGCATATCCCATGGATTGAGGATCCTGAGCATCCCAGGGCTGCATCTCCCATGGATTCAACATCCTGAGCATCCCAGGCCTGCATCTCCCATGGATCCAACATCCTGAGCATCCCAGGGCTGCATCTCCCATGGATCCAACATCCTGAGCATCCCAGGGCTGCATCTCCCACGGATCCAACATCCTGAGCATCCCAGGGCTGCATCTCCCATGGATCCAACATCCTGAGCATCCCAGGGCTGCACCTCCAGATATTCCCAGACCTCTTCCCAGCAGGACAGACCAGTGGAAGGTTTTCCAGGGTATCCAAAGCATCCATAGCCACTCTCCTGTGCCTGGCAGTGCATCCCTCACTCCTTTCCCTGAGCCTGTTGCTCACAGAGGTGCAGTCGGACACCACAGGTGCCCTCATAGCACTAAAAAACGCCCAAAAATTGGATTTTTGGGGCAGTAAAATAATATTTGATAAAGCTAGCTTAGACAGCCCGGGGTTTAAACCAGATGAGAATCACAAAATAATAAAAACAACCAAAACCATGTAAAAAATGACAGATTAAAGTCCCCCAGGTCGTGTTTTGATGCCACCAGAGCTCAGCCACCCCGTTTTAGGTCCTTCCCCCACAACCATCGACGTTCCCTTCACCGAGGAGCACCGAGGTTGCGAGGAGAGACCCCTGGGCACCAAAGCGACCCCCCAAAATCTGGGATAAGGGTGGGAAACATCCCAATCTCCCCCCCCCTTGGAAAACTGATAAATATTTCTGGGGAGAAAAACAAACACTCCGCATTTGGCTCTTCTGGTGGTTGTTTTTCTTGAAGAGACAAAGTGTTCCACAGAGAGCCGACACTTCCTACACGAGTTTGCATCCTCCAGCCCCGAGCTTTTCTGCCGTGGATTCGGGGGGGGGGGAAAAGCAGCTCCAGCCCTTCAGCCAGCCCTTCCCGTTCCATCCAGGGATCAATGAGCCGGAGCGTCCCGCCGAGGCGCCGCGGAGCGAGGGAGATAACCTCGCTTTGCCGAAGTTTTCCGCTCTCACTCGGGAATAAATGAGGAATAATCAGATTTCCTGGGCTCAGGGATAGCCCTATAAACCAGAAAAAAACAACTCCCGTGCCTTGGCTCTTGTTCCCACTCAATTTAGGGTGAGTTTAGGAGAGGGAAATATTATCCCAAAGCATCCTTAGAGAGTCGGGAGTAAGAAAATTGTATATCCTTGTAAAAAAAAGCCTGAAGAATTTCAGAGCCGGTGCTCTGGGTTTAAGCACGGGTTTTGGGCACCCAGCCCAAAATGAACCCCCAGTTTGGAATCTGGAGCAGCTGGAAGCCGCTCCAGGGCCGGGGAGGTGTTTTTGGGGAAAGCCAGGGGATAAAAGCACGGGAAGCAGGCAGGGCCCGTGTCCTCGGATGCCGCCTGAGCGCGAGGATGTGCCGAGATGTCTCGGAAGGAAACGGTGCCAAATCCCTCGGCGGAGCCATTCCCGATGCCAGCGGGAGCCGCGAGGGGCTCCCTGGGGACCTGCCACCCCTCCCAGTGCCGCAGCTGGAATGCCATCCCAAAATAAACAGGTGACACCCCCCCAGCTCCCAGCCCAGCTGGGGAGGATTCGCTTCCCTGCTCGTTTAGGATTCCTGGATGCAGAGCACAGGAGGGTCTGGCTCTCATCCCCAAAATCCTCCCCGCGTCCATCGTTCCCCCGATGGAGAAACATCCCCCAGCACCACCCCAGTGAGTCCTTTCCCTTTTTCCGGCCCTGCTTTGCTTTCCAGGACTAAAATAAAAGGAAAAACAACTGCCCACATCCCTGGGAAGCTTCAAACCCCTGGAGAGCCACGTCCCTGGAACCAGAAACCGTGCGCAGCGGCCTCTGCCAGGGAGAAGGATTATTTTGGAAGAATCAGACATCTTTAAGGAAAAGTTCTGCTTCCAACCATGTGATCCACAGGGGGAAGAGACTTCGCAGACGGCAGGGAAGAGCCGGAAAAGCGGATTGTTCCCGCTCCGAGGCGACACCACGAGGGCCGAGTTCTCCCTTATCGACTGCCGGGGCTGGAGCGAGCGATGGGAATGCGGCAGTTCTTGGGATGTGGCTGGTTTTGGGGCGCCAGCCAGGATTTCGCCGGGATTTGGGGACTCTATGGGATGACGGCACCACATCCCGGGACGCGCGGCTTTGGGATCACAGCAGGGCACGGCGCAGGGTGTCCCCCAATGTCACCCCGTTGGTTCTCCCGTCCCCCTGCCCGCGGCACCCCCGGGAGGCTCCAAGTTCTCCCAGTTCTCCCAGTTTTCCCAGCGCTCCCAGTCCGGGAAGCGCAGGCGCTCGGGAAGTTCAATGCTGCCACCTGGTGGTGCCAGGAGGGAACAGCAGCGCCAGCGGCTCGGGGGGGGCGGTCCAGGGATCCCCCCTCCAAATCCCAAATTCCATCGGGATCCTGCGGCAGCACCGGCGGGAGATCCCGGAGCTCGGCCGGCAATCGGGATGGCTTTAAAAAGTTGACTTTTAAAAAAAAAAATGCAAAAATAAAATCTGCGGTGAAAAATTTTCGATTTAATTTTTTTGGGTTTTTTTTTTTTTTGGCTGCGCTCTGGTGAAAAATAAAACGATGGAGGGAAAAATCGGTGGTCAGAATATATCGAAAAATGAAATGGTCAAAATAGAGGAAAAAATATTTGGAAAGACCAAATGTGGCCAAAAAAAAAAAAAATTCAGTGGCCACAGGTTAGAAATAAAATTAATTAAAATTTTCCCTACATTGTGGCCACCTAATTCCTTTTTTCCCCCTATATTGTGGCCATNATCCTGCGGCAGCACCGGCGGGAGATCCCGGAGCTCGGCCGGCAATCGGGATGGCTTTAAAAAGTTGACTTTTAAAAAAAAAAATGCAAAAATAAAATCTGCGGTGAAAAATTTTCGATTTAATTTTTTTGGGTTTTTTTTTTTTTTGGCTGCGCTCTGGTGAAAAATAAAACGATGGAGGGAAAAATCGGTGGTCAGAATATATCGAAAAATGAAATGGTCAAAATAGAGGAAAAAATATTTGGAAAGACCAAATGTGGCCAAAAAAAAAAAAAATTCAGTGGCCACAGGTTAGAAATAAAATTAATTAAAATTTTCCCTACATTGTGGCCACCTAATTCCTTTTTTCCCCCTATATTGTGGCCATTTAATTCCTTTTTAAAAAATAGCCACAATGGAGCAAAATTTTAAATAATTAGGTGGCCGCACATAGCCAAAAATTAAATCATTAAGTGGCCGCAATGTAACAAAAAATGTGTTTTATTTTTTGCTACATTCTGACCACAATTAAGTGGTCAGCTAATAAAAAAATTATAATTAATGCTTTTAAAAGGCCACAATGTGGGGAGAGTTATAAATGGCTGCATTTATAGGGGAAACAATGGTTAAAATGCAGCAAATGTTTTTAATTGAATGTCTGCGAGATGGAGAAAATAATTTATTAAACAGCTACAGCGAGGTACAAATAGTTGTAAAATGGGTACAATGCAGCAAAAATATTTAGTAAAGGGTCAATGTACGAAAAAAATAAATTACAAGTGGTCTCAAGGTAGTAAAATTAATTACGAATGTGGGAAAAAAAGATTTAACGGCCGCAGTGTAGGAAAAAATAAAAATAAATGCCAAAAACATCACGGAAGAAAAAGGCAATTCCATCTATCCACAGCTCAGCCTCCAGCCAACGAAGCCACATGGGGAAAAAAAAGGCTTTTAAAAAGTCATCCCGATCCCAGAAAATTCCTCCTGTGATCCAGCTGTGCTTTAAAGAACAGGGAAAAGCCGGAGCAGGGACGGACTCACCTTCTCGGCCCAGGGGTAGCGGACGTGGGGCCTGCCCCATTCCCGGCTGAGCCGCTGCCGGTACCGGTGGCACTTGGGGATGTAGCAGCAGCTCACGTCTCCCACCTCGGGGTAGATGACTTGCAAATCCCCTCTGGAAAAACAGGAGAGGGAACAAGGTGAAGCCACAGGGAGGTGGAGTCAGTCCCGTGTCCCGGCCAGGCTCGGGATGGGGTTGGAATGCTGGGTGGGACACGCGGGATCCAAGGGTGGTGCGATGGAACCATGGGGCCTGCTCCCTGTCCCAAGCAGCGGCAGGAATTTAAATGTTCTCCATCAGATTTGGGGAAGGAATTCCTCTCTGTGAGGGGGGTGAGACCCTGGGATGGAATTCCCAGAGGAGCTGTGGCTGCCCCATCCTTGGAAGTGCCCAGGGCCAGGTTGGAGCAGCCTGGGATAGTGGAAGGTGTCCCTGCCCATGGCAGGGGGTGGGACTGTGTGATCCTGAAGGATTCAACCCAAACTATCCCATTATCCCGTGAAAAAGCATCCTCCTTCCTCTGAAGTTTTCCATGGAAAACATCGGTCATCCCTGGTGCTGAAAAAGTCACTTTTAAAGTCTCGGCACAGGCCAGGGAATCGCTCCGGGTGCCCAGAGACGTCCCGGATTTCCGGCAAAAGGAGGAAAAGGGCCAAGATTTACAGTCCTGGCAAAGGGGACACCGGGATGAACCGTCCCAGGAGGTGACACGAGGGACACCCAGGGCAGAGCAGGGCACGTCTGGGCCGAGCGGGCGAGGAGGGGCACAGAGCGTCACTCACCTGCAGAACTTCTGGTCCGAGTCGTTGAGCGTCTGGAAGATGCAGGTCCGGGAGGACTCGTTCCCGCGGGCAGCGGGCAGGAGCAGGCTGAGAGCCACCAGCACAGCCCCCAGCAGCTTCATCCTGCCTGGGGACGCAGGGACAGCGGGGTCAGCCCCTCTGTGTCCCAGCCCTTCCCCCCAGCATCCCACACCTCGCTCCAGCTCCCCCATCCCCACGCGTCGTTTCCTTCTCCGGCTCCGCGACTTTAATCCCGATTTCGCCAGAAATCGTCTGTGTTTCCCCACTGCTTCCCCTTCGCCAGGAAACCCCGAGCCCCTGGCACGACCCCACAGCTCAGAGGACCCTTTCCCACCGGGCTGGGGCTTCATCCCCCTGCGCGTGGCGCCGGGGATGCGCCCACGTGGCGACACCGCAGCGATCCCTGGGACGCCAAACCCCGCTCCGAGGTGGGACGCAGTCCCTGCCACCACGTGCTGGCCCCGCTGCTCTCCCGAATACGATGGAAAATTGGGATCAGGCTCGGTCGCGGTCTCTCCAGACCATCACCAGGGACGCACAGGGTCCCATGGATGTCCCCGAGGTGTCCCCGGGGGAACAGCACAAGGATCGAGCCCAGCCACCCCCTCCGGCGCTTCTCCCGCGCGGGGACAACTCCGGCCACCCCTTTTTAAGCCCCCCAAAGCCTCGAGGAGGACGAGGGGACACGGGTTTGAGTCCCCCCACCCACCTGCCCAGCCCAGCGCCGGGCCTCCCCTCCCCAGGCCCCCCCGGTAGCCGCGGGGCCACCAGGGCGGCCGGGGGGGGCCACCGGGACCGGCCCTACCGAACCACTTACCGGGGTCCTGGGGACGGCCGAGCAGCTCCGAGGCAAAGCCCGGAGGCTTGAGGTTGCCGTGGAGATGGATTCCTCGGAAGGAAGGCGAGAAGGGACCGGGAACGAGAGTCAAACCCCAGCCCAGGGGCAGCCCGGGGGGCTCAGAATCCGCCAACGGGTTTTAACCCCCCCCCGGCAACCGCCCCCAACCGCCCCAAAC
>VZRJ01009455.1:900385-913509 GCA_013397565.1 Ptilonorhynchus violaceus | reverse complement strand
GAGGAGGGATGTGACCCCAAACATTTATTTGAGCGTCTTCCCCATCGCCTAAAGCTCGGCTCTGGATGAGGCACATGCGGGGGGGAAAGGAAAAAAAAAGCGCGCTGGGAGTTGGGAATGGGGATTACGGCACCGAGAGCATCCTTACATAATGGAGCTGTGCCCGCACGCTCCAGGAACACGAGCGAGCCGGGAGCGGCGGGAGAAGCAGGAGCCGGGCTCGACTAATTGGAAACATTAATGGATCGGGAATGATCGGGAGCTTTAGGGGCTTAATGGCTCCGGTTCCCACGCTCGGGGAGATGGGCACGGCCCGTAATTAGAGCCCGGAGCCGGCACGGGCGCTCGCGTGAGTCAGGCTTTTCCCAGCCCGGTCGGGAATGCGGGGCTGGATGAGTCAGGAGCGCCCCGAGTGGGGGTTGCACCCTCGCGGTGTCACATGGAGTGTGTGTGTGGGGGGAAGCTCGGGGTCCCCAGGGCCGGGAGAGGCTGTGGATCAGGATAAAATGCCCAAAAATGAGGCCGTGGGAAGGGGGGTTGGTGAGAAAAGCAGCAATTGCTTTGGAAAAGTGGGGATGTGGCTGGAAGTTCCACAGGGCAGGCACAGGGAGCTGGAGACAAGGACAAGGGACTCCTGCCTTGGTAAAACATCCTGGAATGGTTTGGGTTGGAAAGGACCCGAAGGATCCGTCAGATCCAACCCCCTGCCTGGGACACCTTCCACTATCCCAGGCTGCTCCAACCTGGCCTTGGACACTTCCAGCTGCCACAGCTTCTCTGGGAATTCCACTCCAGCCCCTCACCACCCTCACAGGGAGGAATTCCTTCCCAATATCCCATGTAAATCCTACTGTGTATCCCTTTGAAGCCATTCCCTGTGTCCTGTCCCTCCATCCCTTGTCCCAAGTCCCCCTCCAGCTCTCCTGGAGCCCCTTTAGGTACCAGAAGGGGCCCTGCGGTCTCCCTGGATCCTTCCTCTCTCCAGGCTGAGCATTCCCAGCTCTCCCAGCCTGGCTCCAGAGGGGCTCCAGCCCTCGGAGCATCTCCGTGGCCCCCCAGGTCTGCCTCAGGCCGGCACTGGACCCTCTCCTGTCACTTTGCAGAGGTTCCCAAAGCAACAGCCAAACCCAGAAATGGGATGAACTCGGAGCAGGGATATTTTTATTTCCAACCTAGAAGCCGAGAACAGCCCCTCACACAGCCAAGATCAGCCACTTCCACCTGGAGACCTCCCAAAGGTCATCACAAAAGGGTTTGCCAATGGATTCCCCAGGGATGCTCTGGAAGAAAAACTCACGGGAGCAACAACTTTACAGCATCCCATGGAAGATGAACAACGGCTTTTTCCCTAAAAAAAATGAAGAAAATATTAATTTTTACCTCTTTTTTTTTTTTTTTAAGGAAGATTTTATCTCCTCTGCTCAGGACACAGAGTTTAAAAGGCAGCAGGAAGCTTGTCCAGCTTCCTCCAGGATAAAATAATCCACGGGCAAGAGCTGCCAGGGCCTGACATCAGCTCCTGTGGATGCTCCTGGGGGGGCAGGGAGCTGTTGGAATATTTAATTTTTCAACCCGTGTGTTTTTAAACCCGGACCAGGTTTTTAAACCCGGGCCGGGGTGACTCCGGAGCCGCTGGCACCGCTGTCCCTGCCACAGCCCCGGCTCCAGCACCTCTCCATTCCTGGAAAACCGACACCAGGGATGGGCCGTTTCCAGCGGCATCGCCCGCCTCCTCCTCCTCCTGCCTGTGCCTGGAGCTCTCCCGGCTCGGGAGAAGCCAAAAAATCCCCAGGAGAGGCTGCACCCAGCAGCTTCCCCTCTGGAGAAGGATCCTCCCGTGGGAAAAGGCGGCTCGCGGTGTCAAACCGGGTCCGGAGGCCGAGCCGGGCTCCCGTCCCGGCCATCCCGGGGTGTTTCCAGGCTGCCTCTCCTGACTAAGCACGGCGGGACCGCAGGAATCTCGTCTTTCCAGCCGGGAAGCCTCTGGCACGGTGCTGGGTGTGAGGCTCAGAGCCGTGTTCCTCCAGGAATTCCCCCCGCGCGCGAGGGTGGGATGAGAGGGAAGGAGATGCTGCCCTGCACTCCGAATTTTTCACACTTTTTCCCGGTGAAAATATCATGGAAAAACCTGTTTAAAACCCCCTCCTGCTTCTCAGCTCTCCCTCGTTCCGTGAGGAATGTTCCCCGATATTCTGGAGATAAAATAAAGCTTTCAGAGTACCCAAGCGCGAGGTTAATTTAATTAATCAAACGAGGAAATCGATGCGAAGCCCAAGGAAGAAAAAACGCCGCAGTCCCAACATCAATCCACTTGGGAGGAGATATTTAAATAAACACACGAAAATAAATGCATTTCGCATTTGTGTGCCCAGCAAACAGCTCCAAAAGCCGCTGGAAAAAGCCTCTCTCCCAGCTGGCAAAACCGGGACGTAGGTAAGGAAATGATTTTCCTATTAATAAAAGAGATGAAAAAGCCCTTCACAAAAGGCAGGGAAGGGAGGGAGAAACCTGGGACTTGTTCTAACAGCACCAAAGCACCTGGGAAAGCCAAGTTACCCGCGCTGGGAGCCAAGTTCCACCCGGGCTGAGCCGTGGGGCCACAAATGGGGGCGGGCAGAGGGGGCAGAACCCCCCAGGATACCCCATCCGGCCGCTCTCCCACACCCCACAAGCCGCTGGAAGGTGCTAAAACATCCTCCAGGCAGCCCAGGGAGCCTTAGGACACGGGTCAGGCAAAAATAGAAGTTTTTGGAGGCTCCCCGTGACCGTCAGCTGAGCGTGGGGAGCTCTCAGAGCTCCCCCCCACGCGCGGAGCCTCCAGCTCTTTGTTTGCATCGGGAGTTTGTTTATTAATGCCGGGTTTGAACGCAAAACAGTCGCTTCCAGGTCCGAGTTGTGCTGCGAATGTTCGCAAAAACTTGTTTTTATTTCCCACGCGGGGCAGGGACGCATCGTTTGGAGCTTCCCACCGGAGCCGGCGGCTTCCTGTTGGTGTTAAACGGAGATAAACCAGCGCCTCGGCGTTTATTTCATCTTCTCCCCCCCTCCCCGCGCTATAAAAAGGGTCGTTTTCTCGGCATTTCCAGCTCGTTTCCACCCCATTTCATCAGGTGACCGCAGCCCTGCCCAGACCTGAGCGGCCTGCGGGGACAGGGAGGTGTCCCCAGGCTCCGGTGTCCCCAGCCCCGTGACACGGGACAGCGTGGGGGGGTTGTTTCCTCCCCCGTTTCAGGCCCTACAACAGTTTTGACTCGCCACTAAAGCCACTAAAACCTCGACTGCTTTCCTGCCAGCGAGCCAAAGCTCTGGAAAAACAAGGGTTTATTCTGCTTTTCACGAACAAAAGTGTTTCTGAGCAATAAAAATGCTCCCTGCACACCCAACAAGACCCACCAGCATCAGCCCGGCCCAGCTCTTCCTTCAATAATCCAGCATTTCCCTCCGATTTGGGAAGAAATCCCAATATTTCCAGGTGGGGCCCCCGTGCCTCGGTTTCCCCCAGGGTCCTGTGAGCCAAGCACCCGAGCAGCTCCTAAAATCCCGACTCCTACAGGCTGAAAAATCACTAAAAAAATGTATTTACACTGTCGATACCAAGCAGCAAGGCAGCACAAAGCCGAGGACTTGGCAGAGCCTCGGTGGCCAGGGGAATTCCCTCAATTCCGGCCTTGCAGGAAGCCCGTTTTTCCAGCCCTTTATTCCGTAGCAATCAGAAGAGGAAACAAAACCCACATCCTCTCCCCCCACTTAGCACCTCCAGTCGCGCCCTGCCCGCGCTGGGCCTCTTATCTCCCCTCTCCCTGGGTTGTCCTCACTTTTCCCTCCTTGCCTGGCCAACGACCCCATTCCCTGCTCCAACCGAACAACCACAAGGTCGCCTTCACCTTGCCCGGGCCGAGCCCCTGGGCAAGAGCTTTGTGAATGAAAAACCCCACTTGTCCCAGGACACGCCATAAATTTGCATCTGCGCCCGTTTTGTGGGGCTGGCCCTGCTCCTTGGGGGATTTTTAAGTGGCTTTAAGGGATGTGACAGATTTATCGGGCTCGGGAGGTCTCCAGTCTCCCCTGGGTCTGTCTGGAGCCGCCTTGGGGTCAGGGGTTAAAAATCCCGGATCGTAAAAGGCAGGAATTCAATGGCTGAGCCCGGATTTTTGTGTCTCTACAGCATTAATAAGATGCTGGGGCAAAATACGGAGGGAAGGGGTTGGATTTATCCCCAAAACTCCCCCAGCAGACCCCTGTGAGCTGCAGGCTGGAACAGCAGAGCTTTGAACAGCGGGTGCAGATCCCTGGCGAGGCCTGAGATTAACAGGGAAGGATTTCTGGCTTTTCCCTTTATACCTGCCAAAGCTCCAGCGCTGAACTCCCACCCCCTCCTGCCCCATTTTCCCGGCAGGCAGCTGCGCCTGGATTAAACACCGGCACCAGCAGCACTGGGAAGGTCATGAGTGACTGTAGGGGATGGGTCAGAGCCCCCCAAAAAAGGGGGGTTGGACCCACAGCGCCCTCTGAGCAGGAATCTCTGTGGGAGCAGGGGGGGGACACCCGATGCTTTTTGCCTTTGGAGTTGGCAGCACCTCAGCTCCTGCACCGGATCCCTCAGCTCCTGGGCTGGATCCCTCAGCTCCTGCACCGGATCCCTCAGCTCCTGCACCGGATCCCTCAGCTCCTGGGCTGGATCCCTCAGCTCCTGGGCTGGATCCCTCAGCTCCTGGGCTGGATGCCTCAGCTCCTCGGCTGGGCACTCAGGGGAGCTCGGGAGAGGAGGGATATCCGATATTTTCCAGGCAAAAGCACACGGGTGGGTGCAGCCCCCGAGCCCGGCAGCACCCCCAGAGCCTCCTCCGCCCCACAGCACGCGGGAATCACCCCTTCCCTCTCCTTCCAGCCCCATCCCACCCCAAACCGCAGCTCCGGCAGCACCACGAGCAGGAGCACATCTCATCCCCGAGCCCAGCACGGGCCAGCAGCACCCGCGGGATCACAGGATCCGGGGATGCTCCCACCCACCCCCGCACCCCACCCCATCCACCAACTCCTCTCCCGGAGCAGCATCCGGCACGTTTGGGGATGGGGGGGGAGGCTGGAGGGGGAGGTGACCTTGGTGGGAGCCGGGAGCCGCTCCCGCGCTTCCCGGCGGGATGAGCGGCGCTGCACAGGCGCACCTGGCAGAGCCCCCGGTGCCACGGCAGGTGCCTTGTGACCGCTCCTGCCGGAGCCGCGGCGCTCTCCGGGGAAGGTCTTCTATTTTGGGCAGGATGTTTTCACCCGGCCTATATTAAGCGCATTCGTTTCGCAGTCACAAGGCAGGCGCAGAGCGGTGCGGGAGCCGCTTTTCCTTTCCCCCCCCGCGGCTCCGCAGCCTGGCACATCCCGGATCCCAGCGGTGCCGGCACAGCCGAGCCCGCTGCTCTCCAGGTGCTGCCCGGTTCGATCCCGTTCCCACCCCTCCATTCACACACGCCGCTCACATCCACCGGGGAGAGCTGCCGAGCGCCTCTTTCAATTCCTGGCTCGAATTCCTGCGTTAAGGACTCCCCCACCCCGGCTCCTGGAGACGGGGAAAGGCACCGAGGATTGCTGCAACACCGACACGCGACAGCAGCGTGGAGGGAAAGCATTGAGAAACACTCGGGCGTGACCTCTGCCAACCTCCCCGCGCTCCCTAGGGATGCTGTGTGGGCACAGGGATCGGGTTATGGAAGCATTTCCACATTTTCCCTCTTCCCCCCCCTTCACTCTCCTGGGCACTGCGGCCTTGGAAAGGAGGTGGATCTCTGCCCCGTGCCTCGTGGACGCTCTAATTGTGATTACAGCCCTTCAGGGATGACAGCAAAAAACAAACACCTCTTCCAGGTCCCACGGCCCGGCTGGATGAGGCTCGTGGGAAAGCCCTGGGGCGGCGGGATAATGAGGAGCTGGGATGAGGAAGAAGCATCCTCTGCTCTGACTCAGGGCGGGCTCAGCCCGGTCCCACGAGCCTCCCCGGCGGGCTGGGACGGGCTGGGAGGGCTTTGCTGCCCACCCGGCTGCTCCCCTGTGCCAGCCGGGCACCGGGACCCGCGTGGAATTCAGGCCGGCTGGGCAGGGAGGGCTATAAATAGCAGCGTTTCAGATTCTGCCTGCATGTGGCTCTTCCCTTCAGTCTCCGGTTTATTTTCTCCCTCTTCCCGAGGCTCTCCGCAGCCTGGGATGAAGGACAGCGCAGGCTGGACCCTTCCTCAAATCCCGGAGGGAAAACGTGCAGCCGGAACAGTTAAATTGGTTCAAATCCCCGATGTTGATGCACTTATGCCGGATTAACCTTTGCGTCCAGAGACTCCCGAAGCACACTGAACTGGCTTAACCCTTCCCTAAATGGGTTTAACTGGTTTGCAGCGGGGGCTGGTGCAGGTTTAACGAGCTCACTGCTCGGTCCCAGCAGCGGCGCTTCCCTGGGAAGCCCCGAGCCCCCATCGCAGCCCCGAGCAGAGTGGGGCCCCAGGCTGCCCCAAAATCAGTTTAGGGGCTGGAAGGACGTGAGGGTACTTCCCATATTTAGGGGTAACCCTTCAGCACGGGCACCTTTTCCAGAAGCTTTTCCCAGCTTCTCGTCTGCCCAAGCGCTTTTTCCCAGCCCTTGGACATCCCGACGCTGAAGGGGACCCCAAAACGACCCCTATTTACAGTTCCCCACACCAGCAGGGTCACGGAGCCGCTGCCGCTACACCCGAAGAACCCCCTGGCTGCAAAGCGAGAGAAACCAGCCTGGCACCCCCACCGCAGCCAGCCGGGCCCCCCCTTTTCCACCTACTCCTCTTTCCAGCACCAGTATCCCCAGTCCCACAGCGGCGCAGAGGAGCCCGTGCCCAGGCGGGGCTGGCACAGCCCCAGCTCCTCGGCAGGGCTGAGCCTGGAGCCGGCGAGGGCCGAGATCCCCCCCGGGGTGATCCTTGCAGCTGGGAGGGAGCAATTTGGGAGAGATCAGGACCGCTCGCAGATGCTCCAAGACGCACAGGGCAGAAGCAGCCGCGCACCCGCCCTTGCTCCGGGCAGGGAACATTTCCCTCGCTCTGTGACCCAGCGAAACAGGCGCCTTTTTAGCACCTGCCGCCAAATTAGGCAGAAAAATCCCTCTGATTTCTCTTCCTAACGCAGATCAGAGCCAAAGGCCGTGCCCGCAGCGAGGACAGAACATCCCAGAACATCCCGGAGCGTGAGCGGCGCCGGTGCCAGCCCCGCTCGGCGGCAGAGGCGCCCGGGGCACCCGGCACCTCCATGGGGGGGTGAGGCAAGCCCTGGGCTGGCCCCGGCCGCCCGTGTGTGCCGAGCAGCACGTTCCTGCTCTTATCGGCTCCATCGGGATCGGCTCCAGCGGCACCCGCAGCCCGCGTGCTCCGGCGCTGCTCCGAGGGAACAGCCCGAGCCGAGCGGGGTCGAGGGGCTCCTCCTGACTCCTGCCGCCCATTATCCCGTCTCGCTGCCCATTATCCCATCTCGCTCCCCATTATCCCATCGCCTCCCTCCTTTCCCACTGATTCACCCGCCGGTCCTACTGAGTCACCGCTCCCGGCCACAGCTCCTTTCCGTGGCCCGTGGCCATTTCCCCGGAGCCTCCGTTCCCACGGAGTCACCCATCCAAAGCTCATCCTCTCTTTTCCAGGCAAATCCCGGGCATTTCTGGTCACTTGGATTCACCTGGTACCTGCCTTCCTTCCCTGCATCCCTGCGGAGCATCCCAGTGCGGGGCCCCCCAGGATGGGCAGTTCCTAAAATCACCTTCCAACCTGTGCAGAAGTGCCATTCCCAAGCCTCCAGGCTGCAGGGAGTTTCCTTCTTCAGGAGCAAAGGATTCCCCCCCCCATTTCTTACCCTGCTTGTCATCTTCTTCTGTGTTTTTTTATTTTCACAAACCATGGGAAAAATAACAAATGATTAGATGCAATCAACATATTCCTTCGCACTTCCCATCCATCCCTCCATCATGGAACCATCCCATGGTTTGTTTTCTCCAGCTGCAGCACAGGAAGCTTTTAGGAATGAATCTGAAAGACTCGGGAAGCGTGGGGAAATGGGATTTGGGGGAGCAGGGAGGCGCGGGGCCCGGCGTGTGCCGGCGCACCCAGAGCCCGGCTCAACGGCTCCGAGTGGAAAATTCCCGTCGGTTGAGCTCGGATTGTGGTCCAACAGGTTTTTAGTCCCAGCCCCTTTATTTGTGTCAGTGCAAAAACTCATCCCTAGGGCATTTGTTTGGATCACATGGGCGAGCGTATAAAAACGGGCCCTGCCTGTCCCGGGCCACTTTGCACCTGGAAAGGGAAGGCGGCCGCTGGATCTGGAGGGAAGAGCCGCGGGAAGAGCGGAGCCGCTGCACGCAGGTAACCCCGCCCGGAGCAAATCTATCCCTCATTTCTCCCCAGGGATTTGGCCCTGGGAGCGGCAATGGGGCACGGAGAGGGCGAGGGTTTCTCCGCCGGGAAGTTTTTGGGGGGATGCAAAGGCTGTGAGGGTTGGGAAATGGGGGGGTTGTGCGGGAGCGGGGCTGGATCCTGCCGCAGGAGCAGCTCCAAGTGTCACCGGGGCCTTTTCCAGCCCCGAGGGGTGACAGGGCCCCTCTGGAGCGGGTGGCACTCGCAGCTCCTCCTTCCCTCGTGGCCCCTCGGCTCCTCTTGAAGCTGTGGAGAATTGAGGTGTCAGACTCCAAAGGCTCCCTGGCCTGCCCCGGTGGCCCTCAGGCTTTAGGAACTGGCCCACGGACAGAGAACAGGGCGCTCAGGCAGGGCCACGCGTGAGGAGCCACCAAGGCGTGGGGACAAAGAGTCTTCCAGCGTGGAATTCCGCCCCGCTCTCCCACGGGAACGGCGCGGATGAGCCCGGCGGCTCTCCCCGGCCGCTGTTTGCTGTTTCAGCCGGGGCTGTCGGTGGCTCCTGGCGGGTCCTCAGCTCGTCCATGCAGCCCCCAAACGCCGAGTGCCCCGCAGGGCAGGGCGGGAGGCAGCGCTGCTCCCGCTTCCTTGGGAGCCGTTGGGGTCGGAAGTGGCTTTGGGGCTTTGGAGCTGTTTCACAACCCAGGGCACGAGGCGCGGCCGCTCCCCCGCGGGCCAGGACTTGCAGCCGAGCTCTGGGATGAGGAAAGAGGGAGATCCTCCTGCCCTGGGGCTCCTGGGCTGCTCCCGGTGCCGACACCGCCGCGTCCCTCTTTTCCTGCCGTTCCTTCCCTCCCTCTCCCCGCTGGGATCCCCAGAAATTTTCTCCCCACTCAGTGTTGCTGCTTCTCCTTCCTCTGCTCTCCAGCCCTACTTGGAGACAGTTGCTTGGAGACAGACTCCTGCTTCTTTGATGGTTTAATTCAGTTTTTTTTTAATGGGGGAAGAGCGGGGGCAAAAGGAGATGGAATGATGAGATGTGCCACCGCGTTGGTCGGGAGCAGACCGGGAAGGAGAGCCCAGGCAAAGGCTGACAAAGGCCTAAAACAAGCAAAACCAGCATTTTTCCCCCATTAGCAGATATTCAGCCCCCCACCAAGCCCCGACGTGCTCCATGCCGGGTGCTGGCTGCAGCCAGACCCCCAGGAGGGTCCCACTTTTTCACTGGGCATCGGTCCCCAGGCCCCCAGCCCCCACCCAGGGGCGAGATGAGAACGAATTCCTTGGCTGGGGGTGGCTTGGAGGGTTATTTTCCTTTTCTGACGAAGAGCCCAGGCTGGTTGGCAACATTATCCGCCTATTTTTTGCGCTGCTCTCCACAGCAAGAGAAACCAGGGAGGAAAAAGGGAAACAGAGAAGAAGCCACAGGATGCACCGTTAGAAGAGGAACTTTCCCCAAATAGAAGCTTTTCACAGTTTTTTCACGAGGCGTCAGCAGCTCTTAATGCTGTGCGAAACTGTGAATCCTGCCTGGAGCAGCCGGCGGGAGCCTCTCAGTGCTCCGGGCTGCAGCTGCAGCCCTTCCCAGAGCGTGGGGCCGGCCGTGCCCCCCAAATCCTGCCCGGGGTGGCAGGAAAAAGCACCTGGAAGCGCGGCCTCGGCTGCGATTCCACCCCAGCGGCGCTTTCCGCACCCCTCGGGGTGGTAAATCCAGCCCGTCCCAGCTGGAGGGTGCAGGAATCCCGCACGGACGGATCGAGACCTTGAGTCTTGCCCTGACCCGGTTTTCAGCCGCAAAGGATCCGTCTGGAGAGCCCCAAATGTTCGTCAGCTCAGCGCTGGGGCCGAGGGATGCTGGGCTCGTGGAATGAGTTGTGTTTTACGGGAGCGCGCGGCTCCTTCTGGGTTTCAATATTTATGAGCCCAGGGATGAGTCCCCGAAATTCTGCAGCCGTATCGATGGCAGGCTGAGCTGTCGCCCGTGGGGTGTCAGGTGGCTCATTCCAGGGCTGGGAGATGGGATCCAGGTGGGATGCAGGCTCGGGGGATGTGCATGCAGGGAATTTTCAGAGCCCCCCGAACTCCTGGCTCGCAGACAGACCCTGCTGGTTCAGCAGGACAGGGGGTGAAAGGTGCAAAAATGCTCTTTTTTTGCTTGTTTTAGGCCTTTCCTTCTGCTATCAGCTGTTTCCTGGGCTCTTCTCCCCACCAGAGTGGTGGCACATCCCAACGGGTCCCTTTGTTCCCACTGTTCCCCCATCAAGGTTGGGGTTTACCATTTTTGCAAAGTGCTGGTTGAAGACTTCCCCAGGCTCCTGTCTCCAATTGGATTCCAAGCCCACAAACTCCATTTTTTTTGGAGCTGCCACCTCCTTCCCTGGCTGCTGACAGGGCTGGGAAGCCCATGGGGGTACTTGGGGCAGCTCCCCTGAGCAAGGAGATCCCTTGTAGCACCATCCAGGCAGAAAAACGGCAGGATTTGGGGGTTTCAGACCAGCAAAATGAAGGAGTCACCCTTACTGCTCTTCCTTGGATCCACGGAAGGATCCAGCCCCACGGTGGGTGTCTGGAACCCCCTCCCCGGCAGGAGCCAGGAGTCTGCTGGCTTTGCCAGGAGCAAATCCCAGGCTGGACTCTGCTCCAGCCTGACGTGTGCAGGCAGTGCTGATCCAGCGACGGGGGAAGGAGGGACAGCCCCGTGCCCTGCCTGGCTCCGGAGCTCCGGAGCCTTGGCCAAAGCCACCATGCCAGGGGACTCGGTGACCTGCTGGCCACCCGGGGAGCCAGGCGCTGCCTGCGGGGCTGGGGTCCACAGGGAAGGCTCCTAGCCCGAGGGTAAGGTGCCTGGAGTGGGGGTGGGAAGTGGGGGACCCTCCGTGGGGCTGAGGGGAGGTCGTCACCGTGGAACCTTCAGTGCAGGGGACAGGTCTGTGTGTGCTCCATGGGTTGATTTATTTCGGCTGCTTTGTGGGGTGGAGAGGGTGGGACGAGGAGGGCAGAGCTGGCAGTGGGATGTAGGGACAGCGGGAAGACAAGGGGCAGCTCTGCCCCCACACCAGGACACTGCTTGGCCAGCCCAGGGCTCGCCTTCCCAAAGCCTTCCCGACCCCGGGGTCAGGGGGTGACACCGAGCACAGGCAGGGGGTGGCTTTAGGACTTGAGTTCGTGTTTGGGGTGTTCTCACAGAGCCCCGGTGCCCTCTCCTTCCAGAGTCTGCCAAGAGAAAGCGATGGAAAGCCCAGGGAAGGGCAGCCCCGCCGGGAAGATGACCGCCGTGGCTCACAGCCTGTAAGTACCCCCCGCTGCCTCCTCCAGCCTCCCGCTCCTGGCGCTTTTCCTCCGGCCACTTTCTCCAGGGGACTTTGCTCTTTGCCCCCATCCCGCACACGCCACTGCAACGCCTCCGTTCCCCATGGATGAGGTGGAAAACGCTCGGCAGGGCTCAGGGCAGAGCCAGGCAAAGGCGGGAACGCGGCAGCGGGAGCTTTGGGAACGTGCGGTCCGGGGCCACCGGAGGGGGTGGGGGTGTCTCCCCATCCCAAATCCAGTGTTTCCAGCAAGGGATGCATTGCCTTGGTCTGTCCCAGCCCTTCAGCCCCCTGCGAGGTGAATAACGCTGGATGTTGGGGGTGGAGTGGGGGGCAGAGCCAGGAAAGCTGCAGCGGTTGCGGAGCATTCGCTGGCTGCTCCAAGGAGCATAAGGAAAACGGGTTCGGATTCAGATCCTGGCATCCTGCCCCCAGCGAGGCTGGGCAGGGTCCTGGCAGTGCCTGGGAGGGGTGGAAACTCCCCTGGCGTTAAACTGGGGAGTCATAAACTTTGCTGGGGAGGGCACGGCCGGAGCAATGTCCGCTCCTGTCTCAGATATCCCGAGAGCTTCTTCGTTCCCGGCTGGGCAGTGGGAGATGGAGGGAGGGGGGATGCTACGGGGTGAGAAGGGGTTGATGTGACCCCCAGTGCTCAGCATGGGGTGTGGAGCCTTTTCCCGGGAGCAAGGGTGATCACGGAGCCGGGCAGATGGGATTCCTTGGGGACAGGTTCAAGAGGCTTCAGCGGGAGAGACGGGAGCAGGGAGCAAAGGGCCTTTTAATTAATCACAGCCCTGCCAGAGATAGCGGTGCTGAGGGAGGGGAGAGCTCGTCTGGCAGCCGTGCCATGCCGTGCCGTGCTGTTCCACACCGTGCCAAGCTGTGCCGCGGCGTGGGCTCGCTGGGGAACAGTCAGCTGAGGCTCGTGTTCCTCCTCCCACGGACGAGCGGGGCTGCGAGCGGCATCCACGTGCTCCGCAGCTGCTCCCGACCCCCATCCCCTCCCCGCAGCCCTCCATCCCCCGGCTCTCCGCTCCCGGGAAACCCTTTCTCCCGGGAAAGAGGCCCGCGTGAGCTCGGCCGCCGGAGCGTTTCTCCCGCGAGCGACAATCGTGCTTTTGTTTCGCCTGGCCGCGAGAGGGGCAGGCGGGGAATTTGGCCGCCCGGAAAGCAGCCGGGAACCCTTTCTGCCACAATTAAGCACCTGCTACGAGAGAGCAAATAAGCCAAATCATGCGGCTGGCGAACAAGCTTTACGTGTTCCTTCCCCGTGACCCGCTCCAAGCAGCAGAAAGCTCCAGGCTGCGGCTCGGGCTGCTCGCAGCTCCCAGGGCAGGGATTCCGCTGCCTCTTCCCGGCTCCAAAGCCTAAAAGGGCTTCTTCCCCCTCCCCTCCCCAAATTAGCGGCTCCGTCTCCTTTCTGCTATGGAGAGACAGATCCCCGTGCTGCGAGTTCGGTGAGGCGGGGGGC
>VZRJ01009455.1:881742-897554 GCA_013397565.1 Ptilonorhynchus violaceus | reverse complement strand
GGGTGTGTGCTGGGTGCCCGCGGTTGGGGTGGGGGGCTGCAGTGGGCAGGGAGAGCAGGACTAGGGGGCTGCTGGCTGGAGCAACCCTGTTCCCCAGGGAAGAGCCTTTCCTTACTGGAAAACTGCAATGTCTTGGCAGCTCGGGTTATTTCTTCCTCTCTGGTGGATTTTGGAGCTGTCCCCGGGAGAGAAGTGATGCTGGGAAAGGTGGGGAGGGGGCTATGAAAAGGTTCAGCCCCTCCTGGGGTGGTCTCGTGCGTGAGGGGCTGTGAGCCCCCCCCAGTGGGGCCAACAGAGCTCCCCGATGTTCTTCTGCTTTATTGAGAACCCACGTTTTGTCCCCACTGCTGTCCCCCTCTTCCTCTCCTCACGGCAGGCACTGATCCCACTCGGATTTAGCCCTTAATTCCCGTGAGGCCCCGGACTTTCCAAGCAGGCTCCTGAGTCCCCTGTGCTCGGCTGGGGATGGGCTGAGCTCCCCATGAGGGACAAACATCCCAAGTGCCAACTGCAGTTGTCGTTCCGTGTGCCTTCCCCCTCCATCCCAATGAGCTCGGCCGACTTGGGAGCACGGCTGGGCCTAAAAATAACCACGGCAAAGCTCCCTGAGCACTGACACCCCCCACCCCGGAGATCTCCTGGTTATCCTGGTCCTACAGATCCAAGCTGATCCCTGGGAGGAGCAGGGGACTGGGGATGGCAGCAGAGGGGTGGAAATGGATTTTGAAGGGCTGATGAGGAAGGAGAAAGCCTGCCCTGGCTCCTTTTCGCAAGGAGGCTGCTCATCCTGGTTTTCAGTGCCCTTTGGGGTGAATTCCCTGCATCCCAAAGGATGGAGGTGGTGTGGAGTGCGGCGGCAACCACTCGGAGAAGTTTCGCCCTGGGACCAGCCGGATGTGGAAGCGCTGGCACCCGGAGCCACCTGGATTTGTGCCACCTTTGCCTCCACCTGCCCACGGGGCTCGCGGCTCGGTCCTGCCCTGTGCCCAGCCCCTCTCCCGTGCCGGGTGGATCCAGGTGTGCCCAGGGAGCCTGCGCACGGAGGGAGGTGCTAACATTGGGAAGTCCTTGCCAGGCTGCCGGTTTGGGGAGCTGTGGTCCCACGTGCAGGGCTCGGTTGCCATCGTTACCGGGTATTTTCGCTCACTGCGCTGGTGGTTTATTATAGCAGCTCGGGAGGCTGCAGCCAGGAGGGAGCGACGAGGGGGAAGAGATCCGTGGCCTTGGGAAGTTCGGAGCAGTTGGGATGTGGGGGTTTTTTTTTTGTCCTTCTCGCCGTCCCTCAATTTCCTCACTGCTTTTCCCCCTGGAAACCACTTAAACCCTGGGTTAATGCTGTGATGAGTTAATTCTGGCTGGTTTAGGCTCTGTGGCTTTGAACAGGCAGGGGGTTCACACACCTGGGCACACCTGGGTGCTGCACATCAGCTTTGCAGCACCCGGAGCACCAACCTCCCTCCTGGGAATGTTGGGATCACTCCTGCTCCTGGGAGGCTGGTGGTGCTGGGAGCTCTCTCAGTCTCTATGGGAAACCTAAGGAGTCTCTTCTTGCTGCTCTTTGCTGTGAGCAAATATCCCCTCAGGAATGGGGTGGGAAAAGGGGCGCAGGTCAGTGTCCCCCGCCAGGCAGAGCAGCCCGGCAGTGCCCACGTGTGCGCTCGGGTCAGGCAGCTCTGGAAGCTTCTCTTGCAAACGCTGGAGAAGGAGAAAAGGAAGAGGAGGAAGGGAGAGAAAAAAAAAAAAAAGCCTCATCTCACATGAACAAGCATGAGCCGAGAGCCGGGAGGGAGGAGGGTGCAATCCAACGCAGGCCATGTGTCTGACGCGGCACAGCAGCCACGCTGCCACCAGAACATGAAATTTTAAAGGGGACTGGCGGGGACAGCGAGCTGGGAAGGGCTGGGCAGCTGCTGCAGAGCTTCCCCGGGCTGCCAGGGAGTGTCAGCATCCTCCTGCTTTATCCTCCTCTGGCGCCCTGTCCCGCCTGGAGACGGCCCCTCTGGCCGGTCCCGGGAATATTTCCCAACCCCTCGTTCCCGGCAGGTCCCAATTAATGGATTCTGACATGGATTATGAGAGGCCAAACGTAGAAACCATCAAGTGCGTCGTGGTCGGGGACAACGCGGTGGGCAAGACCCGGCTCATCTGTGCCCGCGCCTGCAACGCCACCTTGACCCAGTACCAGCTCCTCGCCACCCACGTGCCCACGGTGTGGGCCATCGACCAGTACCGCGTCTGCCAGGAGGTGAGGGCTGCCGGGGGTGCTGGGGAGGGCTCGTGGATACCCCACGGGGATCCCGAGGAGGTGGAGCCGCGTCCTCTCCGCAGGGGGGTTGTGATTCTCTCCCCAAGGTGGGGACAGCCCTGTTGTTTTAAGGCTCAGGGGCTCAGGAGCCGGGTGGTTTTGTGTTCCCGCAGGTGCTGGAGCGCTCCCGGGATGTGGTAGACGATGTCAGTGTGTCCTTGCGGCTCTGGGACACCTTTGGTGACCACCACAAGGACAGGCGCTTTGCCTACGGCAGGTATGGCGGGGCAGAGCCTCGTTCTTCCCCTGGGCGGGGAGGGACTCACCGAGCTGGACCTTGACCCTCCTTCTCCTGGCAGGTCCGACGTTGTGGTCTTGTGCTTCTCCATCGCCAACCCCAACTCCCTGCACCATGTGAAGACCATGTGGTACCCGGAGATCAAACACTTCTGTCCCCGCGCCCCCGTCATCCTGGTGGGCTGCCAGCTCGACCTGCGCTACGCCGACCTGGAGGCCGTCAACCGGGCACGGCGACCCTTGGCCAGGTGCGGCTCCCGGAGATGTCCCTGCCTGCCCTCCTTATCTCAGGAGGTCTCCTCATTACCTCCCTTCTCTTTCAGGCCGATCAAACCCAACGAGATCCTTCCCCCGGAGAAGGGCAGGGAGGTGGCCAAGGAGCTGGGGATCCCCTATTACGAGACGAGCGTGGTGGCGCAGTTCGGCGTCAAGGACGTCTTCGACAACGCCATCCGCGCCGCCCTCATCTCCCGCCGCCACCTGCAGTTCTGGAAGTCCCACCTGCGCAACGTCCAGCGGCCCCTCCTCCAAGCCCCCTTCCTGCCCCCCAAGCCCCCTCCTCCCATCATCATCGTCCCGGACCCCCCTTCCAACAACGAGGAGCGCCCGGCCCACCTCCTGGAGGACCCGCTGTGCGCGGACGTCATCCTGGTGCTGCAAGAGAAGATCAAAATCTACGCACACAAGATCTACCTCTCCACCTCCTCCTCCAAGTTTTACGACCTGTTCCTCATGGACCTCAGCGAGGAGGACCAGCAGGGCGCGGCGGGGCACGGCTTCGGGGCGGCCGTCACCGCGGCCGCCGAGCGTGTGCTGCACCAGGAGGAGAGGCACCACGGGCGGGATTTCCTCCTGCGGGCCGCCAGCTTCGACATCTGCGAGAGCGCCGAGGAGGCCGGACCCGGCCAGCGCAAACCGTGCCTTAGAGCCTCCACCAGTGACGGGATCCTGCGGGGCGACCGCTACGAGAACGGCGAGCGCGGGCTGCGGCGCGGCCGGAACCTCTCCTCCTGGAGCCGGGCCTTCGCCAGCATCCAGGAGGAGATGGCCGAGGACCCGCTGACCTACAAGTCCAAGCTGATGGTGGTGGTGAAGATGGACGCGTCCATCCAGCCGGGGCCTTTCCGGGCCGTGCTGAAGTACCTGTACACGGGGGAG
Organism: Ptilonorhynchus violaceus; assembly: GCA_013397565.1. Lineage (NCBI taxonomy): Eukaryota > Metazoa > Chordata > Aves > Passeriformes > Ptilonorhynchidae > Ptilonorhynchus > Ptilonorhynchus violaceus. The sequence goes on along the minus strand of VZRJ01009455.1, from coordinate 893,854 downwards.
CTGGACGAGAACGAGCGGGACCTCATGCACATCGCCCACATCGCCGAGCTGCTGGAGGTGTTCGACCTGCGCATGATGGTGGCCAACATCCTCAACAACGAGGCGTTCATGAACCAGGAGATCACCAAAGCCTTCCACGTCCGCAGGACCAACCGGGTGAAGGAATGCCTGGCCAAGGGGACTTTCTCGGGTACGGCACCCTGGTCCGTGGAGGAGGGTGTGGGGGGTGGATGGGGGCTCGGAGCTCCTGGTTTTGCCCTGTGTGTGAGGGGGTGACCGTGCCTTCCCTGGGGTTTTTGGTCATACTTAGCTTTTCTGGGATTTTTATCACTTTTTCCCCCCCAAGAAAGTGAGTGCAAAGCCCTTCCGCAGGCTTTCCTGCTTCCCAGCTGGCCCAGCAGCCCTGTTTATTTACGGAAGAGCTGCAAAGGCGACTTCTTTCCCTCCCAGCCCGGATTTTCACGGGGTCATCTGATTTACGAGGAGCAAGTGCTCTTAGTAGGATTTCCTCAGCTTTCCAGCGAGCACCACGAGCCAGCAGCGTGAGGTGACATCCCAGGGGGATGTGAATGGCCCAGCCTCCCTCCGGCTGGATTTGTTTCATGGAGATGATGGATCCTAATACGGTCATGCTGTCCCCGTCAGGGATAGATGTGTGCTGGCCCGTGGCACAGCCCTGGGAGGAGCTGTGGAGAGCGGGGCAGGAGATCCCCAGAACCCTTCCCAGCTCTCCGAGGACTCGAGTTTGGGTGTGACATTTGCTTCCTAGGTTTTCCCCTTGCTGTCAAATGCGCTGCGGAATGACCTGGGAAAATCCCTCGGAAAAGGCAGAGCAGCGCTGGGGGCTCTTCCCTGAGCTCCTCTGAGCTGCTGGGGAATGCTGGATAAAAAACAGATTTTTTTTAGGGAAAAATGCAGGATATGCCAGGCTCTATCCCCTTCCCTCTGCTGTCCCCGGGGCGAGGTGCTTTGTGGCAGGGGGTGGCCGAGCCCCGGGTGACAGGGCCGCTCCCAGCAGCCACCCCTGTGCCTGTCCCCAGATGTCACCTTCGTGCTGGATGACGGTGCTATCAGTGCCCACAAGCCCCTGCTCATCTCCAGCTGCGACTGGATGGCCGCCATGTTCGGCGGCCCCTTCGTGGAGAGCTCCACCAACGAGGTGAGCAGAGCTCCCGGGGAGGGTGGGACAGCCGGGGACGATGGCCGGGGGGGGTGACAACGCGTGTGCCTGGCAGGTGGCACTCCCTCACACCAGCAAGAGCTGCATGCGGGCGGTGCTGGAGTACCTGTACACGGGGCAGTTCAGCTCCAGCCCCGACCTGGACGACATGAAGCTCATCATCCTCGCCAACCGCCTCTGCCTGCCACACCTCGTGGCTCTCACAGGTGAGCGTGGGCGGCCGCGGCGGGGTGGGGTGACCATCCCCCCCTCCCAGCCGCCCCCTGACCCCGCGCGTGCCCCTGTGCAGAGCAGTACACGGTCACCGGCCTGATGGAGGCGGCGCAGATGATGGTGGACATCGATGGGGACGTGCTCGTGTTCCTGGAGCTGGCTCAGGTAGGGCAGGAGCCGGTGGTGGCGGGGCTGGGGGTGCTCGAGGTGATGCACAGAGGGCTCTGGCAGGGCTGGGGGTGCTCGAGGTGACACACAGAGGGGGTGGCAGGGCTGGGGATGATGCTTAAGCTGCTGGGTGGTGACACATAGAGGGTCTGGCAGGGCTGGGGGTGCTCGAGGTGACACACAGAGGGGTCTGGCAGGGTTGGGGGTGCTCGAGGTGACACACAGAGGGGTCTGGCAGGGCTGGGGGTGCTCGAGGTGACACGCAGAGGGCTCTGGCAGCTCCGGGAGCTGGACAACCAGACCTGGCCTCGGCTGTCTGTGGAGAAATGGGACAAAACCCTTGTGCTGGTGCATTCCTGGTGGCTCTGAGCCGCTGTCCCACCTCTTGCAGTTCCACTGCGCTTACCAGCTCGCCGACTGGTGCCTGCACCACATCTGCACCAACTACAACAACGTCTGCCGCAAGTTCCCCCGGGACATGAAGGCCATGTCGGGAGGTGAGCGGCGGCCGGGGCGGGGTGAGGGGAGGGTCCCGGCGGTCTCGGCACCGCCCTCACCCTCCCCGTGTCCCCGCAGAGAACCAGGAGTACTTCGAGAAGCACCGCTGGCCGCCGGTGTGGTACCTGAAGGAGGAGGATCACTACCAGCGGGCGAAGAAGGAGCGGGAGAAGGAAGACTACCTCCACCTCAAACGGCAGCCCAAGAGGCGCTGGCTCTTCTGGAACGCCTCCTCCTCCCCTTCTTCCTCTCCTTCGTCGTCGGCAGCCACAGCCTCCTCTTCCTCCTCCTCCTCCTCCTCCTCGGCTGTGGTTTGAGAGCCCGTCCTCGCCCTGGCTCCAAGACGGGGAGGAGAAGGAGGAGGAGGAAGGGTGGGATGCCNATCAGCAGCATGAGGAAGAAGAGGAAGAAGGAACGCATCCCGCTTCCACTCGGATTTGGAACCAGAAGCTGCGGGCTGTGGTTCGGGTGTCTGATGGCATCTCGCCACCCAGAGCCACCATGGGGGGTCCTGCCACCCCCTTCGACTCGCAGCAGGGTCAGGCACAGTTCAGGGGGACCACGGTCCCCAAATGCCTCCAGGCACTGCAGCAAATCCCCTACAAGAGGGATCTGTCCTAATTCAGGGCGTGGAGAGGACCGGAGTCCTCTCCTCCCTGTTCTTAACTCTTCAGTTTTGTCTAGAAAGAAAACTTAAAAGCAAAAAAAACCCCAACCCGATCCCAAACCCACTCCCTCAACCTGCCACACCAGAAACCAACCCCAAGCCCTCGGCTTGGGATTTTAGCCTGGAAGGCTCCATTGTAATAAATGGTATTTTAAAAGCCCAGCGTGGTCCCTGTGTGTGTGGGAGGAGCAGCTGGACACGGCACATCCTTGTGCCCTGCTGGGGGTGATGCCATCACCCCCTTTCCAGCGCTCCCGGGACGGGCAGGGACAGCGAGGCCTCGCAGGATCCATCCATCCCAACCCCTGCTACAACACGAGGTGGCTTTTCCATGGGACTGACTCTGCATGTGCCACCCGTGTCCTTGCAGGTGCATGGCCCCAGGGCCCTGCAGGGCTGCCAGGCGGGGCAGGAGGCAGCCAAACATCCGCTCACCCTCCCCCGCTGGGATGGGGAAAGCTCCTTGGAGCCCTTCCCTGGCAGAGGCTGCTGCTGGAGGAGCACATGGGGATGCTCCAGGTGGTGTTGCCTCCCACTCCACGCCGCTCCTCTTCCCAGCCGGCCCTGCAGAGCACCTTGGAGCCTCCCATTTCGCATGCCCACCCTCAGCCCCGGATGCAGGAGCGAGGTGGCGGCTCCAGTGAGCTCACCCTCGGTGTGTCCTCACCCTCGGCAGCCCCAGCGAGCAGGTAGGACCACGATTTCCTTCCCTTTCCCACAAGCCGGGCGCTCGCCGCTGCTTCCGAGTCCTGTTTGCCTTCCCGGGGCCGGGACCCGAGCCCTGGCACTGACCCCTGCATGTGCCTGGCTCTGCAGGAGCTCCCTGCCCAGGTTTGCATGCTCGGGGGGGGCACGAGGGGCTCCCTGGGACAGAGCCCCGGGCACGAACCCTCCCGAGCTCCCGCTTTTCACCCCAGCCCCGCGTTCCCGACCGATCCCCACCACAGCGCAGGGGCTGGCGAGCAGCTCCGGGGGCTTTTTTGGGGGCGAGCAGAGCCCTTTTCTCACTGAGCACTGCATGGATTTGCAACACAGCTACTGCAGCACACAGAGCCCTGGCTGGGTGCGGCCGGAGCCGGGAGACCCCCGGGAGCAGCTCCGGCGCGGGGTCGGCGCCGCTGGGCCCGCCCCTGAGGGACAGGGACAGGTCTCACCCCCCTGTTTGGGCAGGGGACAAAGAGCACGGGACTCGTGGTGGAGGGTAAATAAAGGCCAGGGTGGCTGCTGAGGGCTTTCCCTGGCAGAAGGGACTCTTGGGGACCATTCCCGGTGGGATGCCCGGGTGGCCGAGCACTAATTCCATGGGCAGAGCCACGGGCAGCATCTGGTGCAGCTCCCTTGGTGTCCACTGGGACCCTGGATGGGCCCTTGCCAGAGTTCTGGGGGGAAAAAAAAAGTCAAACCAGACAAGAAAATCAGGAGGAATTTTTTTTTTTTTTTAAAACCTTAACTCTTCCTTCATAAAAAGAGAAATGTAAAAAACTGGAAATAGAAAACTGGCTGGGCCAGAGCTCTGTACAAAACCACACAACCATGCATAACAAAAAAACCAATATTTTTATATAACTTTTAAGTTAATATATGTTATGTTTCCAGTTGCTAAATAAATAATAAATACAAAATATCTGCTTGTGGACCAGGATGTTTGAAGTGTTGGAGAGGGGGAGAAGGGGAGGCAGCAGCAGGGGCGAGTGCTCGGCACCCTCCCACCACATCGGGGCAGGTCCTGGTGGACTGGGCTGTGCTGGGGTGGCAGCTCAAGTAATCCAGTAGTTTTTCCAGCTAAGTTGTCCCTGAGCTCTGTGTGAAAGCGTTTGAGCCACCCATCCAGCTGGGGGATGGACAGCAGGTACCCACGGTCACGCTCGGACCTCAGTGCATTCACCTTCCCACGCTGCCTGGGGAGGCAGGGACAGCACTGCCACCCCACAGCCAAGGGAACGGGACTAACCTGGGACCAGCAGGTCCAGGGAGGGGATTTTTCCCTTCTGTCAGCTCTGGTGAGACCCCGCCTGCAGCTCCGAGGCCTCCAACATCACAAGGATGTGGAGCTGCTGGAGCAAATCCCGAGGAGGCCACGGAGCTGCTCCGAGGGCTGGAGCCCCTCTGCTCTGGAGCCAGGCTGGGAGAGCTGGGATTGTCCAGCCTGGAGAAGAGAAGGCTCTAGGAGACCTTCAAGCACCTTCCAGTGCCTAAAGGGGCTCCAGGAGAGCTGGGGAGGGACTCCGGACGAGGACGTGGAGTGACAGGACACGGGAATGGCTTCAAAGGGAATGAAGGTCAGATTAGATTGGATATCAGGAAGAACTGTTTCACAACAAGGGTGGGTAAACACTGACAGGAAGGTGGCCCAGATAAGCCGTGGCTGCCCCATCCCTGGTAACATTCAAGGTCAGGCTGGACAGGGCTTGGAGCAACCTGGTGGAGTGGAAGACGTCCCTTCTCCTGGCAGGGGGTTGGACTGGATGATCCCTGCACTGTCCCTTTTCTCAGGCAGCCCCAGTGATCATAGTGCAAGTAAATCATTCCCTCTTTCCCCTTCAAGTCCAGTTTCAAACTGGTTCCTAACAGCAAGCAGAACTAAAATAAACCAACTTAGTCCATAGAAAGTAACCCGAGGCCCCAGCTGAGCTTGCAGAACCGCCGAGCATGCAGAACGAAGCTTACTTAGACATGTTCTAGAAGCAGAAGCCATTTCATGACGCCAGGAATCCTTAGAGAATGAAGGATGATCCAGTTAAAAACTGCAGGGATACCTAGAAACCTAAGAAAGCCCTTCTCTACACTGATCCCAAAGATATCCAGGTAGTACGGGCGCTTCCAAGCGAGGTGGTCCCAGAGGCGGCTTGGAATGATTGGAGGCTCTTTGCACTGACTCAGTGAAATCAAGAAACCAGCTTGGATTTCGGAAGAAAGCACAGACAGCGAGCCTGTAACTCCACCAGGGCTGACCCTGAGGTTCGTACTTCGTGAGAGGATCAGCTCCTCCCGGCTCAGCTCAACTCCAAAATGGCTTCAAAAGGAGAGCAGCCAGAGGAGAGCTATATACAGATAAAATTCAAGTGTTCTGAGAGGTATTTTACGGCTTTAGCTTGAAGCTGGAAGGTGCAGGGTCTGCCCTGCTCTTCAGCTCGTTCCGTGCTGGTAAAGTCCTTTCTGGACCAGGGTGGAGGAGATGTCGTTTGCGACCCCCCTGCGGTGGAGCTGGTCCAGGGTCTCCAGCAGGGTGTTCACAGAGGACTCGGACCCTTCTCTGTTCTGCCACTTCAAGAGCATCTGGTAGAAGGCCTCCTCCTCCTCGTTCTGGAGAATGTCGTTCTCTGGCAGATTCAGGTTCCGGCCGAATTTCCTCCAGTCGCTCACGTGGATCTTCTCAGCGAAGATGTAAAAGGTGCGTCGCAGCGCTGGAGGGGGCAAGGGGAAAGCTCAGAGAAGGGACAGCTGGGCCAGGAATCTCAGCCCCCAGTACACCCCTTGGGCCCCAACACTTACTGTTAATGGGGTCGTTCCCAGGCACCAGAACCAGATTCCTCTCGGGTATCTCACTCTCACGCGGCACCACCACCTGGAATGACAGAGTCCTATAGCACCCACCAATTCCCGGCACCAACACGTGATCTGTGGGGATTGGAGCCCCTCTCCCTCCCTCCAGGGGCTGCTGGGGCAGGAGACCACCCCCCACCGCCAGGACATCCCTGTTTCCTGGCTCTGGGACGGCAGCAGGCCCCGCGCCCAGGAGGGAAGAGCCGGGTTTGCTCAGCATCAGCGTCAAATCCTCCGAGGGCTCTGGCACTCGGCTGCAACGAGCAGATTTTGCCGTCCTGATCCCACAGCCAGGACAAGAGACCCTTCACCATCTCCCTGAGTGGTCCAGCCCTGGAAGTCCCCCAGGCTGATCAGACCTTGGCTGAGCACAATGGAGCAGAGTGACATTCACGTACCCCCGGCTCCATCACCTCGTGAGGCTGCTGATTGTCCAAGCGCGTGTTGAACACGTTGTCCCCGATCCCCTCGTTGCCCGTCCGGCACCATGGCAGCTTTTGGAACATGGAGTTCTGTGGCAGGAGAGAAGCACAAACTGTGGCAGGGGGTCCCATGAAGGCAGGACCCTGCCATGGATTCAAAGGCATGGATCGTCTGCTCATCCCGAGCTTGAAGGAGCACAGCCCTCCCTTTACTGGGATCTCCGCCGGGGACCCTGGATGTGCCAGCACTGCCACCAGGGAAGGGCTAATGGCACTGGGGAGGGGGCTGGAAGCACACGGGGCACTACCAGAGAGCCTCCTCTGCTTGGCCCAGCTCTACCACAACCCTGCAGGGATGAGACTCATCCCCCTGCTCCTCCAGCCTTCCCAGGAGCTGCTGGGTGAGGTTCATCCCCCTGCTCCTCCAGCCTTCCCAGGAGCTGCTGGCCAAGCGGAATGCAGAGGGCATGGGGGACCTCACCCCAGCCCCACAAGCAGAGCCATCCCCTCACCACCATCCCAGGAACTCACCAGCAAGAAGTAGGACCCCCTGCTCGGGTGTCTCCCGTCTCCTGGAAGATGGAAACAGTGCTGTGATTCCTCTTTCCCCAGGCAGGTCCCTCTTCCCACCCAGCCCACACCAGTGCAGAGCCCCCAGCCAAGGCAGGTGCTCCAGGGGTCCCTGGCACCCACCTGGGGAACGGGAGCAGGCCTTGTAGATCCCAATCAGGATCACAACCAGGATCACAACCAGGCTCGCCACCACGATGACAATCCAGAGGTCTAAAGCAGACAAAACAGAGGTGTGAGAAGCTGCTCCTGCTTTGCCCTCAGCGGCAGCTGCCACCTCCACCCCCCAGCCCGTCTGCCCCTCACTCACAGTGGGAACCGGTGTCCGTGGCGGGACCACACTGGAGGTCACTGTAAGGCGTGCAGGGACTCAGCACCACTTGGCCCTCGGGACACCTGGGAAAGGGGGAGACAGGGCCGGCTCAGCAGCTGGAGCTCGGGCACGGAGCCCCGCGGGAGCCGCCGCATCACCCGACTCACCGCGGCCGGCACTTCTGGCACATCTCGCACGGGTGGTCCGGGGGGCAGAAGCTGCCGTTCCTGCAGATGCACACCCTGTTCCTGACGGCCTGGCAGGGACTCAGCTCCACCTGATCTGTGGGAGAGAGGGGGACACGGCTCCATCCCGGCTCCTTCGCTCCCACGCGAGCGGAGCCGCAGGTCCGGGGAGCACCGAGTCACTCCTTGCCCTGGAGGTTCAGCCCCTCCTGCCCCACCGCTGCCCGTACCAAGGGAAAAGCAATGCCCGGATCAAGCTCCACCAGCAGCCCCCAAACGCCGCCGGGAGCCTCCTCCTCCTGCTCCCTGTGGAAGTCTCGTGTCCAAAGGGATGTGGCATTGGACACGGAGTAGGTCTGGCACAAGCTGCTGCACCAATTCCAGCCCCAGCCACTCTGTGGGGACACTGCAGGTGACAAGTGCAAGGGAAGCTCTCAGAGAGCCCAGCTGGACCCAGCCCTGCTCGCCTCAGTTCGTACCTTCCCTGCACGTCGTGCAGAAACTGCACCAACGCCTTCTGTTGGGATATTCCATGTATTCCCCATCCCCACAGGGCAAACATGTGCCAGAGTCGTTTTCTTCTTTACTGTCTTCTGCAAGGTGGGTGCCTGAAGGGAAAGGGCATCACTGAACACACAGCACAGGAGCGGGGCTGGGGAAGGGGCTGGAGCCCCAGGAGCGGCTGAGGGAGCTGGGAAAGGGGCTCAGCCTGGAGAAAAGGAGGCTCAGGGGGGACCTTCTGGCTCTGCACAACTCCTGACAGGAGGGGACAGCCGGGGGGGTCGGGCTCTGCTCCCAGGGAACAGGGACAGGAGGAGAGGGAATGGCCCCGAGCTGTGCCAGGGGAGGGGCAGGGTGGACATCAGCAGGAATTTCTCCATGGAAAGGGTGGTCAGGCATTGGCAGGGGCTGCCCAGGGAGGTTTGGAGTGCCCATCCCTGGAGGCGTCCAAGGAAGTCCTGGACATGGCACTCAGGGCTCTGGGCCGGGGACCAGGTGGGGATCGGGCACAGCTTGGACTCGATGGGCTTGGAACCCTTTCCCAACCTAAGGGATTCTGTGAAGTTCACAGGAAAACAAGGAGCCAACAAAGGGGAAATATTCCCCTAATGAGTGCTCAGATCCATAATAGTGGAGCAGGGGAGAGCTGGAGCTCTGCTGCCCCTCAGGAGAGGCGAGGACACAGAGCAGGAACGCGGCGAGGCTGCAGCAGTGGGATCAGCGCTGGCACCATCCTACCTGCAGGACAGTCCTGGCCAAAGAGATGCTTGTCTGGCACGTGGTGCTCTCCTCCTCCCCAGCCTGGATCCCAGAGATCCGACCTGTCACTCCCACTCAGCGAGACTGCATCGGTTCCCAAAATGAACTCCTGTTCAAAAATACAGGAAAACTTGGGTTAAAAACCACCCCAACCCACGGGGCAAGGGGAGAGAGGGAAGGACGAGAGCTGCTGTGCCCAGCGAAGCAGGAGAGGAGCTCTGGGACGGCTCGGAGGCACCAGACCCGGCGGCCAAACCTCCCCTCGATCCAGACAAAAGCCCTTCCCCCAGACCCAGGGCCGGTTTTCCCGCGGCAAAGCCTCCGGAGGAGGTCCGGAGGTTTGCGGGGGAATTCCCGGGTGCCGGGTTATCAGCAAGACAAAGCCTCGCTAACGACCCCTTTTCCTTCCCCCACTTCCGAGCGCACCAACAGCCCCGAGTGGAAGGGAAGAGTCGGGAAGAGGAACAGGTTTGCGGGAGGAAAGCGGCCCCGTGGCGAGGCCGGGACGGGGCTCCGGTGCCCACGAGAGACAGCCGGGCTGCTCCGGGCTCCCAGGGGACAGCAGAGCCTCGTGTTCCTGCCTTATCCCTCTTATCCTGCTGCGGATCAGGAAGAAAAGCCACGTTTCCGCCAGGTCTCCACGCCCTTTTTCCGCAGCCTCAGCTCTTTCTGCCCCGGCCGGGTCACTGCAGGGGGACGATGGTCACCGGGAATGGCCACTCGTCCCCTCAGGCTTTGGGGAGCTTTTGGGCACTCCAATGTCCCCAAGGGGGACAGCGGCTTTGGCCACTCAGCCAGCACAGAGCTGCTCCACGGATTTCCATGGATATAAACCTGCGCCCACCTCCAGCATCGTCCGCCCTGGGTGGCAGGGAGGGACATGTCGCGACAGAGAGAGTCCGGAGAGGGCACTTTCCCCCTCCCCAACGCGGAGCAGCAAATCTGCCTCTTGGAGCAAATAGTTCTCCCATGAGTCAGAAGCCGCCTGGAAAGGCTGGAACAATAGAGACGCCGTCCTGTCCCCAGCCCGCAACACCGTCCCCGCCTCCTCCCCGGGACACTTCCCGCGCCAGGACAAGGAAAAACTGGCTGCAGCAGGTCCGAGATGGTCACGGGGCTGCAGAGGGTGACAAACATCACCGCTGAGACCAGCCAGGCCGTGGCGAGGACAAACCCCCACCACGAGCACGGCACGGAGCCCCCGAGCCCCGGCCAGCCCGGGAGAGGGGCCAGCTCCAACCCCGGACTCGGAGGGATCGAATCCATGTCCCTCCAACGGCTTCTGGCTCTCCAGCTAGGAATGTCTGCAAGTTTGTAAAGTGCTTTTTTTATCCACTTGAGGAGCTCCAGCCACAAGGGCTTCATCCACTTCAATCTTGGAAGTCCCATGGAAGCGAAGGGACAACTTCTCCCACTTCCATGCTGTCCCCATGGGGGAAAAAATCCATCTTTTTTCCCCACCTGAACTCTGCTGAGCTGGGAGGGCCATCACAGCCACAACACGGTGTTTTCTGCTGTTTGGAAAGGCCCCTCAGACAAGGGATTTCATTGCTTTGCACGGAGCAGCAACAAGTGCCCGATAAGGTTATCAGCCCCCCAGCACCTCACTGCCAGCCCTGATCAACTTCCCAGCTGGAGAATCCAGCCGCGGGCAAGATGGAATTCAGGAGCCGTTTTCACCCACAGCAAACAACCCAAGACAGCCTCGAGGTGGAGGAACTACCAGGCACAGGAAGACCCTCACCAGCTAAAAGCCTCTTCCTTCTGGAGGAAAAGATCCGGAAAGCATCAAGCTTGGAACTTTCCCTTCTTCCACCTCCTGTTTTTCTCCTGAGGTGATCCCAAAAGCAGTTGGACCCTACAGCAAAGGGCAGACCCCTCACCGAACTCCTGACAGGAACACCCATGAAATATTAACCCACAGCCCCTGATGGCAGCAGGACAGAACCAGGGATAAAAGAGGTGCCGGGCACCTCTTGGTGTCCTCTGTTCCAAGGACACGGGGCTGACGAAGGCGGGGATTTTCCCCTGGACTTCCCGCGCATGGAATTTGAGCCCCAGCGAACTCAAGAGATCCAGGCCATTCGCTCATTCATCCTCAGAAAGCTGTGGCCTGTGCCCAGGCAGTGACGCAAGAGGACACAGGGATGCAATATCGCCCGACCATGACGTGTGAATCATCAGCCCGAGCAGCTCCCCTCCCCTTTCATTAAAAAAAGGCCATAAAAAGTAAAGTAAATGAGGTTGTTACAGAGCCTGCGCTTAGGTGATGGGTTTAGTAAGGCTTGGCTTCATCAGGCCAGTCTAAATAAACTCTGCTAAACAATAGAGGGAATGAACTGGATGAGAAACTCTCGCTAAAACCTGTTACAGGCAGTGCTGATGTCATGGGGAGAAATTCCAGCGCGGAAGCAGCACCCACCGGGCTCCCTCGTGGCAGTGGGATTACAGGCCGGCGCCGGGATAAAAGTCAGGGCAGGATCTCTGGGATACAATTCAGGGCAGGATCCCTGGGATAAAATTCGGGGCAGGATCCCTGGGACAAAACGCAGGCCAGGCTCCCCCCGATTTCAGGTGAGAAGAGAGTTCAGGTATTTCTGAGCTCTGCAGCAACGCCCAATCCACGGGGAAATATGAGATGCCCATGTGGGATTTCGTGTCCTAAAAGGCGGCGGTGCTGAGGGTTTGGCCCTCACTTGGGCGAGTTGGAGAGGCAGCATTCCTGCGCCGGGCAGCCCCGAGCCGCCCGCATCCCGGCCCCGTGTGCTCAAACATCCCCGGGAGCGTCGGCGCTGCCACCAGATGCCGGCACTGAACTGCAAACACGGCTTGGAAGCGCAGGGAGTGGAAATCCCCTTCCCTCGGGCTCCGGCGCCGAGCCCCAGGTCCAGCCCGGAGCCTTTCGCGACCGTCACCGCCGGGCCACAGGGCCATGTGCGAGGAGCCGGGCGGGCTGAGATCACCTTTCCCATCGCTTCCCATTCCATTTCCACGCTGCTGCTTCCCCGCTGCCCGCGGCCTCAGCCTCGCACCCCGACCGTACCCTGAAGCCCCCTGTACCGTGCCCAGGTGAGCCCCCCTGGGCCCCGCCTG
>VZRJ01009455.1:859327-874503 GCA_013397565.1 Ptilonorhynchus violaceus | reverse complement strand
CAGCGTCCCCCTGGGGCTGGGCACCGTCCTCAGGGAGCTGCTCAGGTAAAGGGGGTCGGGGAGGGCCTCGGGGAGGTGTCAGGGAGCCATGGATGCGGCAGGCGATGGATCCGTGCTGTGCCAGCCTGGAGCGTGAATTCTGCTCTCTGAGGCCCTGGCACAGCGTGCCCAGAGAAGCTGTGGCTGCCCCATCCCTGGAAGTGTCCAAGGCTGGGTTGGACGGGGCTTGGAGCAACGTGGGATAGTGGAATGTGTCCCTGCCCATGGCAGGGGGTGGAACTGGATGGGCTTTAAGTCCCTTCCTGCCCAAAGCAGTCTGGGATTCTGTGGATTCCGGGTTATGTTGTGTGTGCAGTTTGGAAGGGCTGTGCGAGGTTAAGCTGGACAGGGAATCAGAGGAGATGCAGAAGGACAGTGGGTTTTTAATGGGATCCCTCAGGAATGTTGTGCAGGGGAAGCTTGGTGCTAAATGGGGTCATGTTCCCTGGAATGTTGTTGTGGTGTCCCAGCTGCCAGGGGCACCGGGAGTGTGTTGAGCTGCTGTTTGCAACCAGGGAGTTTGTGTTGTGAAATTGGAGCCAGGGACTGGTACCTCGAGGAAGTTCAAAACAGCAGGAGCTCTGTCAGTGACCTGAAAATTAAAATCAGTAGATCTGAGAAGCTGCTGCAATTTAATCCAAAGTTGAACTATCCTGAAATGGCTGATTACCCCTAAAACCCTCCCTGCTGATTTCCTCATTTGAGGCCTCATCAGTTTCGAGTCAGAAAACTGGGAGGAACTTGCAAAAGTGGAAAAATAGTAAACAGAAAGCACTTGGGATCCAGAGGAAGCAGGGGAGGAGTGGAAACCTCTGTGTGCTTCCATACCCAGCAGTAAGAGCCAAACCCATCAGATCTGGTGATAGAAAATGCCACTGGAATTGAGGATGTACGGGATATCCAAGGTTTAGACTGATTGTGTTCAGCTCCACGTGAATATCTTTTCCCTAGACGTGGGAAGCTCCAGAGGGAGTCAGACTTCATGGCCAGTGTAGACAGCAGCTGGATCTCCTGGGGTGTGGGAGTTTTCATCCTGAAGCCCCTCAAGTGGACCCTCTCCAGCGTGCTGGGGGACAGCAAAATTCCCGAGGAAGAGGAGGTTCTGATTTACGTGGAGCTGCTTCAGGTGAGTGTTGTTGAGAGCTTTCCTCGGATTGTGCATCTCCAGGAAAACCAGGAGTCATTTTATGTGCTGGGAGGGAAGGGTCAGGGTTGAGTAGATCTTCATTTGTGCTCCTGAGGTGTTTAAAAGCCTCGACAGAGGTGGATGGAGTAACTTGGGGATAAGAAGGAATTTAGGTCTACTGATGTTCCTTGAAATTAATGGAGATGTTCCAAGGGCTAGAGCCAGGCTGGGAGAGCTGGGATTGCTCAGCCTGGAGAAGAGAAGGCTCCAGGGAGACCTGAGAGCCCCTTCCAGTGCCTAAAGGGGCTCCAGGAGAACTGGAGAGGGACTTGGGACGAGGGATGGAGGGACAGGACACAGGGAATGGCTTCCCACTGCCAGAGGGTAGGGTTAGGTGGGATATTGGGAAGGAAATCTTTGCTGTGAGGGTGGTGAGGGGCTGGGATGGAATTCCCAGCAAAGCTGTGGCTGCCCCATCCCTGGAAGTGTCCAAGGCCAGGTTGGAGCAATCTGGGATAGTGGAAGGTGTCCCTGCCCATGGCAGGGGCTGGAACTGCATGGGCTTGAAGGTCCTTCCAACCCAAACCGTTCCGTGGTTCCATGACAGTGACTTTTCCCTGACTTCCAAGAAAAGGGAGGGACAGGATTCCTTGCTTCTAAGAACTGGGAACCCGCTGTGAATCCCAGTTGGAGTTCATTCCTGTGTAGGACATGAGAGGAACTCACAGCCCCAGCTCCATCTGTTCCAGGGAGGATCAGGGGATGGAGCAGCCACTGCCTGACAATCCAATGTCCCACCAGCCCAGCTTCCCTGGGCATTATTCAAACTGTGTTCACTTGGAGTGTGTGCTTTCCCATGGGATTGGAGCTGCCCTTGGATCCTGTCACAGCCCCTTTTCTCTCTGTGTTACTCTGTGAGTGTGGAAAATGAGCCTCAAGACTTTCTGTAGTTGCAAGTGGTGTCTGTTTTACTGTGTTCAGCAGAAATGCAGGAAATCTTTAAAGGCAGGAATTTTTTTATTTGGTTCAAACCCGGGGGGGGAATTTTCAGGAAGCACAGGGAAAACCAGTTTATTGCCTGTGGTTCCTGTGCTGTTCCACAGCATTTCAGGGATGTCAATAGTGCAGTTTTGCTTTTCACGGACAACTATTTTGGAACGTCCTGCAGCTCATTCTGAAAGTCACTCCAGAACAGAATAAGAAATGTCCACGTTTTCCCTTTCAGCCTGCCGGAGGAAGCAGGTGTGGGTGGGTTTGGGAAGAGCAGGAATGCTGTGTGGGCTGACAGCATCCCTGCTTTCCTTGCAGGAGAAGGCAGAGGAAGTTTATCGGCTCTATCAGAACTCCACCCTTTCTTCCCACCCCGTGGTCGCCCTCTCCGAGCTCCGTTCCCTCTGTGCCGGGCTCTGCCCGGATGAAAGGACCTTCTACTTGTTGCTGCTCCAGCTGCAGAAGGAAAAGAGGGTCACCATCCTGGAACAGAATGGAGAGAAGGTACAGGGTCAAGGTGACTGCTTTTGGGTGGTATCATCCCTGTCTTGCATTCCATCTGCCCGGAAGGAAAACTTTGTTGGCTAAAACGTGGGTGTTCTTTGGAAAGGTGAATTCCGTGTGCTCCAGCGTTGTTAGCTGGTTGTAGATGAGATGAGATCCTCGTTCTTGCATGGCAGGTTCTTTAAACATTTGTAATAATTCCTGTTTAATTTAAGAGCTAAAACCTTGGCAGGTCCTGCAGCTGTTTGCCTGCTCCCAACTACACAAATAACATCATTCCACACCTCTGGAATCAGCGTGGAATTCTACTTCGTGTGAAAAGTTTTTTCTGTCTGTCAGCACCTACAGAGGTTCAGGCACTCTCAGCTCTGAGATTCCATGTTCCCTGTCGTGTTCTGAAGCCCTTGGAAGTGTGACATTCCCATCCACTTCCAGAGCCCCGGGACAAGCTTTAAATCTTCCAGGTGTTCCATTTTGTTTCCACACTGCTGATCCCTGACCCTGCCTCGTTTAATATTAAACCCTGTGGTGGCTGGGACATCCTCGTGACTCCACAAGGCTTAAACTGGGAGTGCAAAAACTTCTTTTCCTTCCTTCCAAGTGAAAGTATTCCTAGTGCAAGCACGGATTTTTGGGAAGTGACTCCAGCACTGATTCTCTAATTTTAGATAGTGAAGTTTGCCCGAGGCCTCCACGCCAAGGTGTCCCCCATGAATGATGTGGACATTGGAGTGTATCAGCTGATGCAGAGTGAGCAGCTGCTGTCACAGAAGGTGGAGTCCCTTGCCCAGGAAGCAGAGAAGTAATTTGGGGAAGGGTGGTGGGAACAACATCTGTGGGATGTAGAACTTTGGGGCACGCTTAGAAGCTGCTTTCTTCTGTTGTTCTTTCCTGTTCGTAAACCAAATAGTCACAGCCACGTGCTAGGCCAGCTTTTCCAGTCTTTGTTCCCTGTCCCTGTGAAAACAAGGTGCAGGGAATGGGTGTGAGGAATGTTTGCAAGGATTTGGAATGCATTCAAGGACTTGTGGGAATCAACAGTGATTTATGGGTGGTTGTACCCAAAATGCACCTCAGAGCGAGGGAGAGGGTGGTTGCTGCTTTCTAAAATAACTCCTGCTGGCCAAGGAATGAATTCCCTTTTTCCATCTTCCAGGTGTAAAGAGGATGCCAGGAGTGCTTGTAGAGCTGGGAAAAAGCAATTGGTGAGTGGAACTAGCAGGGAAATGTCTTGGAGCTGCTCCCTAACTGCAGATAATGCCCAGGGTTGGACGCTGGGGGCTTAACCTCAGCTGTGTTGAAGTGGTGGCTCTGAAGCCAAAGGTTTCCTCAAGGTGAAGATGAGGATTTATTTTTCCAGAGTGAGGTGATGAAGGGAAATTGAAATAAACTCCTAGAACCACTTGTTCTGTGGGTGCCTCAGGGATTCCTGTTTGTTTGGGGTTTTTTTTAATGACACTTCCAATCACAGAATACCCTGAGTTGGAAGGGACCCACTCAGAATCATCAAACTCTGACTCCTGGCCCTTTTTAAAAATATTTTTTTATTTAGCAGTTACATTTTTCTTCCTTGACATGATAATTTCTGAACGAATTTTGCACAAACACAAATACACACTTCACAGTCTTTCTCTGCTTTTTCCTACTTCCAGTGTGATGCAGCAGGCTGCAGATCCCTGTTTTTAATCAACAGGAAATTCCACAATGATTGTTCTTTTTGAAGGAAAGCTCTCAGCCACCAGGAATCTGAATATTTAGAGATACCAACTGGCCTCACCTTTCCAAAACAGATATCCATGACTTTTCTGCTGCTGAGCAACCCGAGGGATCCAGGAATACCTGGTTGAACCCCATGAGTTCAGCTGCAGTGTGGCCGTTCCCCGTTTTCAGAGCTTCATCCCGGTTTTCCCGTGGTGCCACTGAGAATTACTGGGCTCAGCAGAGTGGGAATAAGCCCAGGGAAATGTCAGATTTGTGCATAAACCTGAGCTGGTGTCCCTGTGTCTGTGTCCCTGCTCAGGCCCTGAGGTGCCTCAAGTCCAAGCGGAGGACGGAGCGGCGCATCGAGGAGCTGCATTCCAAGCTGGATGCGGTGCAGGGAATCCTGGATCGGATCTACGCCTCCCAGACTGACCAGATGGTACCGTGCTCCTTCTGCCTCATGCTTCTCCCTTCAGCCCCTTTCCTCCCACTCATTCCTTCACCTGTGGCTGAGGGGTGGGACTTCACCCTTGGAACATCCCTCTGGATAAACCTGCTCCTGGCTCCGTATCCTGTTGTTCCCCAGGTGTTCTGCTTGGAGAGGAGCTCCCACTGTTCTTCTTTAGAATTTTGCATCTTTCTCTCTTTTCTGTTTTGCTTTAAAGGTATTTAATGCCTATCAGGCTGGAGTGGGAGCCCTGAAGCTGTCCATGAAGGATGTGACTGTGGAGAGGGCAGAGAACCTGGTGGATCAGATCCAAGAGGTACTGGAACAAGGGCACAGCTAAAGAAACAAGCCAGTGGTGTGTGGGTATTCCCAGGAAACCTGCCCAGATATTGATTAATTATTAATTCTTTAGTTTCTTTTAATTATTTAATTTCTTTCCTTTACATCACCAAAGCAAACTGACTTAATTTTGACCTAAGAAATCAGCAGGAAGAAGACTTCAGATAATTGTGTTTGCTTTTATTCTGTTTGCATTAAATGTGTGCATTTCCTGTGGGTTTTTTGGTCAGCAGTATTGGGCAAGCACCCAGCTTTCCTAGAAAGTGCTCAGGTGTATTAAAAAGAAACACAAATCAACCCTTTGGAAGCTGGGATGGAACTCAGGGCATAAAGGAGAGTTTAAAGCTGCCTGCCCTGTAATCTCCTGCATTTCAAGGGGAGAAAGGAGTTAATTCTGCAGGGATTGAAATGAAGAGAGCAGTCTGGCTGCTTAAGCTGGTGTGAAAAACTGCAAAGGATTAATTTTTTAGCACCGTCAGCTCAAACTGTGACTTCAGCTCACGAGCTGGGGGGCTGCAAGATGTGTTGGTCTTCAGCGTCCTGATTTTGTAGCCTAAGCTGCAACATAAACTCATTATTGATGTGAAAAAAGCTCAAATGAGAGGGATATTTTTACCTCCACTGTGAAATTGTGTTTCAGGTTCGATCCTCAGATGTGCCACACTTGGTCTTGTAGCACATTATTAAATCATCTTCGTGTTCCTGCTTTTGCTTGTGAAAAGCCATGGTGGAAATACCTTTTGCACTGATTCCTGCTGCCTTTAGGTCAACTTTGGAAATTTATTTTGTTATTTCTACTTTTGATAAGGCAGCTACAGTAACATTAGTTTATATTCTTTATCTCATTGTGTTTATTTTCCCTCAGCTTTGTGATACTCAAGATGAAGTAGCCCAGACTCTGGCTGGAGTGGGGATCAATGGTCTGGGTATGTCCTGGGGTTTTCATCCTTTGCTCATCCCTTCCCTGTTCCTCACCTTTGGCAGATTCCTGGGGGAATAGACTCTTCCTGAAATACCAAAGGTGCTGGTGCCTTGAAGGAAACGAGGCCTGGCAGGGAATTCTTCCCTCTGACAGTGAGGGTTGCATTTATTCATCCCCAAATCCTTGTAGTCCCCAACTGGGGGTGGATTTCAGTTCAAAGTTGTGTGATGTTGATTGAAATCTATTTTTAGAGTGGCTGCTGCTTTGTTTTTTTGGAGTGATGAGCTTTTTCCTCTGGCCTGGCTGTTGCTGCAGCTTGTTTGTCTCTGCTGCTGAGAGGTGCCAGAGCTTCTTGGCCTTGGTGCAAACATTTTTCTGCTAGAAAAAAATTCTTCTGCCTGAGATCAGGACTCAATTTTCAGTCCTTTAAAAGAAGTACAGGAAGCTCCTTATGGAAAAAAATGGATGGGAGGAATCACAGCTCTGTTCCCCTTGGATTTCAGTCTGTGCTGTGAAGGTGCTGCTGAATTCTCCTTGGAACTGAATGTTCTCTTTAATCAGCAGAGATGGACACGGAGGAGCTGGAGAAGGAGCTGGACAGCCTCCTGCAGGACTCAGCTAAGGAGTCTGTGGATCTGCCTCCCGTTCCCCAGAAGGAGCTGAATCCCCCCATCTCTGATGCTGAGCTGGAAGCTGAGCTGGAGAAGCTCTCTGTGTCTGATGGAGGTGGGAATGGCAGCAGGATGTGGGAATGGCAGCAGGATGTGGGATTTGGGACAGCCCTGCACAGCAAAGGAGCTTCAGCAGAACTAAACCCCACTCTGCTGGGAATTCTGTCTGGATCCTTTGCCATGGGGTGGAGGGAAGGCTGAAGGCTCAGTGGGGGAGCTCTGCTTGCACTGATTGCTCCTTTAACATTTACCATGGTTTCACAAAGCCAGGCACTGTTGGAAGGGATAAAGCAGATGGGATTGTCCAGCACTCAGAATCTTCTCTGGCCTGGAATGCTGAGTCTGTCTTAGGTGGGACAGGCCTGCTTAAGCTGGTCTTTATTTATTGACAGGTAAAAAAATAGTAAGAATGATAAATAAATCATATTTTATGATTTATTAATGACCTTTTTGGGTCTCTTCCAACTCAGGATGTTCTATGATTTAACAACAGTGAGTGACCAGAGCTTGCTGAGAGCTTTCCCTACGCCTGTCTTGGACAGGGATAAAAAGGCTTCAATTTTCCTTCCTTTCCTTCCATCTGTTAATGAACAATCACACAGGAGTGTCCATGTAGTTTTCCTCCCATTTGGGCAGCTGATAACCTCAATTTCCAGAGCATTCCCTATCAAACATGGAGCATGTGTTCCCAAGGGATGCACCGAGGCACTCTGGAATTTTATTGGGTGGTTGTGGACGTGTCTGACGAGTTCTGATCCCTTTCTGTTGTCATTCTCTTTATAGATTTGGCACAAAAGACTCCCTCTGCTTCTTCTGAACCCAAAACAGCTCTGGGACTGAATCTCTGAAGAGCCAACAGAATCCTGTTGCTGCAGTTTGGGAAGTTGTCTTAATGTTCCTTAACTCATGACTAGAACTTCCAAGGAGAGGGGTACCACCCCCCTGTCCTTCCTGGATATCTCTTTGCTCAGCAGCAGGATCTCCTGCCATGACAATCCACTCTGGACCTGGCCCCAGCTGGTGTTTGTCATCTCTGTGCCAACATCTGCACTGGTCTCAATCTGACTTGTGATCCCAAGTCACCACAAGATCCAGTCTTCCCTCCTGGGAATACAATTCCAGTGAAGATCGACTCTTCTGTGTCCATAACAGTGCTCGGTTTTGGGTTTGATTTTTCTTTCTCTTCCTTTGCTGTGGCTGATGTTGAGAATCTGAGTTGCAGCAGTGTTGCAGTGGCTCAACATTTGGCTGTTTTTTTGTGGTTGTTTAGAACACTTGGCACATCAATCCTGCCCTTGCCATACCCTCAACGAGCTTAAACACCTGGTGGTAGTTGTGTCCCTCCCTGGCTGTATCCTGCACGCTCCTGGACACTGTAACTGGTCAGTTTTAGGGGATTTTGGGGCTGCTCACAGAGGGCAGCAATTGCAAGCACAAGACAAAAGAATTCCTCTCTCTCTAAGGCCTTAAAAGGGAGACCTGCAAAAGATCTCAGGGGAGGAGTTTCAGGCTGTCGTGACCAAGGCTGGTGGTCACTGTCATCCAGCTTTCTGCTGGCTCTTCCTTGAAACTGGAGCTGTTGGCTATTTTTGCATCCTCCCTGTTAGCAGAACTCCTTGGGAGCTGCAGGGTGATGGCTCTGAGCTGCCAGGGAGGGCTTTGGGGTGGCAGGAGAAGGGATCCCTCATTTCCCTTTTGGGACAGCGCAGCCTCACGAGCAGCCTCAGCTTTGCCTTCAGTCTTGGTATTGCAATTCCACCAGAATTTGTGTTCCCAGAAAAACCCAGCCCCTGTGGATGTTTTTGATGCACAAAGCCCTGAGCTCCCCAAGTGCAGCTGCCCCAGGGGCTGCTTTTCCCCAGCACAAGCCAAACCCTCACCTTTTGCAGGTCACCTCTTTATCCCTCACGTGCACATGGAAAAGCGGGAAGGCCGATCCCTGAAAACCTGAGCTTTCAGGAGGGGAATGTGCCCTTCCCTGGGCTTTATGTGCGTGGCAGGGGGAGTGCCTGGCTGCCTGTGGATGGATAACCAGCCCTCTGCCCCCCTGCCTGACTCGGAATGTATTCCCAGCACCACTCGGAATGTATTCCCAGCACCACTCGGAATGTACTCCCAGCTCCTCTTCCACGCTGCCTCTGCCGAGCTCCGTTGCTCAGTGGCAGCCTGGGGCAGCGGGAACCAGGGCTGGAATTCCCACCTCCTGCTTATTTATTTATTTATATATTTATTGGCCACCCAGCTGCAGCCCCAGGGGACAGGGCTGGGGGGGGAGGTGTCCCCGGGGTGGGGCTGTGGCCCCGCTGTCACTTTGCTCACGAGTGCAGGCTCCTGCCAGGGCCGGGGGGGGGCTGGCTGCAGCTCACAGTGCACCAGGCTGTCCATGGAATGATGTAAAACGACTCGAAGCTCTGTATTCCTTTCCTTTGGAAGTAAACGGGAGAAAATCCTCCGTGTTTGCCGCCTGTGTGTGATGCGGGGGAGGGGAGGAACCTGTGGCTTTCCTTTGGCTTTTTCCCTGTTCCAAGCTGCTGTTCCAGCTGTGCTGCTGCACCCACAGCACCTGGGCTGGAATCCATGCACGTTCCTGGGCTGCTTCATCCAAACCCAGATGGAGCAACTGCTCCACCACACTTCCATCAGGGTTTAAAAAAGCCCAACATTACCATGTTTAATAATTTGGGTTTTTTTTCCTGAGCAGCCTGTGCTGGTTTTTGGGTGGCACAGCCTTCATTTCCAGTGTCATTTTGGACACAATTCCTGCTTTTCCTTATCTTTCCACTTCTTTTCATCCCTTTGTGTCTCAAACCTGCAATTTCAAGGCTCACAAAGTCACAGCCCTTTGCCTAAACCACCTTGCTCTGCCCGTGGAGGAATCTGCTCTGCCAGGAAGTCATTTCTCCTAATGAACCCCTGGATGTTGTACCAGACAATTCCTAAAGCTGATTTTGGGACAGTTTTTAGCCAGCTTCTTGTTCTAATTGTAATTAAGCAGCACAGACTGGAAGCCTGGTACTGGTTTTCCCTCTGCCTGGAAAAAATCAATTTAAATGGAGTAACCTTGTGTATGAACTCAAACCAAATTACTCCTACTTCCCTCTAATCCTATGATTGCTGAAGAAAACATGGAATTTCCAGGCTGTTGATGCTGTTTCCTCTGGCTGAGGTTTGATCTGATCCCTGGAGAGCTCCCATGGGTTTTTTGCAGGGCTCAGGTCTCACCTACAACCTGGATCTTCCTTTTTAAAGCTTGACTCGCCCTCATTTCTCCCCTGCTCTCAGAACTCCTCCCTTCCCTGGAAATCCAAAGGGATTCCTGCAGGAATGAACGCTCTCCTGTGATTCTGGGATGCATCAGCCGTGCTGGAAGAGGCATTTAGGAGTTAAACCCAAGCAGCTGCTGCTTTATTTGGAGTGCCTGGTAATTTTCTGCCTTTGATGCAAAGTGGGGGATGCAATCAAGGGTGGCTGAATGGAGAATTTTAAGGATATTTTGGTGAGACAGCAGGGAAAGGAAATCAAGGGCAGCGTCTTGCTGGGTGAGGAAATTAAATATAAAAACTTTGAGCTGAATTGCCACCAAAGTGGAATCTTTTCATGTTGGAGTGCTGTTCAAAATAGTCCTTAACTCGATCCTGGAAAAAATAGCTGCTGAACTGTTGATTATAAAATAATGCAGTTTTCTCAGTGGGGGGGATTCGATGTCAGACAGGAGGAGTTTGCCTGTGGCAGCAGAGCCCTCAGTGACTCCTGCACGAGGTGTGTTCCAAAATGCACAGAAATTGGACAAATTGGATCCCTGCCCGTCCCATCTTCCCCCACAGCTCTGAAAGTCTGCTCCGGTTTCAGGGTGTGCAGGGAGAGGTCCTTTCTCACAGCCTCGAGTTGTGCCAGGGGAGGTTTAGAGTGGATTTTATTCCAAAGACAATTAGAGTGGACAAAATTCTTCGTGGAAAATGTCAGTCACTGGAAGGGGCTGCCCAGTGCTGGAATCATCATCCCAAAAATATGTGGATGTGGCACTTGGGGACACGGCTCGGTGGTGGCCTGGGCAGTGCTGAGGCCACACGTGGACTCCATGGTCTTCAAGGTCTGTCCCAGCCTTAACAATCCTAGGATTCTGTACTTTGGAGCTCCTAAGGAGCATCCTGGTGTTTGTGTCTGATCCTGAAATTCTTCCTGCCCAAGGTAGGGATGAGGAGGAAAATGCCCTGTGGGGCACCGGGGGCAGAGCTCTGCCAGGGCCCTGGAATATCCTGAGCTGGAAGGGACCCACTGGGATCACAGATCCAACTCCTGGCCCTGCTCAGACATCCCAACCTTTCCCTGCTCTCCAGCCCAAACATGCCCCGACACAGCTCCCTGCTTTTCCTCTTACGAAATCCTGGCGGGGAGCGCGGAATTCCCGAGGGAAGCGCCGCTCCGTGCGCCGGCCGCTGGTGCCATCTATGCTCCTTCCCTGGAATCGCGCTTGGCGGCGGCTGCAGCCGCTGGAATTAACGAGGCTTAATTAAACCGAGCCCTCGCGAGTAAAAGCCGTGCCCGAACACTCCCTGTTTGCTTCGGGAGCGAGCAGAATTCCAGGGAATACCGGCTCCCTCGCTGGGGCAGCTCCTGCTCCCTCCAGGCTCAGCAATCCAGGGGCAGGGGGATTCCCAGGAGGAGCTGGGAATTAAAGAAAGAGTGATGAACTTGGAAGAGAAGCGACTCTATACCAATTTACTCCAAGTAAAATCCATTTATTAAGGATTAAAAAACTTATCAAAGTGCTGTTCAGCATCCTCATTGGTTCTACAAATACTCCATACTGAAAAAAAAGGTGGTCTGAAACTGTTTTGTTTGAGATTTTCAGAAAGAAATAACTTTAGGGATTGTACAGGATTTTTGGAGTGTGTTTTCCTCCTTTTTTTTTTTTTTTTCCCCTGTGGAAGGAATTTTGCAGTGGAAAATAAATGCCAGTTTTGCACCAGCTCAGGCCTGGGAGGAGTCACTGGTTTAGGGTCACCTCTGAGCCGGTGCTGGGCACTGAAATCAGGCGTTTCACACCCCATTTCTGTGCTGATCTGCATTGAGGACCCTCAAATCCCACGGGAATGTTTGTTATTTTCCCCCTTCACCCCTCTCACCGAATTCCCGAGTGACTCACCCTGTCCACCGTGGATTCCCACGTCCTCCGTGGCTCCGAGGGGCAGGGACAGATCCCGCCTGAGTGAAATCCAGAGGGAAGAGCAGCCGGGTTTGCGAGCAGGGAAGGTCCCTCTGCAAGAGGAGACGGAGCTCAGATTCCCTCAGCAGGGATCAGTGTTGCTGCTTTCTCCAGGTCATCCATGGGAAAAAAACCCCCCACTTTCAGCAAAATATGGAAATGGAAGGGCTGGAATTCCACTTTCCTGGTGACTTCAGCCGAGAAAGCAAAGATTGTGTGGTCTCCTGAGCCTCTCTGTGGTCGGGAAGTGAAAATCCAGCTGTGCTTGTGGGGAGAGAGGCTGCTTTGGCCACTGCCCGTGTCCTGTGGCCACCAGCCTGGGGCTGCCGGATGGGCACTGGCCAAATCCAACTGGGCACTGGCCAAATCCAACTGGGCACTGGCCAAATCCGGCTGCTCCCTGGGTGACAACTGCTGCTGGCAGAGCTGGACAATCCTGCCTGGAGCTCGGTGGGACGGTGCTGTGCCGTGTGGCAGCCTCTAGCCATGGAAAACCAGTGGGCTGTGCTTGGGAAGGAGGTGATGGATTCGCCAGGATAACTCTCCTGGGCTCACCTCTGGCTCGGGAAGTCATCCTGCGGGTCTGGACGGGCACAGAGCCACCTTCCCTGGAGCCCCGGGGCTGTGCTTGGGAGCAGCTCGTCTGGAGCAGGAAGGATTCGACAGGATCAAGGGCTGCTCCGGGCCTGGAGCAGGAAGGATCCGACAGGATAAAGGGCTGCTCTGGGCCTGGACATGAAGGATTCCAAAGGATAAAGGTCTGCTCTGGCCCTGGAGCAGGAAGGATTCGACAGGATAAAGTTTTGCTCTGGCCCTGGAGCAGGAGCCCCTGAGCCTCCCTGAGCTGGGACTCGCCCAGCTCGGGGTGTCCTGGCCGGGATAAGCCGGGATTCAGTCCCTGGATGCTTGGAGCCTTTGGGAATGAGGGTGTTGGAGCCCTTCGGAGCGAACAGGAGAAAATCAACAACATTGTCTTGGTTTCTGCTCCTCCACCACCTTCCATCAGCCGGATCCTCCTTTTCCGAGGCTGCTCCATCCACCTTTGGCTTTGTTCTCCCTCTAATTCCCTTCCTCCTCCATTCCATCAAGGATCTTTCCAGGAGCTGCCTCATTTCAATAACAAAGGCTCTCCCGAAGCTCTCCTCGCTCCCCAATCATCCTCCGGGAGCTTCCCTCTGATAACTGCGGGCGGGAGCCGCTCCCGGCCTTTAATTCCAGCCGTGACGGTGACTTCGGGAAGGTGCTTTGATCCCTGCCCGGTTAAACGCGGCAGCAGCACCGGGCACATCCCCGTGGATCCCAGACACCCTCAGCTCCCTGGCACGGCAGGAAAGCTTCTCCCCCCACCCCGGGAAACGATGACAAAGGGAGAAATCAGGGAGTGCTCATTACGGAGCGCCGCTAATTATTAAATGGAGCCCAGTTAGAGCAGGATCAGCTCGCCGGGACTCCGAGGTTGACGCTGGGATTTTTCCAGGGAAGCACTGCCAAGACCCGACACCATCCACAACATCTCCCTGTGGGGCAGCGGGGAGGCTTTGGGGTCAAACCCGAGGAAATCTTGGGAGTTTTCAGCCTGATTTAGGGAAGGAATTGTTGGTCTGAGGTGGGAACGATCGTCTGGAAACCCTCAAATGACTGATTTAATCTGAGCATTGGTGTAACATATATAATTAATATGTGTAATTCAGGGTGTTGTGTGGTACTTGGAACCCCTGGCTTGGTGGGAAAAGGGAATTGGAGTGCCCAGCTCTTCCCAAAACTGTTTTGGAAGAGTTTACCGGTAGTTGTGGCAAAGTTCTGGGCCTTAATCCAGGGCTGCTTGTAAAGGGATTGGGGGAAAACAAACAGCTCGATGTGTCTGGGATGAGTTGCAGGGTGAACATGTGACAGAAAGACAACAAAGAGGGTGATGTGAACCTTTTTTGTGTCCAGTTATTACCTGCATTTAATTATTGTTGCATTTACCTGCACCTCTGAGCCGGCAGCCGGGGCCTGGCCGCTCACCTGGCGGTGACAGAACGAGACCAAAAACTTCCAGGTTACGGAACGAGTCCCTGCCGGCTGCAGACATTCCCGTGGTCAGACTGGGAAATGGGGAACGGCTCCAAACTGGTGTGACTGGGGCTTGCTCTGGCAAAGGAACACCTTGTTTACCTGGCTGTGGAATGCGGCTCTCTTTTCCCTTTTTTCCTGCACGGGCTTCCTCTGGGATCCCGCCAGGAAGCATCTTCCTCCTCCTCTTCCTTCTCCCGTCCTAAATGACACACTCGGGTGAGCGAAATTATTCCTACCTGGGGTTGATCCCGGAGCAGGGATTGAGTCAGGATTCGTGCCCGATCCTGCCCTGTAATCCCAAGGAAACCGGGTCACTTCCCTGGATTTGCCATGGGCGAACTGGGAGCAGGTTCTGGGTTTTTGGGAATGAAGCAGAGGAACCCGAGGAATGTGATATTTGCAAAAGAGAGGAAGGAGAAAAAAGCATCAAATCCATGCAGGAAACAGCAGATAGAAGGGAAAAAAATGCACTTTGAGGTTCCTCCCAACCCAAACAATTCCATGATTTTAATATGGGGCAGGCAGGAAGAGCGGAGTTGTGCCCACCATGCCTTTCCCAGCTGGAATTGCAGGATCACAGCTTGGGACAGGGAACGGCTGTTGTCCCTGAAGTGATTTTTCAGCAAGAAAAAAAATCAGGACATTTCAGAGGAATTGATTCAGCAGAGAAAGGAGGAAATTAATGCAGGGGAGGATAATGGGATGTGGCTGCCGGCGGTTGATGTTTTGCCTGACTTTGCTTCCAAATTGGAAACATCTCATCAGGCAGAGGCCGGGATGGTCTCCCAGGAACGCAGCTCCAGGCGGGGGTCAGGGCTGGACGAGGCTCTCCAGACGCCTGGAGGAGCCCGGCAGAGGCTCTTGTGAAATCAGGCCCGGCTCTCCCCATCTAAATGGTAACGGGGGAGCATTAACCGGGAATTTAACCCTGTCCAGGAGGATTCGGAGAGAGCGGAGCCAGGATCTCTCCTGGCACCGGAATGGGAACGGCTCGCATGGAGCCGGGACGGGGCGGGAGGAGCCGGGATGGAGCGGGAGGAGCCGGGACGGGGATGGAGGAGCCGGGACCGGGCAGGACGAGGCGGGACCGACGGGAGAAGCCGGGACGGGAAGGGAAGAGTCGGGATCGGTGCGGAACGACCCCGGACCGTGCGGGACGAGCCGGGACAAGG
>VZRJ01009455.1:836416-847027 GCA_013397565.1 Ptilonorhynchus violaceus | reverse complement strand
CCATCCATCCATCCATCCATCTATCCATCCATCCCATCCATCCATTTTTCCCATCCATCCATCCATAGATCCCTCCCTCCCAGGACTGGTTCCTGGCTCCCTGGGAGCCTTTCCCCGGGCGGGAGCAGCCGTGAATTCCCGGGAGCGCGGCCCGCGGCACGGACCTGCCTCGCACTCGGTGTCCTCCAGGCAGAAGCTGGCCTTGTGGCCCTCGGCCACCTTGGTGCCGTTCAGGTTCAGGAGGTCGTAGTGGGTGAACACCTCCATGCTGTGGTAGTGCCTGTGGGACACAGGGATGATTATCCCGAGGGAAAACAGCCCTTTCGTTACCAACGGAGCCAGAGGAGCTGCAGGGAGAAATCGCGGCCGGGAAATATTCCCTGGGGATCATCATCCGTCACCCATCCCGCTGCCTCCTGGAGATTTATTTACGTGGAATGCCAGACTGGTTTGGGTTGGAAAGACCTTAAATCCCATCCCGTGCCACCCTGCCATGGGCAGGGACACCTCCCACTATCCCTGGGTGCTCCAAGCCCCGTCCAGCCTGGCCTTGGACACTTTTTAAGTCCTAAAGCTGTTCCAGGGAAGAGCCTTGCTCCAGTTTTTGTGGGATGAGAGTGTTTTAAAACAAAATCCTCCAGGTTGTCCATTGGAGCAGCATCCCTTGGACCAGGAATATTCCACGCAGAGCTGGGTGTGCCCACACCAGCACCTGGCTACTTTTATTAATTAATATTTCAAGCAGCAGAATGTGAATTTTTTTAGCAGAAAGCAGCAGCTGGAACCAGCTTTTCTCACCCTGCTCCGAGCTGGGTTTTCCCCCACGAGACATTTCCTCATTTCAGGCTGGGAAGTGTTGCTGCCAACCCAGCCCGGGGGGACATTCCAGCACTGCCGGGCACAGCAAAAGCCGGGAAAGATCCCACAGTGATCCCACTGATCCCCCAGTGTGTGTTCAGATCCCCGGAGCAGGGCTTGGGTGACGTTGGATTCAGGGAACTTTGGCTTTTCCATGCCCCGCTGCTGGCTCAGCAGAAAATCCAGCCTGTGCTTCAGCCCAGTTGGAATCCGTGGGATTTGCGGAGCAGGAATGAGCTGGAAATACCTGATCTAAGCCCAGCTGAGAGCTCCACGTGGCCAGGGCTGGGCACAGCAGTGCTGATGCAACACGTCGGATTTGATCCCAGCCTTGGAACCGGGAGCAAATCCACAGGGGGAGGGAGCAGGGGGAACAACTGAGGGGGAAGCTGAGGCTGGAGTGGGGCCTTAAATCACCCCCTGCTTTGGGAATGTGTATCCCTGCTTTGGGAATGTGATTCCCAGCTTTGGGAATGGCTATCCCAGCCACAGGAACTCTGCACTGAGACCCAGCAGAGCTCAGCTCCGAGGGAGGCACACGCAGGGCCTAATTCAGAACCAATTGCTTAAGAATTTAGGGGAAAAACAAAAAAAAAGGAAGCAAAAAGGGCATAAATCCTCTCTTTTCCAGCTGTAAAAATAATCAAGGCTCTTAAACACTTCCAATCACCACTGTTGCTCATGGATTTACAGATAGAGGAGGAGCAAGGAGAGGATATTTTTCCAGCTTTTTCCCCCCCTCACTAAAAAAACAAAACTCCATAAATTCCCATCTGCCAGTGGGATCACTTCTCCCTCCCTGCTCTGGCTCCTTCCCGTTTTTATTCCACTTCCACATCCAAAGCCAACCGAACAGGAGCTCCGGGGGCAGGAGGGGAAGCAGAGGCCGGGCTGTTGATTTGAGGGAAATTTGGCTCAAATTTGAAGAGTCTGAGTTTTTAAAAATCTGACTCAGCTTCCGAGCTATGCCTGAGTCACTCCGAGGGCTGTTTACACTCTGCTGTTTACAGGCTGGAAAGATTGAGCAGGGATTTGGTTCGTCCCTCTCTGTCTGAACAGAATCCCAGTTTGGAGCACGGATGGCTCCCGGCCTCTTCCTCACCCTTTCTGCATCCATGGACTCCAAAACTGCTCCAGGTTCTCCCTTTTTTGGTGCTACCTGCACATCTCAGCTCTTTGAGAAGGTTAGAAAGGGCTTTTAGATTTTAAAATTTACCATTTTTGTGTTTTCCCAGTTTTCCCACACGGGACAAGAGCTGTGCACGGAGTTGTTTTGTTCCCTTTTGCCCCAAATTAGGGAAAAATCAACCCAGTGGCAGCCCTCATTTCACAGCAGAGCACCTGGATGGCTTCCAGCTCCCTTTCCTCCCCTGGTTTATGCAAAACTGCCTTAATTCCTTGAAAAATGATGCATTTATGGGGTGGATTTTTGTCCAAAAAAGCACAAAACCGTCTCCCAGCTGCTGAGAGTTTTAGGGGAGTTGAGGTGCATTTAAAAATGCAGAATTAGAGCATTTTTGAGTCTTTTTCCATGTGAGAAACAGCTCAGGTGGCTGCACCTCTCTCCACTTGGTGGGGGCACAATTCCCATGTCCTGTCTGTGCAAACAGAGGCTCCTGGATATCCTAAAATCATGGAATGTTTTGGGTTGGAAGGGATTTAAATCCCATCCAGTGCCACCCCCTGCCATGGGCAGGGCCACCTTCCGCTATCCCAGCTTGCTCCAACCTGGCCTTGGGCACTTCCAGGGATGGAGCAGCCACAGCTCCTCTGGGAATTCCATCCCATCCCCTCCCCACTCTCACGGGGAAGAATTCCTTCCAAAATCCCACCTATTTCCTTTAATGCTGCTGCCCAGCCCAGTCCCATCCAACATCCCACTAAGAGCTGCCATCGGAGCGTGGGGGAATTGCTGCATATCCCCTGCTCCAAACCCCATCCAGCACCACCTGGGACACTCCCAGGGCTGGAGCGTGGACTCGCCCCCTTTTCCCGAGAGAAACCCCCATTTCCTTACCCGTATCCCTATTTTTACCCACAATTCCCGCTGTATTAATCTACTTCCTCCGCGGCCGGAGCCGACAGCGACCCTGCCGCAGCTCCGCGGCTTCACCCCCGGCACCGGGAAGGGCTGGAGGGCGACACCACCCCCCGTGCGTGCCACCCACCGGTGACAGTCGTGCCACACCCAGGCGTGGCG
Source organism: Ptilonorhynchus violaceus (assembly GCA_013397565.1). Classification (NCBI taxonomy): domain Eukaryota; kingdom Metazoa; phylum Chordata; class Aves; order Passeriformes; family Ptilonorhynchidae; genus Ptilonorhynchus; species Ptilonorhynchus violaceus. Next base: position 843,969 of record VZRJ01009455.1, on the reverse strand, counting down.
GCCGTTCTTGGGCCGGAAATCCGACTGGCCGTTGTTGTGGATCTGCGAGGAGAAGCGCAGCAGGCGCCGGTAGCCCGAGGTCAGCGAGGTGTTGTGGGCAGAGCTGGCCAGGCAGTTCTCCTCCAGGGCACACTGCAGCAGGAACATGGGCCTGTCCTCCAGGTACGCCGTCTGCTCCACCAGCTCCGCGTTCAGCACCAGGTCGGGAGCGGCTGGAATGGGGAACGGAGCGCTTCAATCCCGCGGAATCGCCCCGGATGGGGTCAATCCCACGGAATCGCCCCAAAACGGAGGGGGAGGCTCGTGCTGTCCGGCCACGGGGCCGCTCAGGCTCGTTCAGTGTGAGGCAGGGAATGGGGGAATGGTTTGGGTGGGAAGGGGTTTTAAGGATCGGCCAATTCCAAGCCCAACGCCTTCCACGAGCCCAGGTTGCTCCAAGCTGGCCTGGAACACTTCAAGGGTTGGGGCAGCCACAGCTGCTCTGGGAATTCCATCCCATCCCCTCACCGTCCTCACAGGGAACAATTTCTCCTTAATATCCCATCGAATCCTGCTCTGAGTTGGAGTAGGAACAGCCTGGGGGGTGAGCTATTCACCATATGGGAATTGTTGATATGAAATCCCATCCCATTCCAACACCTTCCACTATCCCAGGTTGCTCCAAGCTGGCCTGGAACACTTCCAGGGATGGGGCAGCCACAGCTTCTCTGGGCAATTGTGCCAGGGCCTCCCCACCCTCCCAGGGAAGGATTTCTTAATATCCCATCTATTCCTACTCTGAGTTTGAGGAGGAAAAGCCTGGAGGGGGGAACTATTCACCATATGGAATTATGGACCTTAAATCCCATCCCATTCCAGCCCCTGGCCATGGGCAGGGACACCTTCCACCATCCCAGCTTGCTCCGACCTATCCACGAACACTCCCAGGGATGGGCCGGCCACAGCCAAAGCCTCTCTGGGAGGGAGGAATTTGCTGCTGTCCCGCCTTATCCGGGGGCGCCCCATCCCGTATCCTGCAGGACGATTCCCGGGGGACTCACTCTCGGAGCAGGATACGCCGGCCCCGAAGCGGCCGCCCCCCTTGGGGCAGGACACGTGGGGCCCGTCGTGCCGGCAGTGGAACAGGGACATCTCGGTCCCCGAGCACTTGACCCCGCTCAGCACCACGTCGTCGGCGCTCACGTCCCCGTGCCAGTACCACGTCTCCTGGGAGGGGAAAAAAAAGGCAGGGAAAAGGGAATTTCGCACATTCCTCGCTGTTCGGGGGGCTCTTCGGGGAGGGTTTACCCACTTGGAATGTGGGTTCGCCCTCCCGGGAAGATCAAGGGAAGATCCCAGCCTAGCTGGAGGAGGATCTTGCCGAAGGGTGCTGGAGGAGGGAACTCAGGGGAGCAAAGGCTCCAAATCCTTAAAAAACCTTAAGGCTCATCCAGTTCCACCCCCTGCCATGGGCAGGGACACCTTCCACACTCCCAGGTTGCTCCAAGCCCCGTCCAACCCGGCCTGGGACACTTCCAGGGATGGGGCAGCCACAGGTCCTCTGGGAATTCCATCCCAGCCCCTCCCCACCCTCACAGGGAGGGATTTCTTCCCATTATCCCACCTAACCCCACCCTCTGGCAGTGGGAAGCCAGTCCCCCTTGTCCCATCATTCCAGTTCCTGATGAAATTCCCTGCTCTCTTCCCTTCACCTCCCAGTTGTACAAAACTTAGGGGAACGACACAACATCAACCCCCGAACCCAAACCCTGACGAAGCTTCCCTGGGAGAAGAGGGAGGGGAGAAAGATCTTAAAAAAATCAGCTCGGATGTGCCGGTGTCCAACCCGGGAGCACGTTTTCCAGGGAAACAAAACCCCAGTGTCCCACGGCTCCCATCGGCCGCGGCTGTCCGGGAAGGCTGGGAGCACACAGGGCCGCCCTGTTCCGCACACTGGGGCTTTATGCTCGTGGAGCTGGGGCAGCATAAGGGCCTTTTCTGTTCCACATTCCAGCAGCCTCGGCTCAGGGAAAAAATGCCTCGTTCCCCGCTGGAATCTCAGGGCTGTGTCAACAGAGCCGGGCGGTCGGAAAGGCCGGCGCTCCGGGACGTGGGGATCCTCAGCTCCCGGGATCCAGCGGGAGGGAATCAGCTGGAGCAGGGGAATGGCTCCAGCAGCGCGTGGGCGGCTCCAGCCTGCTCCCCCTCCTGGGTATCCCAGACCTGCAGATCCCCGCCCTGGCCATGGATCGTGGTGGATCGTGGTGGAAGTGGTTGGGATCTGCCCAGGCGGTGTGTCGGATCATGGAATGGTTTGGGTTGGGAAGGACCTTAAGGATCAGCTCATTCCCATGGGCAGGGACTGTCCCAGTTTGCTCCAAGCCCTGTCCAACCCAGCCTGGGACACTCCCAGGGATGGGGCAGCCACAGCTGCTCTGGGCAACCTGTGCCAGGGAATTCTCTGGGAAATCTCTGGGAAAATGAGGCCATCAGGATTGTTCCTCCCGGCACAAACCCAGCCAGATCCAACTCTCTCCGGTTTGTCGATCCGGCTGCCTCGGGAATGCTGAGCAGGGCAGATTTTGTGGCACAAAAACACAGCAGAGCCAACCAGAGCCCGGGCTGGGAGAACGGGAACAGCCCTGCGACCACATTCCCTCCTTTGTCCAAGTCTCTGATTTCCGGAAATTGTTTGGGACAAAGAAGTTTTCTCTCCAGAACGTCCCAGGCTGTTTGTGTGGGTTTCCATCTCCATAAACACACACGAGGTTTATTAATTGGAGCCCAAGTTTTTCCCCTCCAAGCTCCATGGAAATGCCCCAAAGGAGCTGCAATTCCAGAGCACGGGATACAGCAAAGCCCTGGCAGGGGATTCCTTTGTCCAAGGGGGAAACCAATTTATTTTGGGAGCCCAAATCCCAATTTTCCCCGTGTCTGGGACTGCAATAAAGGCCCAGAGGTTCCGTATTTCCTTTTAAATCCCACCATTCCACACAGACCTGCCTATCCCTCTTTCACCCTGTGATCCTTGAGGGATCCATGACTATGGAAGAGTTTCTTGCACCAGGGTCATCAATTACACCTGATGAATTTTTCCATCTGGAAACTGGTTGGGAAGCTGTCGCCCTCCCTCCTTCTGGGAAAGAACAGTTTATTCCTTTGCGGTTATCCCAAGCCTGTTAGTTGGTAGTTTTATCATGGAATCATGGAATGGTCTGGGGTGGAAAAGACCTCAAAGCTCATCCTGTTCCACCCCTGCCATGGGACACCTCCCACTATCCCAGGCTGCTCCAACCTGGCCTTGGACAGTTCCAGGGATGGGACAACACTGAGGTGTCATCTCGGTCAAGCACAAGCAGGGAGAGTTTGGGGCACGAGAGGAGCAGGGAATACAGAAATTTCATGGATTTGGATCCAGCCCTGCCGCCCAGGGCTGCACACGCCGCGCTGGAGCAGCTACAGGAGCAAAACCCGACTGTTTCCCGGCCGCCTGACACCGGTTTGGACTTGACTTCCACATTTCAGGGCGGGACAAGACCCTGCACGCCACCACCGGCCCGAGCAGGGATCAGGGAATCAGGGAATCCTGGGAGCAAGCACCACCTCTGCCCAGAGCTCCTTCTGCTCCAAGGGTTTAACCCTTGGGGTTTTTCCACCTCGACCCTTCGACTCCAACGCCACGATCGACTTTTCAAATGACTCCCCCTTCTCCTCCTCCTCCCCCAGCACGCCTGACCCGCCCGACCCACCCTCCACACCTGATCCNCCCCTCCACACCCGATCCCGAGGCCGGGGGCTCACCTGGAAGGCGTGGCTGGCGAAGCCCAGCCCCAGCTGCCGGCAGACCACCATGGCCTCCACGGTGCCCCAGGCGTGGCTGCACACGGTGCCCCAGCGGAGCGTGCCGTTCCTCTCGGCCAGCACCTCCACGCGGCCCTCGTAGGGCGTGCGGCCCCCGCTCAGGCGAAGCTGCGCGACACGGAGACCCAAAAGGGGGTAAATCCACGGGAAAGCTTCCCAGGGAAGGGGTAGTGGGTGAGGAAGATTTGCCTCCCCCAAAAACTTAGGGGTTTTGGAATGGTTGAATATCCCCAGCTGGAAGTGAGGCGGTGATGTAAAAACTCGCTGTTGTATCCCCTCGCTGCTCCACAGAGGGAATTCTTGCCAGAAAAAAGGGATTTTGACCAGGCTGTGTGAACACATTCCCAGCCCTTCCCCAGGGAAAATGACTCAGGGCACTGAGGTCACCGTGTCCCATCTTTGCTGTGGGATCAGGAAAGGAAGGCACTGGAAAATCATCCAGAAATCCAGTGGCACTCGGAGTCTCCTCAAGGCTCCGGCTCAGGTAGTTTGGTTCATCTCCCGCTCTGGGCGAGGGATGGTCCAGCCAAGCCCAGCAGCTCGGTGGGTTGGACCAGCTGCAGGAATAACATTCCCTGGGAAAGCTTCCCTTCCCTGCTCCTTTAGACCTTTGGAAGGAGCATTTGGAGGAAGCAGTGTCTGGTTTGTGCAGTTACCACAGAACCATGGAATGGTTTGGGTTGGAAAGGACCTTAAAAATCATCTCATTCCCCATCCTGCCATGGGCAGGGACACCTTCCACTATCCCAGGTTGCTCCAAGCCCCATCCAACCTGGACTTTTTCATTTATATTATTTTTCCTCTGGCATGCCCAGAGAAGCTCAAAGCTCAGCATAAAAAGGGAGCATCATCCTCATTTCCCTCCTGTCTAACCCGACACCGAAGGTAAAACCCGAATTAAATACTCATGGCTTGGGTGAAACGATTCCTCCCCAATTCCCTGCTCCAGAGGGCAAACTCCTGCCCACATTCCCTCGTATCCAGAGCCCTCAGCTTCCCACCTGGTTCTGGAAGCCCATGGCTGGGACGTTGCACCTCACAGCAGCGTCTTCCTCGTGGTTGCAGCCCTGGGACTCGGTGTTGAACTTGCAGTCCGTGACCGACTTCTCGAAGCCCGTGCAGTCGATCTCGTTCAGGTGGATGGGACCCATTCCTTCGGGGGAAAAAATAGGGAATAAAGTCCTCGTGTGTGCCGAGGGAATACCCCTCGACAGGTTGTTCACACCACAGTGACCTCCAGCGTTCAAAACCTTGGGAAAAAACCTGCTGATTCCTTGTAAAAATAAAGCAAAAAGCTGCAAGATTATTATGAATACTTCCACTGTAAATTCCCTCCAGTGTTCTCTGGGATTCCAGCAGGCAGGAAACTCCAGGGAAAGCCAAGTTTCCACTGTTACACAATTTACAAACTTCAGCTGTAGGATTTGACAAATTGTGACCTTTTGGTTGAGTCTTTGTGCTGGAATCTGCTCCTAGTCGAGCTCTGACATTTAACTGGGACACGGACACGTTGGCCGCGGATAAAACATCCACAGGGATGGATGGGGACTCACGGAAATAAATCTGGGGAGTGAACAACATTTCACACTGCAGAGAACGGGCTCCGGGTGCCGGGAGAGAAATGGAATCATTTGGGTCCTCCCAGGGACAAGTGGCAGCAGGAAATTGGGATTTCCATCAGGGACACACAGGAGAAGGGAATAATCCTCCTGCAAAGCTCAGCTTCCAGAACTGGGTGGAAAGAACAACAAAGCAGAGATGTGAACGTGTTGGGTTTAATTTCACCCACAATTAATTGGGTTTGGGCACCTTTGGCACCTTGGCCAGCCCTGGATCCCAACCCCTCGACCACATCTGGACAGGGCGGGAGGACATTCCTGAGGAATGTGAATCTTGTCCCTTTTTTTCGCCTCTCTCTCATTAAAATCCCGTTTGTGGTTCCCATCTGGAGCTGGCACCACTTCCCAGTCATTCTGCAACCACCGAATGGTTCCAGTGGGAGGAATGCCTTGACCAGAACTGGACGGGGGGTGCTCCAGGAATGCTCCAGGATGGATCCAGGCTGACATTCCCAGCTGAAACAGCCCGGCAAAGCCATTCCAGTGGGATGACAAGGATGACAAGGATGACAAAGGACAAGGGCAGGGCCTCTTTGAGCCACATGACCCTGGCAGGGCTTTTCTTTTTGAGGAAATCATGGCACGTGGAGGCACTGAAATGGAGCCAAAAATGTGTTGAAATAGTTTTGGGATGAAAATTGTATTTCCTCCCATTCCATTGCACCTAAAAACCCCCAGGATTAGGATTGTATATCCAACACGTGCCTTCACCCACTCCTTGGAGTTTAATTCCATGTTCTCCCTTCCAGGACATCAACACAACCACGAGTCTCAGTGTCTTCCTTTCTTGCAAGGGTGAATTGTTTCATCTGCGCCTCGGTTTGTTAAAAGTGGGATAAATCCACTTTATCTTAACTGGGACTCCCAGTTCAGCCCAGTTAACCCATCCTGGTGTGATTTCCCCCGTGAAATTAAACCTCCCCACACCCACGCTGAGGCTGATCCTTCAAAGCAGCCTCGGAACGCCCCAAATTCCCCGGGATGCGGCTGGAAAAAAGCACGGGGTGAACACGGACACGGCCGGAGCGTGGAGGGGAGTTTGGGCCAAAAAAAGCTCCTTTTCCTACCAAAACGTGCTGCTCTGGCTGCTGGATGATGTCACCCGTCCCGAGGGACAGGGAGCGCTGATGGATGAGCTTTAAAAGAAAGGGAAGTTTGTGGGAATCCGCAGCCACGGCTGGGAGATTCCAGGCTGTGGGAGATGGCAGGAACAGCTTGTTCCACGTTCTCCTCCCTCACGTGGCAGCCACTTTCCCCCCCCAGGATGATGGAGCTGTTTCCTACATCCACTTAAAAGCATCAGCAGATTCCAGCCCGCCACAAGAGGGTTTTTGGCAAATCCAACGGACGGGTCATGTTTTAAAGCTTTTGGGACTCGTGGGACACCCACGTGTTGTTTCCTTCCCTCCCCTGCTCCAAGCTGAAGGAATTTCCCTCATCCCTTTATTCTCACAATTCCCCCCATCCCTTTATTCTCCCAAGAAGGGTTTGGTGTGATTTTCCTTCGGGAATCCGCCACGGGAACAAAGTGTGGGAATCGCCAGGTGGTTTCAGTTCCCCTCCGAGTTACCATCGGCCACATTTTGGGATTGAAACCAACTCCCGAAGACAGGAAATCCAAACCCAAACCTGGCTCCGAGCTGGTCAAATGCCCTTCTATTTATAAAGGGCTAAATTGCTGTCCTGGCCCTAAATTGGAGCGTTTGAAGTCTGGCTCCAGGACTCGTTCTGTGCCAGGAACCTTCTAGTAATGCATTACACCACGAGGTGGTTCTGAGAACTCAAAGGCAACGAGGAGATAATTAAGAATTAATTACTGGAACAACCGCCTGAGCAAAAGGTCAAGCTCATCATCCCTTTTCCAGGGAATCTTCCACGTCTTTTTAGGGCACATCATTCCAGCCTGGCCTCAAGCTCCTCGAGACAAGAAATTCCCGGTCCCCAAACCGAACATCCCGGGGAAAAAACACCGGAACATTCCTGGGCGTGGCCAGGGCGCCAAGAATCCCTGGAATTCTCACCTTGCCCCAGCCTGGCTCCCGTGATGGCCTCCTTGGCGCTGCCGAATCCCAGCTCCCGGCACACCACGCTGGC
>VZRJ01009455.1:802938-824539 GCA_013397565.1 Ptilonorhynchus violaceus | reverse complement strand
TTTCTGTATTTTAATTGTCTACATTTACCACCCAATTTTGCAGATCACCGATCCCTCCTTTCCCCCCTTTCAGCCGCAGGAATTCCGACATCCCAACTGGAGCATCCCTCAACCACCCCCTCCGGAAAAGGGGGATTTATCCCACCCTACTCCCGCAGGATCCATGGGTTTGAAACCTCTCGTAGCCCCCAAGAAGCAAAAATAACCCAAATTTGTTACTTCTGAGGCAATTGAAGGCTCTGATGTAAGCGGGAATTTAAACCATCTCCAGTGGAGCCTCAGGAATCCTTTGGCAGCACCAAATTCCGCCTGAATTTGGCAGCTTCTCCTCAAATCCTGCAGTTTTTGCCTACGTGCTGTCAGGAAGGTCTCGGAGCCTCGGGCCATTCCAGGCCTTCCCAGGCTGCTTTCCAAAACCTGCAGCTCGTTTTTCCCTGGTGCAGTTCATGGAACGTTTCCAACCTTTTGGCTCCGTGGAGAACTTGTGTTTGCTCAGGGCTCTCGGAGGGAACCTTGTCTCCCCGCTTCCCTAATTTCCTTCACCAGGAAACCAATCAAAGCCTTTAAATCCGCTTGGAAACAGCTCCGGGTGCTGAAGATCTGAAAGTGTTCTTCATAAAATCCTGTTAAAAGGATTAACCCCGAGGCCAGGGAGCCAAAATCGTGCCGGAAAAGCACCCGAAAAGGTGGGAATGGAGGAGGAAATTTGCGCTGGCAGCTGGCAGCAGAGGGAATATTCCAGAGGGAATTTATCCGCCCTGTAGGAAGCCCAGAGTAGGTGGTTAGGTCGGGATCAGCCCTGCTGCACGTTAAAGTCATGGAAATTGGATATTTTCCTTCTAGACCAGACCCCAGCAATGGCTAAACCCACACGTGGCTCTCTCCCGACAGTCCTTTCCCTTTTCCTTGGATTTAGACAGGCTGGAGGTCACAGCCAGTCCTTGGGATGAGTTCACAGCCGGGAATGCTGCTCCCGGGATCATCATTCCCGCATTGCGGCTCTCAGTCATCACCGCACATCCCTGTTCTCGCTGCTGGGCCGTCCCAGGGAATGTCATCCAGCTGGAAAACCTGGAAAACCCCCAAGGCAAACAGAGGGCTCGAGGGACTCGGTTGGATTTGAACTTGGAGGTCTTTTCCAGCCTTAATGGGAAGGAGCAGTGATTCCCAGCAGTGATTCCCAGCAGAGATTCCCAACCTCCTCCTTCAGGGAATCAGGTGCAGAGAGGGCAAACGGCTTCTCCAAAGCCCACAAGGGCTGGGAATCCCATCCAGCATCCCGAGGATTCGACTCCAAGTTCCTCCTGAAGATCCCTCCCCAGCTTTAAAATATCCATGTTCTGATCAAGGATATTTGGGTTTTCCTCTCCTGATCCAACAGATTTGGGATTTTCCTCTTTTTCCCACTCCTCCAGCCAGGCAGGAGCTCTGTCCCACAAATCCCAAGAGATGTGAATCCCTTGCTGGGATTTGTGACATCAGGCAGGGAGAGAAATCAGCCCCGAGGCTGAGAAGGAGAGAGAAAAGTCACAATAATGCAAAAAAAACCTCCCAAACCTCTCTAAAAACGGGAAGCTTGGGAATGCTGGGAGGTACCTTGGGATTTGCCTGTTATTTTTGCAATTATTTCTGCAGCTTAACAAATCCAAATAAGTTGTTCCATCTGTTTCCAGAAGAGCTCTGAGCACTGCAGGAGTGGGACACCCACAACCCACTCCAGGCCTTGAGAGATTCCTGAATTTCCCGCTCCAGGCCTCGAGATTCCCATGTTTCTAACACGCTTCCAGGCCGGGCATTGGGACATTTCTTTCCCCCTGACTGAATTGTCCTTGGTTCTTTTCCAGAAGTGAAAAACAAGGTGCAAATGGAATTTCTTGCTCTTGGATCTGGGAAAACCTTTCCAGGGCCAACGTGACGCCTCAGGCTCCGGACAAATGTGTCACATCCCAATCCTCTCCCCCAGAGATGCTGACTCAGACACAAAAAGAATTCCTGCTCCAACCTGGGATTCTCTTTAGCGATTCCAACTCTTTTGTCATCATTTTTTTTTGGCCAGGGAGGATAAAAAAAAAATGAGCAAAGCAGCAAGAAATGAGGGATCATTCCATTCCCTGGAGGGAATTTATCTCCTGATGGCTCTACCAGGCCACAGCGACGCTTCCATGATCCGTCCCAAGAGCAAAACCAACCCCAATCCAGACCCCTTTTCCCTCCTGGAGCTGGGAATTATTGATGGAGCAACTCGAGGGTCTGAACAAAGAGGAAAACCTCAGGGAGGAATCCAGCGCCGCAGAGCTGGGATCGGTGTTGGAAAATTAAGGAACAAAGGATCGGAATAAGCACGCTGAGGGTTCTCCAGGAGGAGAGCCAAGAGCTTTTCCCAATAATTCTTTGGGATGGGAATGGTTTCTTTTCGCTGCAGAGGTTTTGTTGCACCGGGGCTGTTCAATAATGCAAATCCAGGCAGGAATAGTTTATCCAACACCGGCCTTGGAGCAGCTGGGCTGATGGTGAAAACAGACTCCACAGGAAAACCGGGAGCAAACAGCTCATAATGGATAAAGCAGGTCCTAAAATCCCCCTCTCCGGGCTCGGTGGACACGTGGAGAGCAATCCCACAACAAGGAAACTTCTCCGGGAGCAAGGGAGAGCCGGGGTTCAACCATGGCAGGTTCCAGGGAGGGAAAGAAGCGATGGAGAGGGACTTGGGACAAGGGATGGAGGGACGGGACAGGACAGGGGGGAATGGTTTTAAATAGGAAGAGGAGAGGGTTGGGTGGGATTTTGGGAAGGAATGAGGGTGGTGAGGGGCTGGGATGGAATTCCCAGAGAAGCTGTGGCTCCCCCATTCCTGAAAATGTCCTTTGGAGCAACCTGGGATAGCAGAAGGAGTCCCTGGAAGTGGCACTGGATGGGCTTTAAGCTCCCTTCCCACCCGAAGCATTCCAGGATTCCACGATCTCAGCTGCGGCTTCCAACACAAATTACCACAAAAACGAGGCAAGAACTCGTGAAATTTCCACGCTGGGCCGTGCTTCCCTCTATCCCAATCCCTTCCTGGCCAAGAGCCGCATCCAGGGCCCACAGAGCTGCTCCTCTCCCGCCTGGACACAAAAGCCCTGGCAGAGGCTCCGAGCTCCGTTACAAAACCAGGAATTCTGAGCCTCGGCCGTTGGAGCCCGCCCGGAGCAGGCCTGGAGCAGAGGGTTTGTTTTTGATCCTCACAAAAGGATCCCTGGCTCGGAAAGTTTTCCCAGGAGCCTCCAGCGCTTTTGTTTCCACCCTCTGAACCAAGCGTGTCCCCACGGCTCTGGATCCGACGGCAGAATCCGGCCCAACTTTCCCGATGTTTGCTTGCCACGTGTTTTGTGCTGGCAAAACGGGGCCCAGGATGGTTGGTTTGGGTCTTCTCCATGCCCAAATCCAGCTGTTCCCTTTCTTTTTGAAGGGCCCTGAGGATGCTCGGGAATCAATCCAAGGAGAGAATCCTATTCCTAGAAATCCCAGATGCTGCCCTGGTGCTGAATCGCCCTGGAGCTGGGATTTCTCTCCCGCCCATTCTCATTTCTCTCCTAAAGAACCCCCAGGATTCACTCAAACTCCTTTTTCCATCCTTAAGCCTGACCTATCCCACTGCCCCTTCAATAAAATCTATTTATATCCCCCTTTTCCACTTCCAACAGAGCTCCAGGATTTCTCGGCTGCCAAACATCGGGAATCGAGGCTGAAACCTGGGGCAATAAATTGATTTTTTTCCTTCAATCCAGAACACGACACAAAACCCTTTCCACGTGGGGCTTTGTTCATCCCAGAGGCTCCTTCTCTCCTTAAAAACCTTCACTTATTTCCACTAAAAGGAAAACGACTCTTTTTTCCTTCGCATCCATGGGAATGGGCGGAATCTGTTTGGATTGAAACATCTGGAGCCGAGCCTCTGAGTCACCCCGAGGTCCCAGCTGCCGAATAAACACGGGAGAGGACGGCGCGGAGCCGGGGGACGGCGCTCCCCTGGGAACGGGAGCCGGCTTGGAGCCGCCAGCGGAGTTTTGTTCCCGGTCGGAGCGGCACAAAAGGGGGAGGGAGCGGAGCGCGAGTCGGGATTAGGGGCCAGCGGATCACAAAAGCCTGGCTGAGCTGGGAAAGGCTTCCCTGGAGCCTCCTGATTGTCCAGGATGAGGGGACGGCGCTGGGGACACCAGGGAGGGAGCCAAGCGGGAGCACTGGAGCCTGGAGAGCCTTTGGAGAGGCTCAGCCTAGGGCGGGACGCGGCTCCGTCCTGGGAGCGTCGGAATTAGAGGGGGTCCTGATGGGCAGAGCTTTCACATTCCCTGGTTCCTCTCTCCTGAGCTGCTGGATGAGGCCCTGAAAGCTGGGAAAATTTATTGGCAAGACAAGACGAGGTCAGGATCACGGAAAGTCAGAATTAATTCCGTGAAATTTGTGGGAAAGACCTCCAGGATCACCAAGCCCGACCTTTCACCAGTCACCACCTCGCCACCCACCCTTAGGAGAAGTTCAGTATTTGAACAGAAATGGTCTTTGAGGGCCCATCCAACCCCAACTCTTCCCTGAATCCATGATTCCCAGCACCCTGACGTGCCACAAACCGTCACAGAGCAGCCACTGGGGTAAATCACCACACTCGCTTCGAATTCCCAGCACTAAAACATGGGGGGTGACCCCAATCCCAGCTGGATTTGCATTTCCCTGGAGCGGGGAGGTGCTGAAGACCCTCCCAGACACACAAAGAGGCGGAATTTGTGCCGCACTGGGGCTTGGGGCTGGGGAAGGGAATGTTTACAGCAAGGGGGGAAGTTCAACCCCTGCTAAACAGACAAATAAAGTTCAATATTTATGTTTAATTAAACCTATGTGATCGATCCCCACAGCGTGGACAGAGATTCCGCTGATTTTCACAGCAAAAAGCTGGAAAAGAGGGAGATCAACTCCATGACAAGGCACAAACCTTAAACCCCATCCCATCCCACCCCTTCCCACCATCCCATCCCACTCCAAACCCCATCCAACCCGGCCTCGGCCACTTCCAGGGATGCCTCAACCCGCTTTGAACGCGGCACAAGCGGAGCCTTTGAGCCTCTGGGCTTTGAAGGGAGATTTTTGTGCTTCCCAAGTAGCCAGAGGGGGGAAAGAAGGCCAGGAATAGCAGCAGGGCCGGGAGTGCTGAGCCAGACCCGTCTGGCCACCGTCTGCCCAAAGCCCTGGGCTGGCCCCAGGTACCAGAGCTATTTGTGAACAAGAAAAGCTGCAGAAATTCGATATTTTTAGAGCCTGGGCCTGTTTGAAGGCGGCGTGGGCGCACGCGGAGGAAGGAGGCGGACGGCAAATATTTAGTCCCGGGATGTTTTGGGGAATACATGGAATAAAATCCCTCTGGTGCGTTGATTTAAGGAATATATTCGGGTAGGAGGTGGTGGCTGTGGTCTTGAAATTGCTGGATGAGGCAGGAAAGCAGCTGCAGGTGGGTCTGGATAACACAGAGTGACTGCAAGGAACTGTTGGAAAAGCAGGGGTGGCATTCCCTGCTCCCAGCTTTGGGAATACACACAAATCCTTCTGATTTTACAGCTCCTGACGCCCTGCAAGGGCTGCCCTGCCCTGCAACTCCAAGGAATTCTCCTCTGAACCAGTCCCTGAAAGCTGGACGGGAAAACAGCAAAAATGATGGGAGTTGAACAAGGGAATGCTGGATTTTATCCCTGAACCTGATGCTGTTGGGATTAACCCCTTCCTGCCTGTCTCCCACCTCCTTATCCCTCACCCTCCCCACCATCCCAACAGGAAAAGGGATGGAAAAAGCTCAGGGATGGGAAGAGAGATGTGACACAGCCCTCAAACCCACGAGCTGGGACGGGAAGAGATCTGCCTGAGCGCATCCATACGGAAGCCAAGGGATTTATGGCCGTGGAAAATTTCATCCTATACCACTCATCCCGCAGCTTTTCCAAGCCGGGAAGCGGAGCCGTGCGGGGTGTCCAATGAAAACAAACTCTGCTCCGGGGCCCTGGAGTTGCTTCCGAGGGAGGGGGGAGCTCCTGGTCCGGCAGATTTGAGGCAGCAAGGCCTCAAATCTTGGATTTGAGCAAAAAGTCACCTCGCAGGGCACCCTCACGGTCTGGTTTTCCACCCATGCATTTTCCATGTGAAATCTTCCCAGCCCTTGGGAATTTGCACTGGAGGGGATTTGAGGTTTTCTAAACGATGGCAAAAAGCTGCGGGAATTGGGATTGTTTGGCCTGGAGAAGCCTTGGGGTGACCCAAGTGTGGCCTTGCAGTGCCTGAAGGAGCTGCAAGAAACAGGGAGAGGGACTTTGGATAAGGGATGGAGGGACAGGATAAGGGGGAATGGCTTCAAAGTGACAGAGCGCAGGGTTAGATGGGATTTTGGGAAGGAATTCCTCCCTGGGAGGGTGGGGAGGGGCTGGGATGGAATTCCCAGAGAAGCTGTGGCTGCCCCATCCCTGGGAGTGCCCAAGGCCACCCTCAAGGTGAAGAAGCTTTTCCCAATATCCAATTAAACCTCCCATGTCCAGCTCCATCCATTCCCTCGGGTGACACACCAAGATCAGCCCTCACTCCTGGGAATCCCGGCTGCGAACCCAGCACACAGCCGGATCCGTTTGGGAATCACCACCAGCGTGGGAATGCAAGCTGGGAAGGTGGAATTCAATCCCTCAGCCCCTGCAGCATCTCCCACAAAACCAGGCCCGTTTTGAGGAGAGCCTGGTCTGAACAGAGGCTGAAGCCCCAACTGAAACCTCTTCCAGGGGTTATCCCAGTGGGATTGCACTGGATTTGCTCCGTCAGTGCCAAAGCTGAACCTGGGGGCTGACGGAGAATCCTGACCACAGCATTGCTCAGAGGAAATTCCAGCCCCCTCACCCCTCATTCCAAAGAGGAAACATCACCGGGACGAGCTCTGGGCAGGGGCCTGAGGAGCCCAGGAGCTCGCAGAGCGATGATGTTTCCCCTGATGAATGCCAGGAATGACGTGCAGAATTCCCAGGCGTGTCGGAAAGGGCAAAGATTCCCAGACTTGCCTTCCCAGGAGGCTTCTGACCCCCCCCGGGTCACCCTGCTCCTCATCCCTGGCTGCTCAGGAGATAAAGGAAAGGTCAAGAGGAAGGAAAAAACTGAGGGAGGGGGGAAGGAGCTGAAACATTTGACAGCCACTTGTGACTGGAAGGAGCTTTCCCGATGGCATCCCAAACATTCCCACTCCTCACCTTTGGCCTCGATCCCGCTGCAAGGAAACCAGCGGGGAAGGAGCCCCTCAGCTCCAGGGATTTGATAGGGAGAGAGGGAAAATCAGCTGGGTTTGCAGCAAGAAGCAATGGGGTGGTGGGGAGTTGTCCATGAAATTCAGGGAGAAACAGAATCCTGGAATGGTTTGGGTTGGAATGGTTTAAAACCATCCAGTGCCACCCCCTGCCACGGGCAGGGACACCTTCCACTAGCCCAGGGTGCTCCAACCTGGCCTGGGACACTTCCAGGGATGGGGCAGCCACATTCCTCTGGGAATTCCATCCCAGCCCCTCCCCACCCTCACAGGGAAGATTTTTTTTATTCCTAATATTGAATTTTCCCTGCTCCCTGTCAGTGGGAGACAGGCAGGGGACACGTGGGGGTGGCAGCAGCCCCTGCCCAGGGAATGCTGCACTTCCGGCACCACTCAGAGCAGATCCCTAAAAACAACCCCCCTTCTCCCTTTCCCATCCATTCCTCCCGAGTGATCCCGCTGACGGATCCAGGCTCCTGCTCCGTGAATCGCTCCAGTCCCACGAGTCATCTGAAGTTTAAGCACCCCCGGAGCGGCAGCCGAGCTCGTTCCCAAATTCCCCGACCTCGTTCCCAAATTCCCCGCCGCGTTCCACTCATCCGGTGCTGAGCTAATGGAAAAGCTCAGCCCTCCCGAGCTTCCATGATTAATTCCTGGAGCAGCTGGGAGTGAGGTGACCTCAGTCTAGACTGAAGCAGCTTTCCTTGCAGGGCTGTGTTTGCAGGATTCGCTGTGGCTTTGGGGGGAGCCGCGGCTGCCAAAGCCATTCCCGCTGTTCCATGATCATTCCCTGGGCAACAACGGAGCCATTGATGGGGCAGCTCGGGATGATCCCTCCTTTCCCTCCTCAGCCAGGGTAGGGTGAGGGAATTGAATCCCTCATATCCTGGACCTGCAGCCCTTCCCTGGAATGCTGAGCGCTGCCTGCTCGTCCATCCCAGATCGCGAACAAATCCAAGGATTCGTCCCTGGAACACTGTGATGTGCAGCACATCCTGGATATTCCCTGGGAGCTCTGGAAAATGGTTACTGGGGGGGCTCTTTCCATAAATTTTGGCCGAGGGCAGGCAGGGAATTGGAAAAGTGAAAAATCCAAAATCAGGGAGGTGTTGCCTGAGGCACCACAAAATTCCCAGCCTGAGGAGTTGAAGGAAAAAAGGCCACTTTTCCACTTTTTTTTCCCAGCATTCCCTCATTCCTTTACCCTGCAGGAATCACCCTGGGACGTGACTCAAGCCCTTTGGTTCTGTCATTTCCCCCAAACCTCCCCCTGAGCCTCCCAGTGTGACCCAGAGACAACCCCGAACCTTCCCCACGACTTCCCTTGATCCCTTCCAGCCCTGATTCCACATTCCCACAAATATTTCCACACTCTTATCACAGCTTCTTCCTTATTGCTTAACCAAACTGCCCAAAAATTCATTTATATCTTCCCTAAAACCCCACCCGTGGCTGTAGGAACTGTTCGTCCCCAAATCCAACCCTTCCTGCTGCTCTCATTATCCCACAGAGCTCCAAACTGGTCCCGGAAGCAAAAGGGGAGGGAAAACTCAGCGGTTTTTGTCCTGTGAACCAACAAAGTCGCTCAGGTGAGCACAGCACACATTTTGTCTCCTTACATTCATCCTTTGAAACATTAAAAACAAAAATCAAAAAGAATTATTTAAATTTAAAAAATTAAAAAAAAAAAAAAATTGTGAAAATTGCTTGTGGAACTGGAATAATTAATGCTAAATAAAATAAAATAAAACAAATCCCAAACTGCTCCAAATCCTTATTATTGACCTGACTTCCTGAAATTCCAACCTGAATTTTGCCTCTCCAGCTGAGCCGAGAGCTCCTTTCAACCCCAGAGATGGAACGAAAACGCCATAAATTTCCAATGTGTACAAATCCCAGTCATCCCTGTTCCCAGAAAACTCCGGATCAGGGATTTCATCCCGTTTACCTCGATCTGATTGATGAGGGAATTATCAAACTTGAAGCCGGGGATCCTCTTCTCGCTGCACACCACGCCCACGTCCTCCGTGTGCTTGCAGTCGGTGACGCCCCAGCCGTTGGAGCCGCAGGCGGCCAGGCTGCTCTCCTTGCCCGTGCAGTGCACGTTATCCAGCCAGATTTTCCCTGGAAAAGGGGAGGAAACGACGCTGAGGTTCCCAGAGGATAAAGGCGGGAAGCAAGGAGAGGCGCGGGGTGGCATTTGTGGGGGTTGGTGTGAAATAAAGGTGGATAAAGCAGGTAAAAAACAGCACCTTGGGTATTTATGGACTGGGAAAGGATCTGTCCTATGGATTTTCCCTTCCTTTATCCAGGTGGGAATAAAAAAGCACTCCCAGCCTGTGCTGCTCCAGGGAGAAGTGATGAAAACTCTGATTAAAATCAGAATGTCAGCAGGTCCCCCCAATTTCACTCATTAGGCCCTGCCCTAATCACCCTCCCCCAGTCATCCCCATTCCTCATGGATCAAATCCTCATTAAATCCCTTGGGAGAGCAGCTCCGAGATTCCTTAAACACTTTAACTTTTTAAAACCATGATTTTTACAGCTCTTTTCCCAAACCTCTGTCGGTTGGAAGGTGCCGTGGTTTGGGTGCTCTTGGAAAATGAAATGGAGCTCCAGCTTCCAGCCTGTAATTCCCAGTTTCCCTCCAGCAAAAAGTGTGTGTGTGCTCATGCATATATATTATATATTTATATATAATTATAACTATATTTTATATATTAAAATATCAAATAGATTATATATTAAAATTTTAAAACAGTAAATAAATCTATTTATTTATATATTTCTTGAAATATTCAATAAACGTATTTATTTAAAATATTAAACGGATATATTTATTTAAGATATTCAATAAATATATTAAAAAGCCTGACCCTTGGAGCCACCGGGATATTCTGCAGGAATTGATTCCCTTTGGCTCTCCCAGCTTTATTCCAGCAGCCCCAGATGGATCTCCCAGAGCTGCTCCCTAAAAACCGGAGCAGGAAGAGCCCCTCCCAACCCCCTGGATCCCCCATTTGACGCCTCGGGATTCCCCTGGCGCTCAGGGAATTCTCCCTCCCTTCAACCCACGTGGCCAAACGGGTTTGTTTTCCAATGTCACGGCCTCGTCCTCGCTTGGAATTCTCCCGCTTCTCCTCCAGAGCCAAAATCCACAAGTTTGGGAGCGCATTCCAGGTTTTATGTTTCAGCCGGGCCCCGCTCGCCCTTTTACGGGCACTTTTATAGGGGTGAGCACTCCCAAAAGTGCTAAAAAAGGGCTCAGGCAGCACGTTGGGCCCTCCTGCCGTGGAAATTCATCCCTGTGGGATCCACCAGGCTCCAGGGATGGTGGGAAAAATCCAACATTCCGCCTCAAATCCCAATAAATCCGTTGGGTTCTCCGCTATGGCGGAGATGTCTCGTTGTTCCTGAGTTATTTCACAGCTCTTCCCTCTCAAACGTGGTGATTTTAGGGATTCGCTGCTGTCACTCACAAATATTCCCCTTTCCGAGGGTTTGGCCAGCACTTATTTGGGATTCAGGTGGGAATTTCCACATAGCCACAAGTCCAAAGGGTGAGAAAGGACAAGGAGCTGCAGGCCCAGGACAAGGGGAGTGGCCTCAAGTGGAAAGAGGTGGAATTTAGATTGGATATTAGGGAGAAATTACTCCCTGTGGGGTGGGGAGGGACTGGGATGGAATTCCCAGAGAAGCTGTGGCTGCCCCATCCCTGGAAGTGCCCAAGGCCAGGCTGGATGGGGCTTGGAGAAACCTGGGATAGTGGAACGTGTCTGGAGCCTGCGCATCCCAGAGGGATCAGGGAAGAGCAGGAAGGAGGCTTTGGAAGCTCTGTTTGATTCACTGCGAGGCAATGGGGGCATAAATAGGGGCAGGAACCGTTTGTACATCACATTTACGGTGCAGCTTCCCTTTTGCTCCCACCTTTATCCACACTCCCTGTGGATGCTCCCAAAATTCCCTGCCAGAGCTCCCACTCCATCACTGCTCCTACAGCTCTTCCCCTCCTCATTCCTTCATTTGTTTCAGTTTGAGCAAGCAAAAATTTATTATTTAAGAAGTGTCCCATCCACTGGGTTTCAAGAGGCCCTGCTTTGCCTGGGAGCTGTTTCAGGAACGTTCCATAGAATCACGGAATATCCCGAGTGGGAATGACCCACAGGGATCGTTGATCCAACCCCAGGCCCTGCACAGACACCCCAACAATCCCACCCTGTGCATCCCTGGGAGCATCATCCAAACCCCCCTGGAGCTCTGGCAGCCTTGGGAATGTGCCCATTCCCTGGGGAATGTTCAGTGCCTACCACCCTCTGGGGGAAGAACCCATCCCTAAAATCCCACCTAAACCCCTCTGGCACAGCTCCAGCCATTCCCTGGCTCCAAGAGATCCTTTGGGAGGAGCCCGTCCCGATGAGTCTCCCCTTCCCCATCCCTCTGGACGCTTCCCACCGCTTCCCACCACACGGCGAGAGAGAAACACCCCAACACCTCCCAGTAAACCGACCCCTCCCAGATTCCCAGGAGCCAGAACCTCCAAGAATTCCCTCACCTTCTCCTTTCCCATACTTGGCGCTGGGCAGCCAGGACACGGCCTCCACGTATCCCAGCTCCCGGCACGCCACGTGCGCCGCGTGCACGGAGAAGTCGTCGTCGCACACGGTGCCCCACTCGCCGCCGTAGAAAACCTCCAGCCGGCCCTCGTTGTGCTTCCTCTTCTGCCCCGCCAGCCTCAGCTGGATTTTGGGAACGCCGGAAGCCCTCGGAGAAGGTTGGATCGCCGGCGGGGCCGGCTCGGGGTAGCCGGGAGGGTACGGCCAGTGCTCGTACTGGGCGCAGCTCAGGGAGGAGAGGAGCAGCGCCAGGAGGCAGCGGGAGCAGGGAAAAGCCTTGGATGTTCCCATTTTCAGTGCAGGCGCGGGGAGGGGTCCTGGGGGTGTCCTGGAAGGGAATCGCGGTTTGGTTAAAGGATGGAAATTTTGTGTCCGTCGGGAATGGAGCTGAGGGAGGAATTAGGTCTGATGCTGCTGTAAAACCCTAAGGAATTGCTTTTTGGTGGGGTGGACAAATAAACTGGAAAAAAAAACCCTAATTTATAAGTTTAGGTCAAATAATGTCAGGCAAAAAGTTACGTTTTCCCAAGGTCAAATTCCATGGGTTGCAAAAGGGATTGTCCAGTTTCTCTGCAAATCCTGCAGTCGGGCGGCTCCAGCAGGAAAACTTCCTTCAAATCCCACCAGGACAGAACTGAACCATTTTTCTCCCACAGTTCCTTCAACAGAGAAGCCAAACCCTGTGGAAAACCAGGAGAGTGGGGAAATATAACATGGGAAGCGGGGAGGGATTTATCCCAAAGTTTGGCTTCCCATTGTAATAAAAGATTTATTTCTGTCCCTGCACATCTGGTTCCATCTGTAGGAAATCAGGAGGTCGCTGGACACTCAGCAGAAATCTTGGATAACCCTGGAATAACGGAGAAGTCTCCAGTTTTCGGTTGTTAAGGTTGGATAAACAGGGATTTACGGCCGTCCGAGTGCTCCATCCTTAAACAAGCGCAGACATCCCAGGTAGGAACGGGCAACTCCCGACTCACGAGAGGAATTTCACCCAGATCCTGTGCGGAGCTAAAATTCCTCATTTCCCTGTCTGCTTCCCACTCCCTCCTCCCCAGCCCCATCCAGGCACATGGAGTGGTCAAGCAGGACACGTGGGGGGTGAGGATTCCATAGTTTCCGAGTGAAGCAATGCCAGAGCACAGTGGGAAAAACCTCCCCGGACCTTTAAAGCTCCGTTATTTCCTGGCAGCCGCCGGAGGGGAGGGAAAAGGGGGAACCACTTGGCTCCAAAGCCAGATGTCTAGAAACTAAAATTTGCCGGAATTTTAGCTGGATCTGAGCTATCCCTAAAAAAAAACGACCAGGAAAAAATCACATCCTCATACAAAACCACGGCAAAATCCACGGACGGCCTTGAAAGCTGCTGGAGGAGGACACGGATCAGAATTCCCAGAATTCCAGAGGCGTCCGTCCAAACCTCAGCTCCGACGGTGACCCCAGCCAGGGGGTCACTCCCGGGGCCGTGCCTCAGTTTCCCCGTGGGTTAAACGGGAGCTTCCCACTGGAATGCTCTGAGAGCCGGGAACGGAAGGCGCTTGCCTAAGGAAGAGAGAAACGGAACGGAAGCACGTGGAGGAAAACCCGGCGTGGGAGGAGGAACAGGAAAAGCCAGGGGAGGTTTTAGAACAGGTCCAATGAATCGGGATGGGGGGGATGTGATGGAAAGAAAATCTTGGAAAACAAACATTGGCTTTCCGGGAGCCAAGTTTTTGGTGGGTCAGGAGGTGAAGCCGAGAGGGAGAGGAATAAAATCAGGCCCAGCTCGGAGAGGGCTGGGGGGGACCAGAGGAAGGAAATGCGAGGAGGGGGCATTTCCCGAAGGAAATGCGGCCGGAGGGCAGGATCCGAGCGTCCTGGGCAATACCAGGATCCCGACTCCAGGCGCTCCAGTCCCTGCACCGGCACCAATCCCGCATTCCTGACTCCCACCCCAGCAGCACCGGGCTCGAAGCAAACCCTTCCCGAGGTTTGTCACGGATACAAGGTGGGATTTTAGCCCAGGGGACGAACACAGGGGCAGAGAGATTGTCATGGATGGACAAAAAATTCCAGTAATCCCCTTGGATGAGGGCAGGGAAGGAGAGATGTGAGTTACGAGTGAGAACACGGAAGGGGAGGTGTTTCAGCTCCAGCCCAGCCGAGCCTCCAGCCTCCTGCTCTTCAGGAATAAAATCTGAATTTCAGTTTTCATCTGCTTGGATCTGCTCCGTGTCCAAAAAATCTGCTTGGATCTGCTCCGTGTCCAAAAAATCTGCTTGGATCTGCTCCATTTCCAGGGGCTCCTGTCCCTTTTAAACCCTCAGCAAACACCCCTGGAAAACTGAGTGGGGCTGCAACGACCTCGACCTAAAAATTCGGATGAGGAGGCTCGTTTAGCCCAAATCCCACAGTTGGGTTTTTAAAGGATCGTTAAAGCTTTCCCAGAGCTCTGTGGATAAATATTTGTATTAATGGGACCTTCTGGAGCGTCTGGATGGTCCCTGCAGCCACACAAGGGATTTTTTGGGAAGGGAAAAGGAGGATCAGTGGTGAGTGACCTCCCAGTCAAAGCCTCCAGCTCCCAGAGATCAGGCAGCACTTCGGGATCATCGGCGGATTGTGCCAAATTCCCTTCTGGATCGGAGTTTTGTTTCATTCCCAAGCCTCCAGAAAGCTCAAATCCCAACATTTCCCAGGAGAAAAGGACCAACCAACAGCCCGGACCCAGCAGGTTTCCCCCAGCCCCGTGCCAAGGCCAGCAGGGACCGGTGTCAGGGGGGATCCCTCGGGAATCAAGGAACAGCTCCAAGCTGTGAACTCCGCTTCCCAGCCCTTTTCCCCGTCCGGATCCGAGCGAGGGACTGGAGCCAAGAGACACAACAATTTGGGGAAACCATCCGGAGCGGGGCCGTGGATGCTTCCCGGGGCTCCCGGAGGCGTTAATGAACCCAAGCAGACGGAGCAGCGCCAGATGCCGGAGCCATTCCAACAATCCCGGCGCTGGGAGGCGTCGGGAGCAGCGGGAAGGGAGGGGAAGGTCAGGGAAGACTTCCAGGTTGCTTTAATTGATACCAAGATTAGCCTGGGAGACGCTAATTGGGATCAGAGCGGATCCAGGAGGGATTTTCGCTCTTGGCAAAGCTGAGCCAGACTGCCCAAATAGGGTTTGTTTTTGTTCCCTAAAAACTTCAGGATTTTGGGACTGTCGGATGTCCTAAGTAGGAAGGGACCCACGAGAATCATCGAGTCCAACCCCTGGTCCTAAACAGGGAGAGAAGGAAACTCACAGAGCTGGAGAAATCCTGGGGAAGGAGGATGAGGCTCCCTGCTCCACAGAGGGAATTCTCACCGGCAAACGGGAATTTTAACAAGGCTGTCTGAACATTCCCAACCCTCCCCTAGGGAAAATGACTCCGGGCGCTCAGGTCAGTGTCCCATATTTGCTGTGGGGTCAGGAGGGGCTCCTCGAGGGGAAGGTGCTGGAAAACCATCCAGAAATCCCGCAGAAGTGAATCCCGTGGGAATTCTGCACGAGAGCGGGACAGCGGCCGTGCGTTCCCGCAGATCCCAAAGAGCCCCCAGCTCAAACACCGGGAGACAAAGCTTCCATCCCCCAGGAATAAACCCTCCCATCCCACAGCCCCTGCTCATCCAGGTGCCGAAGAGAAACTGCTCGGACTAAGCCGGGAAAAGCGGAATCCAGAAGGATTTGTCCACAGCCGCGTTTTGGGATTCCCACAAGAAACGGCAGCCCAGGGACAACAGGGAAACTTCAGGAGCTCAGCAGCATCCAGGGAAAGCTCCCAAGGCTTCAGCACCGGAATGGGGGCTCGGCTTTCCGTCTGTCAGGATTGGACAGGAGGGAAAAGAGGGAATTCCGGCGTGGGAGAGGTTTGGGCAGCTCCTGGAAAAGCTTGTGGCTGCCCCATCCCTGGGAGTGTCCAAGGCCAGGCTGGACGGGGCTTGGAGCAGCCTGGGATAGCGGAAGGTGTCCCTGTCCACGGCAGGGGCTGGAATGGGATGGGCTTTAAGGTCTCTTCCCACCCAAACCATTCCATGGCTCTGATCCGCCCCATCCGGGCCACTTCTCACCGGAATTCGCGATCGGGACTGGATCAGGGGATGGATAAAACAAGGGATGATTACACATCAATTTTCACTCCAGAGCACAACAGCCACACCAATCCCGGATTTATCCTTTCCTCCTGAAACCTCCCTCCTCAGCTCCGAGACATTTCAGGGCCCCGAATATCCAAGGAAAAGCGGATGGCAGCAGGGATGGTCACCCGGAGCACTCCGAGGGCACAGAGAGCACGGGGCAGGAGCCAACTGCACCCACCCGTTTGTGGGGTCGTCCTAAAAGCCACAATCACCCAATTTAACACGGAAAATATTCCCGCAAAACCACGGCGCTGCTGCCGTTGGGAGCGTTGGACGCGTTTTTCCACGGAATCTCAGAGCTGCGCTCCCTGAGGATAAATCCAGGCTGAAGTTCGCAGGAGGTTCGGATTGGGCTGGATTTTCCCTTTCTTTCAGGCTCGTCCCTCCCCTCATCCCCTCCAAGAACCTCGTTAATGATGGAATTACAACATTTTGGTCTCTCCATTCAAAGGAATCCAAGAGAGAACGTTCAAAACCCATGGAGCAGGGGCAGTGGAAAAGCCAGGAAGTTCTCCGGCTCTCCCGGCTCTCCAGGCCCCATTCCAGGCTATGGGATGATATCCATGCCCGCAGGAATGGGCAATTGGAGGCTTTTGGGCTGATGGTTCCTGACTCAGCCCTTTCCAGGATCCCAGTCTTGGGTCTCGAAGGGAACAGAGGCACGGGATGATGAGGAAACAACGTGGAATCCTCTCAGAATCCTGGAATTTGGGTTGGGAAGGGATTTAAAGCCCATCCAGTGCCACGGGCAGGGACACCTTCCACTATCCCAGATTGCTCCAACCTGGCCTTGGACACTTCCAGGGATGGGGCAGCCACAGCTTCTCTGGGAATTCCATCCCAGCCCCTCCCCAGTATCCCATATAAACGTCCCCTCTGGCAGTGGGAAGCCATTCCCTCTTGTCCCGTCCCTCTCTGCCCCTATAAAAATCCCTCTCCCTCCTTTTCCCGGAACCTCCAAAAGCTCCCAATCCTGAGCTTTTCCTGCTTCGGAGACCTCCCCAGGTGTGACAGATCCCATTCATCCCCAAACCTCGGCCAAAAATCCTTTTTAATTCCATCCCATCCCCCAAACAACGGATGAGCTCAGCCAAACCCCAGAATTCCCACATTCCCTGCTCCCATCCTCACCCAGACAACAAAAGGCGAGTCTGGAGCGCTGATGGGATCCCTTTGTGCCCTGGGAGGATCCAGGCACGCTCCACATCCCTCGGGAGCACGGGACAATTATCCCTGATTGTCCCTGGCACGGCTGGCTCGGGGCCGGGAGCGCCCCTCGGACCGGGAATCCTGCATTCCTACATTCCCAAATCCACGCTCCAGCGCCCCAGGTGCATTCCTCGGGATGGGAACGGGATTTCCCAGTGCCTCGGGAGGAGTTCTCCACCGGACCCTTCTCCCGGTGATATTAAAGGGAATAAAACCCCCGCCGCTCGCTGGGATAAGGTCTTGGATCTCTTTTCCCATCGCTCCGGGAGACTCCGCCGTGCCACGGGCACCGGCGCTTCCAAGGATTAAATCCCCACGGATTAAATCCCCACGGATTAAAATCCCGGGACCCTCCTCGTTCGCATCCCTAAAAAAACTGAGCCACGAAGGTCCCTGGCGGGACCAGAGGCAGCAAATCCCAACCTCCAGCAGAGATCCAGGAGCCGGAGGAACAACCCTGGAGTGGAGCTCTCCTGGTGGATAAGGAGCTCTGGAAAAGACCAGGGAGTCCTGGAATTGTTAAATTTGGAAAAGATCCTTGAGGTTATCGGGTCCAACCGCCCCAGCCCCACCCCCCTGTTCACCTCCCCCAGCGCCACATCCCGGGTGGGTTTTGGGCTTCCAGGGATGGGGATTCCACCTCAGCCCATTCCAGGGTATTCTTGGAATGTTTGCCAGCCGGTGAGGAGAAACTGCAGCAGGCAGAGAGCAGAGAGAGGGATTTACAGCCCCGGATTGGAAAAATCCGTGTGGAAATTGCTTCCTCAAGGCCCTTTGCATCCTTGTTGGATCAGAGCTGAGAATCCTGGAATGGTTCGGGTGGGAAAGGACCATAAATTCATCCCATTCCAGGCCCTGCCATGGACAGGGACACCTTCCCCTATCCCAGGGTGCTCCAGCCTGGCCTGGGACACTTCCAGGGATGGGGCAGCCACAGCTTCTCCGGGAATTCCATCCCAGCCTCCCCCCACCCTCACAGGGAGGAATTCCTTCCTGAATTTCCCCTCTTTCAGTGGGAACCCGTTCCCCCTTTTCCCCCTGCTGCAGTTCCTGGTGAAATGGGAATTTCTGGTTCCTCCTTCCAGATCCTTGGGAGCAGCCAGCTGGGGCTGGCCAGGAGCCTGGGAAGTGTCAGGATTCACATCCCAATTCCTCCTCCTTCTCCCGCACTGGGCAAAGGGAAGAGAGCAGGAAAATCAGGGAATTCCAGGTGAAGCAGGCTTGGATTTCAGCCGTGCCATGGAAAAAAGATGCTCCACGTGTCCATCCCATCCCGGGGGAGCTTTTTTCCCCTCCTAAGATGCACCAAGGGGCTAAAACTGAGAGCAAACGGGAATCGCTTCCGTTTGGAAATCCGGGAAGAGGCCACGGCCTCTGGGATCCCACGGGGATCCCTCTGGGATCCAAATCCTCCCACAGATTTGGGAGCTGTTCAGCCGAGCCCCTTCAGGAAAGGCGCTGGCCGTGGATGTGGGTGTTGTTCCCTGCGAAAATTCCTGCGTCCCTGCGAATTTTTGGGCATTTATCCTTATAAATCTATCCCTATAAATATCTCCTTATAAATATCTCCTTATAGAAATGAGAAACAACTTCCCTACCACACTCCCAAATTTCCAAACTGGGATTTTTCCTCTGTAAAAAAGGAAAATAATTAATCCCACAGAGGGATTTTTGCGTGTGCTGAAGAACCAGAGCTCAGCCTGGGCTCGGGGATGAACATCCCAAATTCCCGTGCTGCAGTTTTCCAGGTGGATCCCCTCATTAACGCTCCCTAATCCACCAGCGGGACAGATCGGCTCCAAACCGGCTCGTTGTTATTCCTGGGAATTATCCCTTGGAATAACAAGCTCCCATCAGCGTGGCCGTGGGGTAGGAGCGGTGCTTTTCCTCCTCCTCGGGGCTTTTTGCCGATGGACACGGGAAATATGGGATAGAATGAGTCGGAAAAAGGGGCTCCGGGTGGAATCTTCCCGGCGCCTGGAACTGGGAGCTCTGGGAAAAAAATGGGAATCGCTCTGGTTCTGAACTGCACCGGGAATGCTCTGAAATTTTTCGGGAGGAGAGGGAATAAAAGGGTAAAATAAATGTAAAATTAAGGAACAGAAAGGAAAGCAGAAGGGAGCGGGGGTACCGTAAAGACAAAGAACTTGGGAACAAAACTATGGATAAAAATTCCAGAGCTCGTTGCTGGGAAGGCATTTTGGGGGTCTCAGCTCGGAAAAGGAGAGAACTTCCAGCAAAACACGTGGATTCTCCATGGAATCACCCCCCTGGAGCCAAAGGCATCGCCCTGTGCTGCATCCCCCAAACTCTTCCACAGCGGTGGCTTTTTCTTCCCTAAAATTCCCATCTCTGCGCCCACCGGGATTGACTGGAGAGGAATCCGGGAGCCTCAGCACCATCCCGGTATTAAAGGTCCCATTAACAACCCATTTTCGGGAGGTTTTCCCAACATCCTCCCGCCCTAAGGCTCAAAGCCATCGAAATTCCCTCCTGGAGCACCCGGATCATCCAAGGTGCGGTTTCTCCCCGAGCACCTCACGCCTTTATTCCATTTAATGTCATTTTTAATGTCATTTTTTAATGTTATTTTTAATGTTATTTTGAACCTCTCTCTGCCTCCCAACCGAGAAAATTCCACCACCGCGGGTGGCTCCATCCAGAGGAAAAGCGGCCAGGAGGAGCCCTAAATCCATCATTTCCATCCCGAAATTCGGGAAAGAATTGAAAGCAACCGCGGTGTCACCTTTGTGAGCCGATTATGGGGATGATAAAAGAGTTTTCCCGCTGCATTCCCAGATATTTAAACAAGGATCTTCCTCCAACTATCTCGGTCTTGGATATTTTTTTTTTTTAATCTACAATCTGTTGAATTAAACAACAAAAATTTATGGGGCAGAAAAGGATTAATCGCCAGGAATTGTTTGTGAGCTCGGGGTTAAACATCCCGCGTTTGCGTGGGGCGCCTTTCCAGGTGGATATCCCGGAGTTATCCCAAAAACCACCGGGATATAACCGCTTTTTTAAAGGTTGCCGGGAGGCTCCGAGGGGCTGCGGATCCCAGGCGGTGACAGCAGAAAAGTTTCTTAATTCGGGACACATTTTGCACCTCCTGCCAAACATCTGCCCTGGAGCTTTTCCCTCCGAAAAAAAAAAAAAAGCGGAATTATCCCGGGAAGAGAATTCCAAGAGCTTCCCGAATTTCCCCGGGTAACATTGACACAGCGCCGATGGCGCGCACCGCGCTTTTTTGCCCGAAATTCAGTGTATTTGGATAATATCGCACACCAAGCGTTGCCTGGACTCTTGGGATGTTCGCAACGCGTCTGTGATTCCAGCCGGGAATGGTTGGGAGCAAAAAAAAAAAGGGAGAAAAATCTTCGGTTCGGGCGCGACTTCTTTAAAAAAGTGACACCGAAAAATCCCCGTCACCCCAGCCCTGCCGAACCCACCCGCAGGGGACGGGAATTGGGAACATTTCTCATTTTTTCCCTCATTTTTTTATGGCTCCGCATCCCGATGGGGAAAGAAAGAAAACGCGTTGGGAGAGGAGAGAGAAAAACGGGAATGAAACTTCCAGCCGCGAGGAAAGAAAGGGTTGGAAATGTTAAAATTAATCAAACCCCCCACCCCTCTCTCCGCAGCAAAAAAAACCCAAATCGGCCCGAATTTACCTCAATCAGCGGTGGCCGCGCTGGGGGGGAACCTCCGCCCCGTCCTGCCGCATCCAGCCCTTCCTCCCGGGCTCGGCGCTTCCCGGTGCGCCGGGAATGTCCCGCAGGCAGGGAAAAGGCAGCGCGGAGCCGCCGCTTCCTGCCCAATTTCACTGGATTTACTCCCAAACCCCTCCCAAGGANTCTGTGATTCCAGCCGGGAATGGTTGGGAGCAAAAAAAAAAAAGGGAGAAAAATCTTCGGTTCGGGCGCGACTTCTTTAAAAAAGTGACACCGAAAAATCCCCGTCACCCCAGCCCTGCCGAACCCACCCGCAGGGGACGGGAATTGGGAACATTTCTCATTTTTTCCCTCATTTTTTTATGGCTCCGCATCCCGATGGGGAAAGAAAGAAAACGCGTTGGGAGAGGAGAGAGAAAAACGGGAATGAAACTTCCAGCCGCGAGGAAAGAAAGGGTTGGAAATGTTAAAATTAATCAAACCCCCCACCCCTCTCTCCGCAGCAAAAAAAACCCCAAATCGGCCCGAATTTACCTCAATCAGCGGTGGCCGCGCTGGGGGGGAACCTCCGCCCCGTCCTGCCGCATCCAGCCCTTCCTCCCGGGCTCGGCGCTTCCCGGTGCGCCGGGAATGTCCCGCAGGCAGGGAAAAGGCAGCGCGGAGCC
>VZRJ01009455.1:777694-797968 GCA_013397565.1 Ptilonorhynchus violaceus | reverse complement strand
TTCCCATGGAAGCAGCAGAAGCCCTGGAACAGCTCCAGGGAGAGCCTGGATTCTCCCCCTCTGGAGAAATCCCAAATCCACCCGGGTGGTGTCCGGGTGACCCTGCCTGGGCAGGGGGTTGGACGGGGTGAACTCCAGAGTTTCTTCCGACCCCAAATATTCTGGGATTGGACACTCGGCTTCCATGGCAGGGGATGTCTGAGTTACCTGGAATTGCTGCCTTCCCGAATTTGGCTGTGGCAACCCCCTGATGTGGGAAAAAAAACCCCTGGAACTGCTGGAATCTCGTTGGGAAATCCCAGCTGGAATTCTGAGCAGAAAAGAGCTGCTGGGAAAGTGCCCTGGGAATAAAACCCTCCCCTGGAATCTGCAGGTTCAAAGCCTGCCCTGCACATTTTCTGTGGCTGAGGATGGAGAAATAGGAACTTCCAGGAGTCTGGAAAACCTGGACATCCCATTTGTCCCAGGAAAGACACGAATAAACCGAAAACAAAAGCGCTGAGCTGAGGATCGAGGCTCCAGAAATTCCCAGCAGCACCAATCCCTCATTATTCAGGAATCCAATCCCCCAAAAATTCCCAGCAGCACAAATCCCTCATTATTCGAGAACCCAATCTCCCAAAATTCCCAGCAGCACAAATCCCTCATTATTCAGGAACTCAGTCCCCAAAATTCCCAGCAGCACAAATTCCTCGTTATTCAGGACCCCAATCCCCCAAAATTCCCAGCAGCACAAATCCCTCGTTATTCAGGACCCCAATCCCCCAAAATTCCCAGCAGCACTTCCCACCCCTCCAAAGCAGGGCAGAAAATCCCTGTCCCGATCCCATTCTTCCCGCTCAGGGAAGGTGACCTGGAAAGCGCTGCCAGGGGACGGGGACACGGGGACGGGGACACCGGGAATGGACACGCCTGGAGCTCTCCCAGGCTCATTCCAGCTCTCCACGAGTTTCATGCGTTATTTGGTAGCAACAATGGGAATTTTTTTTGGGAAGAACAATGGCCCGGGACGAGGTGCCCCCGCCCCAAACGCCACCGCTGTGGGGTGTCCCCTTCCCGAGCGCCGCGGGGACGCAAATCCCTTTTGTTCCCGGCGCTGCCGGGCCGAAATTCCCGGAGGAGATTCCCTCTCCGTCGTTCCCTGCTTTCCCCGTGGATCTGCTTTGGTTTCCCGGCCGCTTTTCCCCGTTTGGGGCGTTTTGATGGGAAGAGGGATGGGTTGGGGAGGTTTTGGGGTGGTTTGGGATGGGTGGGAGGGGATTCCTGCTTTACCCGTTCCTAAAGCACCTGGAGGAAGGAGCAGGGAAAAGCAGGAGAGAGGAAATAAATCTTGTTTGGGCAAAAATGCACCCAAAAGGAGCAACATTCCCACTGTGGATCGGGAATGCGAGCCCTGGGATAGGCTCCTGGTGAAAACCCGGAGATTCAAGGAATCACCTTTCCTTCTCTTTCCAAGGAAAAGCTTCCTTTGGATTTTTCTCCTTCGTGTGGAGCTGGAAAAAGCTCTGCAGGAATTATTTGGGGTTTGTTTTCTCCTCGGGAGATGCCACAAACTTCTCCCTCCCTGCCCCATCCTGCAAATCCTTGGATGGGGAGAAGGAGGGAGAAAAAAATAAAGGAGAACAACAACAAAAACCACCATAATTCCAATTATTGGGACAAATTTCAGAGGGAAGAGGTGAATTTATAAACATTTGTCATGGGACAGCTCCAGCACCCCAAGCAATCGAAATCCAGGGATTTAGGTTTGGCACTTCCTGGGAAATCTGGGCCTCCCCCAGTGCCTTGAGCCCTTAAAGCAATTAAAGGCAGCCAGCACCATTAAAATTAAAATTAAAATTACAATTAAAATTAAAATTAAAATTAAAATTGCCAGCACCAATGTGGGAGAAGTGATCCACACTGGAGCGTCACAAATCCCTCGGGAAACGCAGCTTGGATGGGGTTGGGAGCAACCTGGGATAGTGGAAGGTGTCCCTGCCCATGGATCCCCATGGAAATGGATGGGCTTGGAGGTCCCTTCCCACCCAAACCACTCTGGAATTCTGTGATCCACTGGAAAGAAATTTAATTTTAGGGCTGAAATGTTCCCCCTTCAACTTTTTAAGTGTGTTTTTGTAGGATTTTGTTACATTTTAATGGGTTTTTTTGCCTTTTTTTTTGTCCTTGCTGCATTGGAGACCTTGGCACTTCTGCCTGGATATTCCCTTTCCAGCACATTCCCACCTATCAGAAGAGCAGGAAGTTCTGCCAGCTGGAGAAGAGATAAAACAAAACCATCCACAACCCAAAGGTTCATATAAATCCCACTTTTAATCATGGACAAATTTACTTTCAAGTAAAATCAACGGTTTTAAATAAAATATAAATTAACAGAGGACTCAAACAAAGACTGTGCACGTTCTCCTCTGGTTTTCCAGTTCTCTTCACATTCCTGGAGTCTCTGGGAGTTCTCTCCGTGATTATGGAACAGAAATTCAGGATTAAAAAGCAGTGGCCGGTGCCACTGTGAGGATAAAGCTTCCAAGGAAAAAGGGGGAGCTGTCACGAGGGAACAGAAGTGACCAAAGCGGTTTTTATGGAAGCACAGCATTGGATGCCAGGGATTTTCCTTCTCCATCACAGGAGCGATTCCAGAAGAGAAAATCAGATGAATTGTCCTAAAAAAGGAGTTTTCTGTCAGCTTTTGAGATCCCTGCTCTGACTGAGACTCCAAATCCAGAGCAGGGACAGCAAAGCCGGAATCTGGGAAGGAAAATCCAAGCAGTGCTCACTCATCCCAGGATTTCACAGCCTCTCCTGAAGGTGGGAACTCACACTCATCCTCTTCCATACCTCAGGCTGCTCCTGCCCGGGCACCTGCTCACACCAAAGTGCAAGATTCACATCCAAGTCATTTTTGGCATTTTTCCCTCCTGCCACGGAGCCGCGGCGCTCCCGTTCTCCCGCATTCCCAACGCCCGGCCGGGCGCTCCGGATCCGAGGGACAACAGAAAAGGGAGGAACCCTGAGGCAAAAATGGCTTTTTTTTGTGTGTGTTTGTGTGTAAAAAGTCCAGGATGAACATCCCAGAGGCTCACAGGGGCCCTGCCAGCTTCTGTGGGGGGAGCCCTTCCTCGATCCAGAGGGAAGGGGAGGAGCCGCTGTGGAACATCCGCCGGTGGATGCGCCGGAGGCGCAGCAGGTAGAGCAGGATGGAGAGCAGCACGACCAGGAAACAGGCAAAGAACAAGTAGTGGTTGTAAACGAAGGAGAAGCTCCTCCAGTGGGAGTGACTTCCACGGAAGTTTTCCTGCTGGATGTCCCTGGGAAAGAGAAAAAGGGATTCGGCCACGATTTGGGAGCAAAATTCCGTTTCCGACTCGGCTCAGGGCAGGAATCGGAGCCCGTTTTGGGGGGAATAATCCACACAAAGCACAAGTTGAGGGAACACCGCTCTCTTCCCAGCCCAAAACTCCCCTCCCAGAGGCTTTTCCCGGATTTTGGAGAGGATAGAAGGCACCTCAAGGGCAGGAAGCGCGTCCGGTACAGGATCGCTCCCAGCGTCCACTGCACCTCCTTGTCGTAGACCTGCAGGGCCGTCTTCAGGCTGCTGTAACTCTCTGGGAATGAGAATCCCCTGTGGAATACCTCGTACATCCAGGCTGACTTAAAGCACTGGTACCTG
Source organism: Ptilonorhynchus violaceus (assembly GCA_013397565.1). Taxonomy (NCBI): domain Eukaryota; kingdom Metazoa; phylum Chordata; class Aves; order Passeriformes; family Ptilonorhynchidae; genus Ptilonorhynchus; species Ptilonorhynchus violaceus. The sequence continues at coordinate 794,301 of VZRJ01009455.1, read as the reverse complement.
CGGGAGGAACAGTGGGATTAGTTGGGAGCAGTGGGATCAGTCATGGAGAGTGGGATCACTCAGGGAGAGTGGGATCGGTCAGGAGCAGTGGGATTGGTCTTGAGCAGTGGGATCGGTCAGAAGAGTGGGATCAGTGAGGAGCAGTGGGATCGGTCAGGAGCAGTGGGATCAGTCAGGAGCAGTGGGATCAGTCAGGGAGAATGGGATCAGTAAGGGAGAGTGGGATTAGTTGGGAGCAGTGGGATCAGTCAGGGAGAGTGGGATCAGTCAGGGAGAGTGGGATCAGTCAGGAGCAGTGGGATCAGTCAGGAGCAGTGGGATCAGTTGGGAGCAGTGGGATCAGCCAGGAAAGTGGGATCAGCCCAGCCCAGCGCTGCAGAGCACAGACACAGAACCCTCAGCCTTTCCCGAGTGTTTTTCCCCCTTCCAACAATTCCCCGGAGTGGATCACGCGGACGAGGCCTCGGCAGAGATGGGGGAGGGAATTCCCTGGAAAACAGGGACCCCGACTCACTTGAGCCTGTGCAGATCCGCGTGGGAGGCGTAGAGGCCGCGCTCGAAGCGCTCCCGCAGCACCGCCCACTTGGTGGCGCAGTAATCCTGCAGGGAGGCACAAAAACAGGGAAAAAGGGAATCATTCCAGCACGGCTTCCGCCTCAAGAAGGAAAATCCCACAGGAAAAAACGCTCTGGAACACCAAAAGCCAAAATGTAACGGCTGATCCCACTGCCAAGAAGGCAGATCCCAAATTTCGTGGTGTTTCCTGTGATATTGTGATCCATTTTGATCCACACTTGGAGTTTGGCCAATAAGGCAGATCCCAAATTTCTTGGTGTTTCCTGCAATATTTTGATCCACATTCGGAATTTGGGGTGGAATTCACGTTCAGCAGCACTTAAACATTTTGGGAATGTCCTTGGGGGTGAAAAATGGACCCTCTCTTTTTAGGGAGTTGCCAAATTGTCTCATTCCTCTGCTTTACGTTGGAGTTTTAACTGTGCCCAACAGGTTGAACTCTTTAGGATTAAAACCTGGAAAACTGGCACGAAATAAGAGGAAAAGGATCTTTTCCTAATAATCAAGACATTCCTAAAAAGCAGCAAGAGCTGGAAGCAGAATGGACTTTCCCACTTCTGCTGGAACTTGACACCGTGACTCCCACTCCCTCTCCAGTCAATTTTATTATTCAAAATAAATATTTTAAAGGAAAATCCCATCACGGAGTCATGGAATGGTTGGGGTTGGAAGGGACCTCAAGGATTATCCTGTTCCAACCCCACGGGCAGGGACACCTCCCACTAAACCAGGAAGCTCCAACCCGCCCTCGTGAGAGACACCAATTCCCTGCAGGGGAAAAACGATTTGGGATCTCTTATGGAAAACTTCAGGGATGAAATCCTCTGGAGAGATGTTCGAAATGAGGGGGAATCCATCCCTTTTTCCTTTACCTTTGCAGCTTTAGTGAACTTGGCAGCGTTGTAATCCCCTCCCATGCGCAGCACGTCCTCCGTGCAGTAGTAAAACTCGGAGAATCCGTAGAATTCGCTGTTCTGGAAGTGCACGGGAGGCTGGAAAACGCCGTTCAGGGAAGTCTGGGTTTCGTTGGATTTGTTCATGAAGGGCTGGATGAGCTCCCGGCAGAGCCGGAAGTCGCCCGTGCCCCGCAGGTACAGCACGCGCCCGTTCTGCCGGATCTCATCCCGCGCATCCAGGGGCAGGCACGGATCCAGGAACGGCGAATCCGAGCTCAGGCCGGTCTGTTTGCCCAGCAGCCTGTGGGGAACAGAGAGGAGGAGGTCAGGAGCATCCAGCAGCACCAATGGGATCGTCCTCAGCTGGAAAAGCTCGGGAATGCACGAGGGATGCGGAGAAATTCAGATTTATAAATGGATCAGTTATAATGATCAATATATTGATCACTGCTTTGGGTGGGAGGGGACATTGAAATCACCCACGGGCAGGGACACCTCCCACTAGCCCAGGGTGCTCCAACCTGGCCTGGGACACTTCCAGGGATGGGGCAGCCACAGCTCCTCTGGGAATTCCATTCCAGCCCCTCACCACCCTCACAGGGAAGAATCCCTTCCATATATCCAACCTAAACTTCCCCTCTTTCAGTCTGAATCCATTACTGCTTCCCCTGTCCCTGAGGAGGAATCCCTGTCCATCCCTAGATTCTCCCATCCCATACTGGAAAGTGCTGCGAGATCTCCCCAAATTCCCCCAGGATCATCCCCACCTTTTCCATCCCTTTCCACTATCCCAGGTTGCTCCAACCCGGCCTCGGGACGCTCCCAGGGCTGGAGCAAGCCCGAATTCCCAGGGGATCTTCCAGTGGCAGGCACCTGTTCCTGAGCACCGTGCTGGAGAACAGGCTGTCCTCGTATCTCTGCCGGGCAGCATTCCCACCAAATCCCAGGAATGTGGCCACGTAGACCCTGTACACGTGCTCGGTCTGGTGGGCATCACAGCCCAGGTTGAACTCTGCCAGTAAATTCTTGGCCACTTCCTCCTGCAGCAACACAAAACACCAAAATTAGGAATAAACGGGAGGATCCAGAACCTCCAACGGGTTCTTTGGAAAACTTTGGATACCTTTGGGTTCACCCCTCACTCGTCCCTTGTGCTTCTCAGACTGAATCAGAAAATGTGGAATTGTTGGGGTTGGGAAAGATCTTTAGGATCGTCGACCCAGCATCACCAAAGCACATCCTTAAGAGCCACATCCATGTTTTTTGGACATTCCCAGGGATGGGGATTCCACACTTCCCTGTGCTAATGCTTTACAGCCCAGAGATTTGAGGGGTTTTCCTCAGGGATGATCTTCTCCCATATTATTTGTTAAAAAAAGCAGGATTGCTTCATAGGGAGAGCAAAACAGAAGAGTTTTCCTTGGGAATGATCATCTCCCACATCATTTTAAAAAGATCATTTCAGAGGGAGAGCAAAATACAGGAATTTCAGAGACCTGGGAGCTGCAAAGCCCAGGAATTGCTCCTGTGGAGCCTGGAATTTTCTTTTCCCATGAAAACCTGTGAGTTGTGGCTCCTGAGCTCACTGCTCCACTTCCCTCCCCAGTCCTGATGGCCAGGACAGCTTCCATGACCAAAATCCCCATTTTTTATCAGTTTATATTCAGACAAAACCACAGCCAGGAATTGCCATCCCTATTCCCAGCTGATATTTGACTGGATCTGCTCCGGATCTGAATGTCCAGATTTTAACATTCCAAATTATTTGTTACACCCTCTGTCAATTCAAACTTGTAATCAGGAATTCCACAGGAATATTTCAAAAATCAATATATCCTTGTGAGTCAAAACTGGCGATTTTATGCTGTTCCTCCTTTAGATAATTCCCAGTTAATTTCATGGGAGATTCAGCTTGAAAAATTCAGGAATTGCTGCAGAACTCAGTGGAGTTGGAGCAATTTATGTTCCATTTAACACTTGGGATGAAGCAATTTTGGTGCCATTTGCACGACCCTCCCGTTAATTCCATTTCTTCCCACGTCATTTAAAGGAAAAAGTCCTTTTTATGGAAGTTTTCACATAGGAACCACCACGGATTTTTGGGGTTTTAAACCCCAGGAGAAGGATTTTGAAACAAGAAGGGATTTCAAACTCCAACAGAACCACACACAAAGAATCCAAACGAAAAACGAGGGATGGATTCGAGCGATGGAAACGAAGGAAAACACCGAGGAATTCTCAGCCGGCGCGGGCCTCGCGTCGCCATCGTCCCTCGCTCGGGATAATGGGATGGGATGGAGGAATTCCGAAGGGAGGGAAAGAAAGGAAAAGGCGTTAAAACGATTCCAAAGGGCAAGAGGGAATTGCACGGATAATGACCTGCTCCGGGGAGGCAAAGCTTACACTTTTGGGGACTTCGTACGCGATCTGCGTGGACACCCCGCCCATGTCCAGGATCCCCACGGTCCTCTTACGGAATACGTGCTCCCTGCGCTCGTTTCCCGGGATGTGCACCTCCACCATGGCCTCGTCCTCTGGGGAGACATGGAAAAGTCATTGGGATGCAGGGAGAGATCACCGGGATACAGGCAGGGAGGGAAGATGTGCTTCCTGTGCTTGTTTCCCGGGATGGGCAGCTCCACCATGGCCTCGTCCCATGGAGAGACATGAGCAAATCAAGGGGATACAGGGAGAAATCACTGGGATACAGGGAAAAGTCACTGGGATACAAGGAGAAATCACTAGGATACAGGGAAAAGTCATTGGGATACAGGCAGGGAGGGAAGATGTGCTTCCTGTGCTTGTTTCCTGGGATGGGCACTTCCACCATGGCCTCGTCCTCTGGGGAGACATGGGGAAATCAATGGGATATAGGGAAAAACCACTGGAAATAGGGAAAATCACTGGGAAAAAGAGAAAAATGACTGGGATACTGGGAAAAATCACTGGGATACAGCCAGAGAGGGCCCAGAGGAGCTGCTCCTACAGAGCTGCTGTTATGGAGGTGTTAAAGGTTCAGGTGGGAGTTGAGGCAACTCAGCAACTGCACAGGGAGCAGCTGCCAACATCTGGCTGGAAATGCATCCCAACATCTGGCTGGAAACGCATCCCAACACCTGGGAAACATCTGGAAATGCATCCCAACATCCATGTGAAAAATCATGCCCTGGACCCCCCGTTCAGATCCTCACCATCCTCCGTGTGTTCAAATCTCCCAAGGACAAAGTTGATCCCAATCCATGCATAGACTCCTGCAGGAGTAAGAAAACACATTGGGATGTTTCAGGAGTGGCTGGAATATCGATTCCAAAGGAAATTTTAAAATTTTAATTTTTTTTTTTCTATGCGAGTTAAGCTCTATTAATTGCTCATATTTTATTTTATAAAAGCTTAGAAGTTAAACATTCCTGGGAAATCTGTGATTCCTGACTGTTTCCTCCTCTCCCAGGTCAAGGCTGTAATAAAATTCCTAATTGAAAGTATTAAAGACATTTTAGTGTGCAAAATTCAGGAAAGAAATGAAGAAAATTAACTTTTAAAGGGATTTTAAGCCTTCAAAATATCTTTGCTTTAGACATCATCTCGCCCTGCAGAGCTCCTTCCATCAGGAATGCTGGGCTTTATCCTTCCCCCTCCCTTCCCAAAGCCAGAGGAAATGGATTAAATTCCATTAAATTTCAGTGCTCATTAGCAAATCCTCACTTTTTTCCCAGACAGCTTTTCCAAGGTCCACCTACCTTCCTGCTTCCCTGAGATCACCTCAGCATGGGAATCAGAGAACAGGAAATCAAAGTGCACGGGGATGTCAGTGAGCAGATCCTCCAGGATGGCCTTCTGCTGGCTGCAAAATCCCACGGGAAAGGGTTACAAATCGCCAGGATTGCCGTTCCAAATCCCAAAAAAAAAGGCAGGGAATCACCTCTCCGGCAGGATCCTCATCCCTGCAGTGCACAGGATGTAAAGTGGAGTCTCCTTGTGCTTGGAGCGTGGGACGTGCTCGGCAGCAAAGCTCAGCAGGGGGGAGATGTAATCACTGACTTTTTCAGGAGAGCTGGCAAACTCCGAAATTCCTGGGAAAACGAGAGGGTGTGGAAGTGAAGCAACTGGAATCGGGGCATTTCCTGGGAAATCTTGAAGTAGCGACAGGGAGGGGAATGGATAAGCCAGAGGGAAAGTGGGAAATGAAGTCTAGAAATAGGAAAAGAAGGATGAAGGTCACATTTAATCATCCTCTAAAACATAAATAAAACCTTGTATTTGATGGAGTATCTTTTTATCTAATTATTAGTTAATTATTTATAATTATTAGTCCAAATGGATTTACAGGAAGCCAATTCTTTACTCATTCAATAAAAAGAATAACCAACAACTGCCTTATCCATGGAAAAACCTCTCCCTCCTGCCCTATTTCGGGATTTAACCTCCACAAAACTCCCTGCAAAGCAAACCCAAAGATTTTGGAGTCATCCCGAGCTCACAACCTGCAAACATCCTTTATCCACACACTCTGGAGTGCAGGAAGCAAAGTTAGGAGAGGAAAGGACGGAGCAAATCCCACGTGGAGCCAGTTTTTCCCAATACCTGGCTTGATTTTCATCACCACGGGTTTCCTGTTCCTGTCCCTCATCTGTTTGATGTCCAGGAGGTCGTGGGGATTCCCGTTGTGCCTGGGCCAGCAGTACACAAAGATCCTGGAGCCGCTGCTCCCGCAATCCACCACGATCCCGTAGTTCAGGTTGGGATTGGTGGTGTCCGTGGCTTCCGTGTCCGTCACCCGGGCCAGGTATCTGGGGGGGAAAAATGGGAATGATGAGAGGGAATTCAAAATCGGAGTCCAAAGTGGATGGTGGTTTTCCGTCAGAGGAATCGCGGCGTTTTTATAGGATCTTGGAATGGTTTGGGGTGGAAGGGAGCTTAAAGCCCATCCAGTCACCCCCCAGGGACACCTCCCACTATTCCAGGTTGCTCCAACCTGGCCTGGGACACTTCCAGGGATGGGGCAGCCACAGCTTCTCTGGGAATTCCATCCCAGCTCCTCCCCACCCTCACAGGGAGGAATTCCTTCCCTATATCCCATCTAACCCTGCCCTCTGGTAGTGGGAAGCCACTCCCGGTGTCCTGCCCCTATTTTCACTGAAAATTCCAAGGGAAATGCCACCCACAAGGATCAAATTCCCACAGCAAGCACCAAAAGCACTTCCCAAAATCATTTATTATGCAGGATTTTTGCCCTTAGAGCTGCTACAGACACATAAAAAACGGAATTCTTGAGAAATCAAAGCAAAGCTTCCTTAAAAAAGCAGGAAGTATTTTCTTCTAGGAAAAATAAAGACTTACAGGAAAAGCCTCTTACTCTTCCTGCATCATCAACACAACCTGTCAGTGCTTCCCCTTTCCCACCACAGCTCCGTGTCACTGTTTCCCATGGAATTCCTTGCACCTCTCACCTGTGGAACCTCCTGTCCCGGGCGGCCCGGCCGTACTTGCTGCGGATCAGGAGCAGAGAACAGAAAAGCAGGGACACAGCAGCAGCCACGGCCCCGAGGAGCAGGATCTGCCTCAGGGTGGTGTTCAGGATCCGGGGGCATCCCACGGGAGAGAGGCTGAAGTGCCACGAGGCCGGGAGCAAACAGGAGATGCTGATCCTGAAATCCGAAGGGATAACGACCGGATGGAACAACGGATTTGGTTTTAAAGGCAGCACAAATTCCTGCATGGGAGGGTGGGGAGGCAATGGGATGGAATTCCTGGATATGCCCCGTCCCTGGAAGTGTCCTGGGCACAGGAGGCTGGAGGGATCCCACAGGATTTGGGTCTGGAGCTCCTTTTTCCCTTCTGGCTTTATTTCCTGCACTCAGCAAAATTAGAGCCAGGAAGCAGGGAAAAACCTGGCTTGGGATTCAGGGAATGTAAATTTAGGGATGATCCTGGAAAAGAGAAGGCTCCACAGAGACATCAGAGCAGTCTCCCAATTCCTGAAGGGGCTCCAGGAGAGCTGGAGAGGGACTCGGGACAAGGCATGGAGGGACAGGACACAGGGAATGGCTTCCCACTGCCAGAGGGCAGGGATAGATGGGATATGGGGAAGGAATTCCTCCCTGTGAGGGTGGTGAGGGGCTGGGATGGAATTCCCAGAGGAGCTGTGGCTGCCCCATCCCTGGAAGTGTCCAAGGCCAGGCTGGATGGGGCTTGGAGCGCCCCGGGACAGTGGAAGGCGTCCCTGCCCATGGCAGGGGGGGCACTGGATGATCCTTGAGGTCCCTTCCCACCCCAACCATTCCATGATCCTGTCATGTTCTGGATTAAGCGCACTTAAGACAGAATTCCCACCTTGGAATTCATGCTTTGGTTCCCTGTCCTTCACTCCAAAGTCATCCCAATTAACCTGACAGTTCCTTTGGGATTCTTACCTCCCCATTTTGGGATCAGGGCAGCAGAAGGAGCAGCTGCTGGTGGAGCCTCAGCCGGTGACCTCGGAGGGACAGGGAACATCCAACCTTCCCACAGCCATCCCTCCTCTGCTCCTGAGGGAAAAACAACCAGAGCTGACTCTCTGCACTGGGAACATCCCTGAGGGCAGATCCTGGGATGGGATCCTTCCCCTTTCCTCAGCACTGCCGGGGCTGAACCTGGATGTGGGTCCAGGACAAGGAATACAGGGATTTATGGGACCAAGTAGGGCCACAGGGACGATGAAAGTACTGAAAAAACTCTTGCATGATGGGGGGAGGCCCTGGATTTGATTTCCTAGAGAAGCTGTGGCTGCCGAATCCCTGGAAGTGCCCAAGGCCAGGTTGGACAGGGCTTGGAGGAGCCTGGGATAGTGGAAGGGGTCCCTGCCCATGGCACGGGGTGGGAATGGATGGGATTTAAGGCCCCTTCCAACCCAACCCATTCCAGGATTACATGACCCTGCACTCTGCTGTCACCTGCACAGCCAGTCCCGAAAAGGCGCCGACCCCCGGCGCATCAAAGCACCAGGAATATTAAAAAGAAAACCAGAAAAAAGCCGGAATGCCAATCCAAGGACACAGCTCCGGGCCGTGTCTCCCGTCCCGCCCCCGCCCCACGCTGAGGGCAGAGCCCGCCCGAGGTGCCACGAAGGCGCTGAGCGGGAGCCAAAGCGCGACGGCTCCGGCAGCGCCGCGAACGGGCCGGGAACGGGATGGGAGAGCGGGGATCGGGATGGGGGAGCGGGAACGGGATGGAGGGAGGCACGGGGAGGATGACGGGAAAGGGACGCGGAGGGGACGCGCCGGTCCAGGCCCCCCGCCCGCCACCATCCCGCAGGGTCCGGCGCGGCTCTCCCAACCCCCGCGGCCCCCGCGGCGTGTCCCAGGACCCCGAACCGGACCCCGATCCTGATCCCAATCCCGATGTTTCCCCCCCACCCCTCACTTCACCTCCCGGGCCGCCCCATGGCAACCGGCCCCGCGCCACTTCCGGGTGCGCCGCCGGACGTGACGTAAGCGCGCGCTGACGTCACGGCGGGCGCGGGAAGGGATTCCCCGGGGGCGGGGCCAGGAGGCGCCAGGTGCGCTGCAGGTGAAAAACGCGCCAAATATCGCCATAAAAACGGCGATTCACCGCAGGAATAGGAGTTTGTGGCTCTAAATATGTCAATAGTTAGAAATATTTGTAATTCGTAGCCATGAATTTGTCAGTATTTTGGGGTATATTAAATTTATAGCTATGAATGCGTCAATATTTTGTTATATATTCAATATATAAGCATAAATGTGTCAATACTTTGGAATATAAAATTTACAGCTATGAATGTTTTAATATTTTGGAATGTATTCGATTTATAGCTATAAATATTTAATATTTTGAAATATATTCTTGTTAATATACAGCGCTGTGGTAGCACCTGTAATAAATATGTAAATATTTATGATATAAGGAATAAATAAATTAATCTGCTTAAGAAAAAAACTCCAGGGATAAAGCCTTTCCTTGCCTGGAAGGGGCGGAAAATCCATGGGGAAAAGGGGAACCCTCCTGTGTTTTGCCACTGAGCGGCAGCACCGCCTGTGCCCGCTCCAAGATTCCTCTGGAGAAGCGAGAGGGAAAAGTTTATCCAGGCAAGGAGAGCGTGTTAATAACGGGAATAAACTCATGGAATTCGCACGTCGGGATTTGCACGCTGGACTTCCAGGGAAAGCCGTGCTGGGTGTGGAAGCCATCCCGGGAGGGGTTGGATGTGGATCTGGGCAGGAGAGAAGGTGCTTGGGCATGGAAAATTATTCCAAGGGAAGGAAAGAAGGAAAGGAAAGTAGTAAAGGAAGGGGAAAGAAAATAGGAAAGGAAAGGAAAAAGGGAAGGAATAAGGAAAGGGGAAAGGGAGTAAGGAAAGGGGAAAGGACAAAGGAATGGGGAAAGGAAAAAGGAAAGGAATAAGGAAGGGGAGTAAGGAAAAGAGAAGGGGAAAGGAAAAAGGAAAGGGAAAAGGAAAAAGGAATGGAGAAAGGAAAAAGGGAAGGAATAAGGAAAGGGGAAAGGAAAAAGGCAAGGGGAAAGGAAAGTGGCCAGGAAAGAAAAGAAAAAAGGGAAAGAATGGAAAGGAAAAAGGAAAAGGTTTCTGTGTCTCCAGCGAGTTCTGCCCAGGGGCTGCTCTGGGCCGGGCTGGGGGTCAGAAATGTTGGAAAACAGGGAAATCCCGGGAGCTGCTGCTGCTCCCTTGCCGGCAGAGCCCGCGGGCGGCACAGGACGGAACCGGGCCGGGCTGTGGGGTTGGTGGGTGGGTGCCGCTCATTCCCACAGAGCCGAACGGAATCCGGGATGTTGGGAACGGTTCCATTCAGCGGGACTAAACCATCCCGCGGCTGGAATCCTGGATGCTCCAAGGAGCACGGCGGGAAGGAGAAACCACGATCCCGCGTCCCAGCGAGGTGTGGGGGTGTGGGGTCCCTATCTCGGGGGGCTCCACGCCCACCCCACGGCCGCACCCTCCGGGATATCGGCGGGGAACAGGTGGGGCTGGAGCTGCTGATCGGGGGGAACGGCCCCGGGTTGGGCTGGGGGGGGTGGAGGAGGACGAGGGGACACGGCTGGAAGTGTCTCCCAGCGGGATTTTCCTCCGGGAGTTGCTGTGGTTTTTTGTGAAAAGGTTCCCGTTCCCATTTTAAAGCTGGAGAAGTGTCCTGGTTTCCCAAAGGTGTGATGGTTTTGGGGTGAATAAAGGGGATTTGTTCTCTGCTCAAGGCTCAGGCTCCATCTGCAGAGTCCTCATTCCCACATTTTTTCCTCACCATCCCATTTGTTTGCCCAGAAGAACTGGAAAAGTCCATCAGAATTAATCAATTTGACCAAAGCCAAGGGAAGGGGCAGTGGCAGAGCAGGATCATGGAATCCTGGAATGCTTTGGGTTGGAAAGGACATTAAAGCTCATCCAGTTCCAACCCCGTCGCCTTCCACTATCCCAGGTTGCTCCAAGCCCTGTCCAACCTGGCCTTGGACGCTTCCAGGGATGGGGCAGCCACAGCTTTTCTGGGAATTCCATCTCAGCCCCTCCCCACACTCACAGGGAGGAATTCCTTCCCAATATCCCATCTATCCCTGCCCCCCGGCAGTGGGAAGCCATTCCCTGTGTCCTGTCCCTCCATCCCTCATCCCAAATCCCTCTCCCGCTCTCCTGGAGCCCCTTTAGGCACTGGGAGAGGTCTGAGATCTCCCCAGAGCCTTCTCTTCTCCAGGACCCTCCAAATTTACATTCCCTGAATCCCAAGCCAGGTTTTTCCCTCCTTCCTGGCTCTAATTTTGCTGAGCGCTGCAAATAAGGCCAAGAGAACAAAAGGAGCTCCAGACCCAAATCCCATGGGATCCCTCCAGCCTCCTGTGCCCAGTGCCACCAGCCCATCCCACAACCACCACCAGCTGCACATTCCCATTATTTCCCCGGGACTCCAAACCAGCAAGGTGAGTCGAGGGAAAAAAAAAACAACCCCAATTTTGCAGGAAATAATCCCAAAGCAGCTTTCAGGACACCCAGCTGGAACTGCCTCTCCCTGTGCCACGGATCCAACCGCCCGGGAAGGGGGAATTAGGTCAGGTTATGTGAGCAGAGGAAGAAAAGCCGGAGGCCGAATTCCTGCGCTCCACACCTTTCCCTCGGAGGCTGCAGAAAAGAGAGGGAGGCCAGAGCTCCCTGTCTGGATTTGGTGGAGCTGCAGAGCTGCTTTTTCCAATTCGGGATGGTTTGGGGCTGGAATTACCCCCTGGAGCAGCATTAGGGGTCTGCTGCTGCTCCCTTGGTTTGCTGAGGAGCCTCCTTGGCATCACCTCAGCCTGTGTCGGTGTTCCACGGAAAGCCGGCTTTGAAACCCATCCCTTGGTGACTCAGGGAAAAAGGAGAAAGTTCAGGGAATGTGGTAAAAGTTGGGAATGATCCTGCCTCTGCCTCCTCGCACGGCCTTGGTCAAGGGGTTTAAGTCTGAAGGGCTTCAGCACTTTTTTTGGGGCAAAGAAACCCCATTAATCCCCGCTCTGAGTTTGTAGCAGAGCAGGAATTCCCGTTTCCTGGATTTTCCAGCACCAATCCCAACACCGGCGCCTCGTGAGGGGCTGGTGCTCCCAAAAGTGGGTCAGTCCACCCCGAAGACAAAACAACATCGTTTGTTTATTTTCCTGGAGTTTGCAAACATCGAGATAAAAAATAACTGGGACACACCAGGTTTCCAGGCAGATACTTCCCCACGGCTCTCCATTCCCAGGATGCAGCCAGAAGGGCAGGAAAACCCAGGCTGGACCCTTTTCCAGGGCATCTCCTGAGGCTGATGCTGCCTTGGATCTCGGGATGGGTCTGGGAGTGAGGTCTGGACTTGGAATTTAATCTGTATTTTGAGTGTTTCTAAGGAAGGATGGGGCTGGAATGTGCTGGGAAGGGGCTGATCCATGCCCTGTGGGATGGGGAATTGGTATTGCTCACTGAGCATTGGCAATTCCCACATGGAAACTGCCTTTCCTCCATTATAAGGATCTGGCACCCAAACTTCCTAAAAAAAAAGCTGTGGGGACATAAAATTCCAGCTGCTTGTGGTGCAAATAGGATTAAAACCAAATTAACCACCTATATTTGCCCCGATCCCCCTTCCAAAGGCTTTATAAAATGCCATAAACTGCTGCATTCTCCACAATTAAAAATCATGGAATGGTTCAGGTTGGAAAGAACCTTAAAGCTCATCCAGTGCCACCCCCATGACGGGCAGGGACACCTCCCACTATCCCAGGTTGATCCAAACCCTGGCCTGGGACGCTTCCAGGGATGGGGCAGCCACGGCTCCTCTGGGAATTCCATCCCAGCCCCTCCCCACCCGCACAGAGAAGAAAAACTACAATTATCTGATGCTGAACGTGGCAATTAAAACGAAATATCTTTTAATTTGCTGCTCCGTGGCTTTGGCAGCTCCCCCAGCAGCTCCATGCTGGTGGTGGGAAGGATAAACCCCCCCAGCCCAGGTGTTGCTCAGCTGTTAGAGGATGTGTACATTTGAAAAGTGAAAAAAAAATATCAATATATCCCGCTGGATGTTGGAGATAAGCCCCAATTGGGGTGCCCACCTCCCAGCTGGACACTCCTGCCTTATCTTTGGAGTGCAGCTGCTGGATCTGGCACCTCCAGCCCCGGGAGGGCCTCGATAAGGAAGCTGAGGTCATCCTTATCAGCTCAGGGTGGCAGGGAGGGGACCCATCCCACCGGGAGAGTTTCACTGCATGGTTATTTCTCCCTTCTCCTTAAATTCCTGGCACGGGAATTCCACAGCTGCCCGAGGGGGCAGAGGCTCCGGGAGGGAGGTGCTGGACCAGGCAGGACTCGGGTCTGGGGCTCTGATTCATGGTTTTATTTGGCTGCTGGCACACAGGGAATGTGGGAGCACATCGGGGTGAGGATTCTGCACGGACTTGTTGGGATAGAAATCATAAAGTCATGGGTTCATGGAATGGTTTGGCTTGGAAGGACCTTAAAATCGTCCAGTCCCAATCCCTATCCTTCCCCTATCCCACCCAGGCTGCTCCAAGCCCCTTCTGACCTGGCCTTGGACACTTCCAGGGATGGGGCAGCCACAGCTCCTCTGGGAAATCCATTCCAAGGCCTTGCCGTCCTCACACGGAAGAATTTCTTCCCAATATTCCTGGCAGTGGGAAGCCATTCCCCCTTGTCCTGGCACTCCAGGCCCTCCTGCCCAGCAAACTCCCGGTGTCCAGGGCTGTTCCTGCAGCACCTGCAGAGGGATGGGAAAACAGAATCCTGGAATGGTTTGGGTTGGAAGGGACCTTAAAGCTCATCCAGTTCCTCCCCCTGCCATGGGCAGGGACACCTCCCACCATCCCAGGTTGTTCCAAGTGCCATCCAGCCTGGCCCTGGACACTTCCAGGCTGAGGGTGTTGCAGCCCAAACGTGCTTTTAGCAGCACAAAGAGCTTTGCCCTTCCCTGTTTCCCTGCTCCCACGGAGTTTGGGGCTCGTGGAGCTCTCAGGAACCCCCTGACCCCGGAGAGCTCCAGGTTGGGAAGGGAGCAGCACGGGAATCATTGCACAAGACCGATTTGTTTCAAAAGAGGCTTTTGTAAGGGAAGTTGAGTTCCCTTTGTGGAGGGATGACTCTTCTCTGCCAGGCAGGGATGGCAGGAAACCATCCAAGACAGCCAGGCTGTTCCTTTTCCTGCCGTGGGCACACGTGACAACCCAACCCACAGCCCAGGCCCCGCTCTCTGCCCCATTTTCCTGGCACAAATCATGGATAATTTCATCCCATCTCCACTCAGCCCTCAGTCTGTGCCTCTGTTTTGGCACCTGTGGCTCCCTGAGCTCCCTGGCACGGGAGCAGGAGCAGGAAGGATTCTTCACGTCACTGCTCCGGGGTTAAAATATAACCTGTTCCCACGTGGAAGCAGAATTCCGCACGGATTCATGGCATTATCAGGGAGCAAGACCTAAGAGTGTAGGGGAAAGGGTGACACTGTAATTCCCTCCTCCCTTCCCTGCCCTGCCAGAGGCATGGGAAGGAGATTAAAGTGCCGTCGGTTCTTGTTTAGGGAGAAGAAAACCTTGATAAACCCCGTGGAGCAATCCTGGGAAATGTGTCCCTGCCAGTTTTATTTCCTTGGATAGCAGGAAATCCCTGTGCCCGGTTTATGTCTGGGATCATCACTGTCTGCTGGAATTACTGGTGTGGATGTGGCTCTCCAGCTCCGAAATGTCATTTAATTTGGAAAACGCAGTGACAAACCCAGCCAGCAGCTCAGATCCAACCTCTTTCCAAGGAAATAAAGGTGTGATAATCCCGTGGCTTCTTCCAGAGGGCAAGATGGAGGGGAAGGAAGGGGAGATTTAAACAACTCTTGTGTTAAATTTTGTGTTGTTCAAGGGTTTTTTACTCTCAGCTTTCCACAGCTCGGTGTTTGCCAGTCTCAGGGATGGAGGGATGACTGGGACACCCTGGGAGAGCAGCCAGGTGTGACTTCCAGCTTTCCCACCTCCTGGACAAGCGTCATTCCAGGTGCAGGAAATGCTGCCAGGTGCCCACAATCACTCAGGAGTGAGTCCCATGCATGACCACGTCATTTATTGTTGTTTCTCCAGCAGCTCCCCGTTCCCATGGGGAACAGAGACTTCCCAGCACAACTATGGGAAAGAGGGAGAACAGCAAGTTCTGGCCCCAGCACCTCTCCGGGTACCTGGGATGTCACCAGACCTGGATTTTCTCATCTCGAGTGGATTCATTTCACGGCTGGGAAAACCACTTTATTTTCCTGCTTTTTTCCAGGCTCTGAGGTTGGTTTTCCCCCTTCCCAAGGCTCACGCAGCAATAAATTGCCCTGCACTATCATGGGAATGGTTAACCTTGATTCCAGTACACTCAACACCTCCTTCCCTGCAAGGTCGAATTCCAAGTAATCCTCCGGGGAGGGATGAAATGAAGTCGGGGCTGTTCCCTGGGCCACAAAGACTTTGCCTCCTTCTCTTGGAGAGCACCAAATTCAACTGGTTTGGGTTGGTTTCGTGGTGGAATAAAGAACTATCGTAAAATATGAGGGAGGAGAAGCATTTTGGGCATGCAGGGGCACGGGGGGAGCTCGTTCCTCCCACACACAGGATCCGCAGGAAGGGATGTGGATGCCTTGTTCCCAAAAAGCCTGTGCAGGGAAGGGCAGGAAGTTTTTCCAACCCATTCCATGGGTTCTTTTCCTTACAGTGAAGCCAAGCCAAGGCAGGGGAGTGGATGTGGCACCTCATTCTGCACTGGTGACAGGAGGGGACACAGAGACACATCCAAACCCCCCCAAACCAAGCCAAAATAAACCCCGGTTTGGGCAAAACGCCCTGGATGAGCAGCACAGGACCCGAGCTCATCCTGCTCCTGCTTTGGGGGACAATTTGGGGCTACTTTCCAGGGCAAACAGCCCCTTTGCTCACGGAATCTCCAATTCCAGCCGCGATTCCACGTTCCTCCGTCCTCGCTCGAGGGGTGAGAGTCCGCAGAGGTGCACACATTTCCACGAGGGGTGTGAGCTCGCACGGGGGGACCGGAGGTGACAGCCGGGGTGTCCCAGCCATGCCCTCTCCCGAAAGCCGAGCCTACCGACCCCTCCGACAGCGCGCAATCCGTGCGGAATCGCTACATCCCCCCTTCCTTCCCCCACAGCTTTCCGCCTGGCACGAGCCACGGGGTTACCACGCTTTCCTTCCCCCGCCAGAAACTCAATCGCTGCCGCTCACTCCGCTTGACGCCATCTTTTTCAAATGACATTTCGCGTCCCTCCCTCCCGGCCGGAGCAGCGTCCGCCTCCCGCCCTCCACCACCCCTCAGAACTACGCCCCGCCCCCTCAACAGAGCAACCAATCACAGCCCACCGCCGCACCGCTTCTCTCTACCATTGGTCAACACAGCCATCAATCACTTTTCCTGTCGGTGACGTCACGCAGCGCGCACAGTGCCGATTGGTGGAGCCGGGCCGGGCGGGGCCGGGCGGCTTTAAAGCGGGGCCACAGCGGCGCAGGGTCCCAGTGCCCCCTCGCGAGGTCCCCGCTGGCCGGGACAGTCTCCCCGGTGTCCCCTCCCCGTGTCCCCCGGTGCGGGCGGATGGAGCTGGGCTGTGCCATGGCGGGCAGCGCCGCCGCCCCGCCGGGCCCCGG
>VZRJ01009455.1:752322-764321 GCA_013397565.1 Ptilonorhynchus violaceus | reverse complement strand
CTGGGAGGAGGAAAACCTTCCTGGAAGGAGAGGAAAATCCTCCTGGGAGGAGGAAAACATTCCTGGGAGGAGAGGAAAACCTTCCTAGAAGGAGGAAAATCCTCCTGGGACGAGGAAAACCTTCCTAGAAGGAGGAAAATCCTCCTGGGACGAGGAAAACCTTCCTAGGAGGAGGAAAATCCTCCTGGGAGGAGGAAAACCCTCTTGGGAGAGCAGGAAAACCCTCCTGGGAGGAGGAAAACCCTCCTGGCAGGAGGAAAACATTCCTGGGAGAAGGAAAAGCCTTCTGGGAGGAGGAAAACTTCCTGGGAGGAGGAGGAAAATCCTCTTGGGAGGAGAGGAAAACCTTCCTGGGAGGAGGAAAACCCTTCTGGGATGAGGAAGACCTTCCTAGGAGGAGGGATACCTTCCTGGAAGGAGAGGAAAACCTTCCTGGGAGGAGGAGGAAAATCCTCCTGGGACGAGGAAAACCTTCCTAGGAGGAGGAAAATCCTCCTGGGAGGAGGAAAACCCTCCTGGCAGGAGGAAAACATTCCTGGGAGAAGGAAAAGCCTTCTGGGAGGAGGAAAACTTCCTGGGAGGAGGAGGAAAATCCTCTTGGGAGGAGAGGAAAACCTTCCTGGGAGGAGAAGGAAAACTTTCCTTGGGCTGACGCTCCTCTAGGAGCCGCTGGAGAGTTTGGGATCGGCGTTTTCCCGGCCGGGAATCGCCTCCGGGATTTCCCAACGGATCCCTCAGGCTGCGGCTCCGCCGGCAGCAAAGCAAAATTCCCGAATTCCCAAGTGGGAGGTTTTTCCCGGCCCTGGAATGAGCGCTGCTGTTCGCCGAGGTTTCCCTTGGATTTCCTGCCTCGTTTGAAGGGGAAATCCCAGAAAAATGCGGAGCTGGTTTGGATCTTCCCTTCCCATGGAATAAAAAGGGGGAAAACCACATTTACTGGAGCAGTTTCTGAGGGATGGGGGGAATAATTCCCTGGAAGTTGGGCCGAGCAGCACCGGGATCATCCGAGGGGCTCAGCTCTCCCTGGGGCAAAAGGAGATCCCGAGGTGGGATTTAAAGAGGAAAAAAAAATTGGGAATCTTCAGCAAAACATGGGAATTATGAAATATCCATCGTGGAGTGACCGTTTCTGCTCCAGGTGGGAAATATTTCCGGCTCTTCCCGGGGATTTTGGGTGTCCTGAGCAGCCTTTTCCGTGCCACGGATTTTCCTAAGGCAGCAGGAATTCCTCACCTCCTTTGGGATAGAAATTTTTGGGGCGTTTTTGGCCCAAATTTGGACCTTTTTGGTTTCTCCATAAACTCCCTGATCTCTCACTTTGACTCTTCCCAGCATTTTCAGGAGGATCTGGAATTCCTGTAGTTCATTTTCCCCTCTAATCCCACTTTTCCCTCCTCCTCCCCTCCCTCATCCTGCCAGAACCTCATGGTTTTTATTCCAAATCTTCCCCCAAAACCCCGATTGTGAAATAAAACAACATTTCACCTTCCCAAGCTCCTCTGATTTTAATAAAACCCCTTTAAAAATCCTTTGGATTCCTTTGGGAACAACCTCGTGTGGTTTTGAGAAGGGGATGGAGGAGAATTCCCTTTTTTTTTTTTCCCAGGAAATTGGTTGGGAAGAGCTGTTGGAGCCCAGGAGATCCAAATAAAATCAGGATAATCGTAATAAATCTGACTTGACTTGCAGCCACCAATCCCACCTGGGATTCTCCATGAAACCGGTGGGATCCAGGGAATTTCACCCCTGAATCCCTCAAAGCTTTGGATGAAGCTGAAATGAAGGAAAAACACCCAGGAAAGCCAAAAAATCTATGGAAAACGATTCCATAACTTCTCAAGGCGAAGCTTCCTCACCTTCCTGGCTGCAGCCCTTCAGCCCCGGCATCCCTTGGGTCACTCTCCCTGTTTTTCCAGGGAGCAATCCCACCTTTCCTGATTTTTCCACATGTTTTGCTCGGCCTGTTTTGTGTGACTCCATGGAATGCTGATTTTCTGCTGGCGCTGCAAATAAAGGTGGGAAATGCGGCTGCTTCCTGAGGGAATAAAGAGATTTTAGGGAGATATAAAGGGATACAATTCCTTAGGAAAGCGTGGAGTGGCCGAGCCCCTTTTCCCAGCGGGAAAAGGGGAGGTGGGGGTGGATTTTCCCTGGATGGAGAGGCTGAAGGACATCCTGAATTATTCTCCCTCCTCCCTTCTCCTTTAACCCTCTGGCATCTCCCTGGCTTTGCTGACAGTGGACACCGAGAATTCCAGAAATTGGGAAACCAGGAGCGGTGGCACCGCTGTGGTCGTTCCCTGGGATTTTCCACTCGCGGTTTCCTTGGAACCGGGACAAAGCCTTGGATAAACAACTTTAGAGGGTAAATAACTTTAAAGGTTAAATAACTTTAAAGGATGTTTTTAATGCGGTTTGTTCATCCCAGGGATCGTAAAAACTCCTTGGAAATCGAGGATTTCCCACCCGGAGCGCCCGTGCTTAAAATTCCCGCTTTTCCTGGGGGTCTACGGGGAAACAAGGCATGGAAAAGAGCGGGGAAAAATTAAATAACAACCGGAATAACTCCAAGCTCCAGCGGGCGAACGGAGAAATCCCGGAATCTTGGATGGATTGGATCGGGAGGGACTTTAAAGATCTCTTCCCGCTATCCCAGCTCGCTCCAGCCCGCTGGGTTTGGATGAATCCAGGATCCACGTCCGCGTGCGATCCTTATCTTTGTCGCTGTTCAAACATCGCTGCGGCTCCCGGGGCTGGCGGGGGAGCGGGATAATCCCTGGGACAATCCCCGGGATAATCCCCGGGACAAACAAACACCTCCCCGAGTCCTTGGCCGCGGCTCTTCCCTGTTTATCTTGGAGAGCTCCGCCGCGGCTCCCGGAGGGAAAAGTTTTTCCGGCCGCTCCTTCCCTCCCTTCCCCGCGCCTTATCCCGGCACAAAGGGAATCAAAACCTTGGTGTTTGCCCGCGGGATTTGATCCCTCCGGATGGATTCGGGTGGAGCAGGGAAAGCGTTTCCCGCAGGGAGCGGGGCCAAGCCCTGCGTGGAATTCCAGCTTGAAATTCCCAAAATATTCCCAATTCCGGGCTTGGAATTCAGCACCCAGAGCATCCTTTGCTTCACCCACCTCCAGCTTTGTTCCCAGGTCGGAATCCTCCAAATTTTTGCTGGAAAGAGGAAAACCAGGATTTCCTCTCGCGTTTTTTTTGGTTGTCACCCGCTGCGGTTTGGGCAGCGAAATTCAATTTATCGTTGCCCAAAACCCCCTCGGGGCTGCAAATCTCCAACCCCCAGCCCGGCCCCGCGCGGATCCATCGATCCACGAGCCCATCCAGCGCTTGGATTGGAATTTTTAAGGATTTTAGTTGCTCTCCGGGAAGGTTTGGAGCGGGTGGAGAGAGCGAGGTGCAGATCGATGCCCCCCGGGGCTGCTCCGAGCAGGGGAGGATAAATAAAGGGTGATAAAAATAAAATAAACGGGTAAATAACGAGCTAATTCCTCCTTTCAGCAGCTCCAACCGGGCGTGAGGAGGGGCGAGGCCCCATGGACAACCTGGAAAAAAACTCCAGGGAGGTGTGAAATGTTGGATATTTCCCAAAAAAACACCCGGAGTTCTCTGGGGGTGGGAATAGGGAGAGCCGAGGTGAAAAAAATGATGGAATGGGGGAAAACGCCGGAGATTTTGGGGCCCCAAATGAGTTCCTGGATCCTTTTCCCCAAAAACCCGAGAGCTGCGGCTCCTCCAGAGGTGTCTCCAGGGATTCCCGGATCCTGCTCCAGGATTTTTGCCCTAAAATCCTCCTTTTGGCTTAGAAATTCACGTGAAAAACCTTTCCGCCCTCCCTGGGCTGCGGCTTTGGATTTAATTCCCGGCTCCTGAAAGTTTTGTTCCCGGTTTTAGCGGTGGCCTTGGCCAAATCCCCATGGGATTGGGCTGAGTGGCTCTTGAATTAAGGTGGGAAATGGCTGGAATTCTCCTGGATTTGGGATCTCCTCGTGCTCGTTTCACCCAATACGTCGCATTTTTGGGAATGCTCGGGGAACTGAGCCTCCGTGGTGGTTTTTTATGGAAGTTTAGGGATTCCTGAGGACCTGCTGCGGGAGCAGGGAAGGATTGGTGCCCACTTTTAGGTTCACTCCATTCCCTCTTTTTCAGATGGAAATTGGGGGGTTTCCAAGGAATGTTCTGCAGCCTCTGGACCCCTGAGACCCCATCCCTGCTCCCAGGATGTGGAATGAGCTGACATCCCTTGGGATGGTGCTCGTGGAGCCTTTGGACACCCTCCCGCGGGGGAAGTTGCTCCAGGGTCGCTCTGTTCCCTGGAAATCCCCCAAATCCCCACCCCGGGAGCCCGGGCGCTGCCATTCCCCACGGGAAAGCGGCTCCCGGGGAAAAAGGGCTCCTGGAGAGGCTCGGCCGGAGCCTTTTCCCGGCGGAAGGAGCCGTGGGATGCGCGGGGAGTGCCGGGAGCCGGCGCTGCTCCCACCCGGGCTGTGTTTGCGCAGGGATTCGTCCTGATCCCGGCGCTTCCCGCCGCGCCTGGAGGGCGGAAAAGTGCCCTGGGAGGCTTTTCCAGGGAGCGCCGATCCCTGATTTTATCCCCGCTCAGCACCTCGGGTTCTGCGGGAAAAGGTCCCTTTGCCAGGACAGGATCCCCTTCTCCCGACAGGCTCCTTTTCCCAGGACAGGATCCCTTTCTCCAGGCCTGAATCCCTTTCTCAGGACAAAATCCCTTTCCCAGGATAGGATCCCTTTCCCAGGACAGGATCCCTTTCCCAGGACAGGATCCCTTTCCCAGAACACATTCCCTTTCCCAGGACAGGATCCCTATCCCAGGACAGAATCCCTCTCCCAGGACAGGATCCCTTTCCCAGGACAGGATCCCTTTCCCAGAACACATTCCCTTTCCCAGGACAGGATCCTTTTCCCAGGACAGGATCCCTTTCCCAGAACACCTTCCCTTTCCCAGGACCGCGTCCCTTTCCCAGGACACATTCCTTTTCCCAGGACAGCATCCCTTTCCCAGGACACATTCCCTTTTCCAGGACATGATCCCTTTCCCAGGACAGGATCCCTTTCCCAGGACAACGTCCCTATCTCCGGGCAGGATCCCTCTCCCAGGCCTGAGTCCCTTTCCCAGGACAGGATCCCTTTCTCTGGACAGGATCCCTTTCCCAGAACACATTCCCTTTCCCAGGACACATTCCCTTTCCCAGGACAGGTCCCTTTCTCCTCCTTTGCGATCCTGATCCAGCCTCCCCATCTCTGTGTGATTCCCACTGTTCTACGGGAAACCAAACCTCGCTGGAAGCAGCCTGAAAAGCTGGGAATGTCCCTCTGGAAGGCTCCGGGTGGGAAGGGAGGGCTGGAGCGGATCCGTGGAGGGCAGGCTGCCCTTGCTCTGAGCTTTTCCCACCTCAACCCCTGCTTTTCCGGGAATCTGGTTGTCCCAAAAACCCCCTGGACGAGAAGCATTCCTGGCGCCTCTCGGGAATCCTGAAACCGGGGCTGGAAAAAATCCCTCGGTGGGAACAGAACCGGGCAAAACCGGGAGGATCCTCCCCCGGCTCCTGCAGCATCCAGCGGGAATGTCCCGGGAGCCTCCCGCGTGTCCTGGCTGTCCCTGGCAGCTCCGGGAGCGCAGGGAGAGCCCGACTCCCCCGGGAAGCGGGAGCAGCGGGAGAATCCCAGGGATGCGGCAGAATCCCAGGGATGCGGCTCTGCCTGGAGCGAGGGGCACCCCCAGGGCCTGGCCGGGGTGGGCTCTAAAGGGGGGAAAAAATGGGAATTTCAACCCAAATGTTTCAATCGTGGAATCCCCAGCACGGAGGGAATGCTTTGGCTCCAGGTGGAAAATATTCCTGGCTCCTCAGGGGGAATTTTGGCGGGAGGCAGAGGCGGGTCCTGGGTCCCTTCCTTGATTTCCACCCCTTTTCCTTGATTTCCACCCCTTTTCCTTGATTTCAACCCCTTTCCCTCGATTTCCACCCCTTTTCCTCGATTTCCACCCCTTTTCCTTGATTTCCACCCCCTCCCTGTCCCCACTGCCGGGGCATCCCGAGGGATCTGCAGGGCAGGGCCCCTTTTATCCCTCCCTTTCCCATTTGGGATGCGGGATAACGCCAAACCCGCGTCCATCCCCCAAATCCTTTCCTTCGCTCCGTTCCGCTCCAAGGCTGGGACATTCCCACAAAAACCCACCCGTCCACGCTTTGCTCCAAGCTCCTTTTCCTGTAAAAATCCCACTCTTATCTCCCAAATTCCCCTCCCGGGAGCGCCTGCTGTAAATTCCTGCCGGGAGACGGCTCTGGAAGCACTTCCAGGGATATCTGCCGTGGATTCCTCCCTGCCTTTGGCTGCGGCGCCCAGGCCACGGCAGAAGGAAGAGCGGGAATTCTCCTTGGATTGCCGTGCGGGAGTTTCCCGTGGGAATGCCAATCTGCAAAGCCGCATTTTCCATGTCTCCAAAGTCCTTTTTTCCCCACTTTTTCCTTTTTTTCCCGCCCATCACTTGGCTTGTCCCGTTCTTCCCGGAATCCCTTTGGCATTGCTGCTGCCCAGGGTGGAGGGAGCACCACACGGACCCAAATTTAGGGATGTGGATCCCCCTGAGGCGGGATGGCCCTTCCATGGATGCTGCAGCTGGATCGGGAAGAGGTGAAGAGTTTCCATGGATAACAGGAGCGTCCCCAGCAGGAATATTAAACCCTGACAATCCTTGAGGGGTTTGAAGAGCTCTAATTCCTAATTTATTATGGAATCCTGGAATGGGTTGGCTTGGAGGAGCTGAAATCCCATCCATTCCCACCCCTGCCACGGGCAGGGACGCATTCCCCTATCCCAGGCTGCTCCAAGCTCCATCCATCCCGGCCTGGGACACTTCCAGGGATGGGATGTCCTCATCCTCCCACACCCCCACATCCCAAAAATCTCTTCTTTGCTTCCAGGAGTTTTCCTGCTCTCTCCAGAGGAATCCCCCTGGTGCATCCACAGGGGCGTCCTTGCCCTTCCCACCCCTCTCCCGCTCCGTGTCCCAAACCCATTCCCAGCGCTCCTCTTTGCCAACCCCCCGCACATCCCGCTGAAGCTTTGCTTTGGCTCCGATCCCGGGATTTCCCCGCCCGGAATGCGGATTATGGCACGCAAATGTTGGCTGACAGCGACGTTATCCAAAGGCAGCATTCCCTGCCCCTCTTTCCTTGTTTTTTTTTTGGATTTTTTTATGCCCTAAAGCAAGGACTCGGCGCGGGGCGGGGGCGATGTCGTGCCAGCTCCAGCCCCGGGATAATCCCGATGGATGCGGAGGCTCCGGAGCACGACGGCAACCACAGGATCCCGACCACGCTTCCCCTTCCCGCCGGGAGACAAACGGGATTTCTGCTTCCGTAGGGTGGATCGAACCCACCCCCCCCAGCTCCGGGATTTTCCCGTTCTCCATTAATCAAGGGGGTGTTTATCCCACGGGAAGTGAGGAATGTGCTCGCTCCGGAGGGGTTTGGTTGTGGAAGGGCTCGGCCCCTTCTGTTTGTCCCGGTGCTTTGTGCTTGGGGATAAAAAAGAAGGAAAAACCGCCTGGAAGCGGATTTTGTGTCCATAAAAAACCCTCTCCGGGCTGGGAAGGGCGGGAGGGAGGGCAGGGATGAGGCAGCCAAGGTGTTTTTCCATGGCGGGGCTGGGATGGAGCCGGAGGGGCTGCCTCATCCCTGCTCCGAGCAGGCTCATCCCAGAAACCTTTGGAAGGAGCCAACGCTGCAAAAAAACCCCGGATTTTGGGATGCAGGAGCTTTGTGGCCCGGCTTAGGGAGCAGCGGGATGCTCCGCAGGATCCGGCTCCTGGCAGGGAGAGATCCCAATCCCAGCCCCAGGACAAACTCCCCCTTGGACAGGAGCTTTTCCCAGCCCGAGCGATGGGAGCGGGGCCTGGAGAGCTGGAATTGTCTGTGAGGATCCAATCCCAGCTCCCCTCAGACCTCGTTTTCCCCTTTAATTCCCGCTTTTTAAAAAATTTTTAATTTTAATTCACCAGAATAGAAACTGAAACTGGGAATAGAGGCAGCGATTGGAGCTCGTTTTCCATCTGGGAAGAGCAGCGGGAAGGAGGGAGAGCAGGGACAGCCGGGACCAAGGTCAGTCCCTCTCCCCCCTATCTGAGGGGGAATATCCACAGAGGCAACTCCCAGGATAAATCCCGGTTTTTAGTGGCCCTAAAAACCCCAATGCTGCCCCTAAATGGGATCCCGGAGCCGGAAAGCAGGAGCAGGAATAACTGGGATGGTGCTTGGAGTGCAAAATCCACTGGGATTGTGCTGGAATTGCGGGATTACAGTGAATTCGGGGAATAAGGAAACACCTTCACTGATGAACTCTTATTTTTTGGGAATACTCACCCAGAAATAGGATCAGGGGATGCTCGGGGATCTGGGAGGATGAGGGATGGGGCAGGATTGGGCGCTGAGCACCTGAAAACAGGGATGGATGTGGATTTGCGGACAATTCCTTACTCCAACTCCGCTCCAGGGAGTCGGGAATATCCCGGGCGGGACACTCGGGATCGCTCACGGCAGGCGCGGGGACGGAAGGAAACCCCAAAGCCGGGATAAAACCCCAAAGCCGGGATAAAACCCCACGGAATCAGCTCGGTTTTAGCCAAGATTCTGCAGCTTTTATTCCAAAGGATCCCGATCCCAGCGTCAGATAAACCGGGATCCCAAAATCTGTACAAAAATGGCGACTATTCGCAGCGGAGCTCAGCGGGAGCCATCGGGATCGGGAGCGCGAGGGGGATATTTAGGATTGGGAACACCCAGCAAGGCAAAAACAAATCAGCTCTGACAGCGACATTTTCCCAAAGAAACATCCAAGAAATTCAGTTTGGATCTAATTTCCAGTTTGGATCTCACTCCCAGTTTATCCCTCGTTTTCCCGGCCCAATCCCGTCCTTCCCGGCGCGACATTCCCATCCCTGTCTGTGGGAAGAGGGGCGGGCTGAGCCCTTTTCCAGCGGTTTTGGCGCAAATTTGGTGCCTCTGCCTGGATTCCAGCAGCATCCCGAGGGTCTGGATGTGGATGAACCCGTGGGATTTGGGCGGGGGGGGGGTCATTCCCAGCCGGGGCTTGGCTTGGAGGCCAATAAAGGGTTTTTTGTGGAGAGCTGGATAAGGAGCGGGATTGGGCTTGGAAACACTTCGCAACAGCAGAGGGGAGGCGTCCTTGTGGAATTCGGGATGCGGGATACCGGGCCCTGGGAGCGGGAGCTGGGAGCAGAAGGCGGCTGGAGATAGCAAAAGTTACTTTGAGACAATTCCAAAGCCACTGCTCGTCCTCCAAATCCAGGGAGAGGCTTTGATAGCCAAGGAAAACTCAGAATTCCTGCCAAGGGCCTGGGCCTGCGTGTCCTCCTCTCCCTGTCCTCCCTCCCCTGGAATTCCGCCTCATCTGCGTCCCCCCGGCAGCTCTGCCTTTGCTCTAAAGCCGGGTCATGGATTCCAACAATTCCCAGGGGAATTGTGGGGAAAAAGGGGAAACAATTCCCAAAGAATCCCGTGGAAAAGAGGCAGATCCGGGCGGTTCCTCGCCGTTGTCCGCATTTCCCTGCTCCAGGAGGGAACGGGAGCACCGGGATTTTGAATTAACGGGAATGAGAGGGACAACCCTGGAGGTTCACGGGGAAGAAACCTCCGTGGGTTTTGATTCCAGAGGATCAAATCCATTTCCTCTCTGGGAAATCCCATTTCTTTCCACACTTTTCCCGTGGAATCGGTGACAGCTCGAATTTTAGGGATGATCAGTTAAAAAAAAGAAAATAAATTTATTATTCTGTGAGTGCAAACGGGGAATTTTTTTTTTCCCCTAAAAACGACTTGTTGGGATCATCCTCTTGCCGCCCCGACACCGGGAATCGGGCTGATCCACGGAATCCTGGGATGAAAAGGCCCTTGGAGATGGATCCAACCCCCAGGTCTCACCTGCGGACGGGACTTGGCTGCTCCGGAAGCCGAACCCGCTGAGCCGGCGCTGCCTTCAAACCCTGGGAATGTTCCAGAAGCGCCGACTCCCGGATATGCAAAACTCGTCTGTCACTGCCCCATTGTCCCCATCCCATTGTCCCCGTGCCGAGCCGGGCCGGGCCGGCTTCCCACGGCTCCGGAGCCATCCCAGGGCAACGTTTGGGTGGGGGGAGCTGGCACAGCCCTTCCCAAACTCATATCCCACAAATCCCGGTCCCAAATGCAACCTCCTGTCCCACAAATCCAGGTCCCCAATAGCAGCTCCAGGTGAGGGGAGCTGGCACAGCCCTTTCCCAACTCCTATCCCACAAATCCAGGTCCCCAAAAGCAGCTCTGGGTGGGGGGGAGCTGGCACAGCCCTTTCCAAACTCATATCCCACAAATCCAGGTCCCAAATGCAACCTCCTATCCCACAAATCCAGGTCCCAAATGCAAGCTCCAGGTGAGGGGAGATGGCACAGCCCCTTCCCAAACTCCTATCCCACAAATCCAGGTCCCAAAAGCAGTCCCAGGTGGGGGGAGCTGGCACAGCCCTTTCCCAACTCCTATCCCACAAATCCAGGTCCCAAATGCAACCTCCTATCCCACAAATCCAGGTCCCAAATGCAACCTCCTATCCCACAAATCCAGGTCCCAAATGCAAGCTCCAGGTGAGGGGAGATGGCACAGCCCCTTCCCAAACTCCTATCCCACAAATCCAGGTCCCAAAAGCAGTCCCAGGTGGGGGGAGCTGGCACAGCCCTTTCCCAACTCCTATCCCACAAATCCAGGTCCCAAATGCAACCTCCTATCCCACAAATCCAGGTCCCAAATGCAACCTCCTATCCCACAAATCCAGGTCCCAAATGCAAGCTCCAGGTGAGGGGAGATGGCACAGCCCCTTCCCAAACTCCTATCCCACAAATCCAGGTCCCAAAAGCAGTCCCAGGTGGGGGGAGCTGGCACAGCCCTTTCCCAACTCCTATCCCACAAATCCAGGTCCCAAATGCAACCTCCTATCCCACAAATCCAGGTCCCAAATGCCACCTCCTATCCCACAAATCCAGGTCCCAGCAGCGGCTCCGGGTGGGGGGAGCCGGCAGAGAGGGACAATGGATTTATCCAGGGCTCGACCATCCCTTTGTGCCCCCAAAATATCCCGCGATATTTTACACCTGCAAACCCAGGGAATCCTGGAATGCTTTGGGTGGGAAGGGACCTTAAATGGGAATGGGACCTCATCCCTTGCCGTGGGCAGGGACAGTTCCACTATCCCGGGTCGCTCCAACCTGGATTTGGGCAATTCCAGGGGTGGGGCAGCCACAGCTTCTCCGGGAACACCCAGAGCACTGTAATAAAACAGCGAATTAAGTGCTTTTAAAATTTTGGGGTTTTTTCTTTGGTTATTTCAGCGTCAGCGAGGAGGGAATTTTGTGCCGAGCTCCCAAACGCTGCCGCTGCCAATCCCTGCCCTAAAATCCCTAATCCCTAAATTAGCCCTAAAAGAGCGACAAAGTGTTAAAACACCTCCATATTTAGGGAAAAATTGATATTTCCTGCCTAAAAAAAAGCAGTTTCCACCAGGAGGGGCTCAGCCATTGAAGCAGCAGGGGCAGGGCCGGGTACCCTCAGCTCCAAGCCCCATCCCACCTGGATTCGGGCACTTCCAGNGCTTTCTACCAGGAGGGACTCCAACCGCTCACGTAGTAGAGGCACGGCAGGTACGGCCAGGCTCCCCCCAGCGCCAACAGCGACATTCCCGGGAATTCCGCCGCTTCCCTGGCTCCTCCCAGCGAGTCCCAGCGGCCCGTGGAGGCTCCGAGCTGTTTCCTCTTGGTTTTGTACCTGCGGTTCTGGAACCAAATCTTCACCTGGGTCTCGGTGAGCTGCAGGTCCCGGGCCAGGTGCGCTCGCTCCGGGGCCGACAGGTACCTCTGGAGGCTGAACTTGCGCTCCAGTTGGATCACCTGGCTGTGGGAAAAGGCGGCTCGGGAGCGTTTGCCCCGCCTG
>VZRJ01009455.1:729493-741553 GCA_013397565.1 Ptilonorhynchus violaceus | reverse complement strand
AGCAAAAAAAAAGCAAAAAAAAAGTGCTTCGTTTCAAAACCCACGGAATAAAAATGTGAAAATATGAAACTACGGAACCTTTCCATGGAAAACCTGGGATGGAGCCACATCCCTGCCAGCGGGCTGGGAGGACGTGGTGATGAACCCCCGGATGGGGCAGGTGTCACCTCCTGTCATCTCCTGCGCTCCCTTTAATCTCTTTTTTCCCCCATTTCCCCCATTTTGAATCAATCCAGCCCCTTCCCCGGCGCTCTCCATCTCTGCTCTGTTCCCTGGTTCCATCCCCATTTTTCAACCCGTTATTCCCGGATTTTTTGGGGACCTGTTGGATTAAGCGGGAAGAGGGTTTCTCAGCCTCTTCTCCAGCGGTTTCTGCTCCCGGGAGAGGTTTCCCGTGCCAGGACTTTGGGATGGAGGCCCCGGCTCGACTCGCGAGCCAGCAGTGCCCTCTGCTTGGCCATTCGAGACGTGCAGCTTTGCTTCTCCTCCAAATCCCAAACCTGAGGATTGGGAAGGTGGAAAAATCCCCTCCCCCGCGCTCCTCCACCCTCCCGGTTAAAGAGCAGGGGGTCCGAGATGGGTGAGAGCAGAAATTGCTGATTTTTAGGGCTTTCCCGGGTCACTCTCGGGAGGTGAAAGCCCGGGCGGGGTTAAAAGTGCCCTCAGCGGGCACAGGAGTTATTTTTAGGTGGGATTATCTCGGTGAAGCCTCGGGAATGATTCCGTGTCCCCCAGGGCTGGGAGATGGAGGAGGTTGGAATTCAGGAAATCGCATTTTTTTAGGCTTGGCTGTGGCTTTTCCTGAGGAGGCAGCGGGCGGGAGCATCCCTGCTCCTTCCCCTGGAGCCTGGAGGCAAATTTCTGCCTCTGTGCCTGCTGCAGCTTCGCTCTGCTGGGCTCTACTGGGCTGTACTGGGCTGTACTGGGCTGTGCTGGGCCGTGCTGGGCCGTGCTGGGCTGTACTGGGCTGTACTGGGCTGTGCTGGGCTGTACTGTGCTCTACTGGGCTGTGCNCTCTGCTGGGCTCTACTGGGCTGTGCTGGTTTGTACTGGGCTGTGTTGGGCTGTGTTGGGCTGTGCTGGGCCATGCTGGGCTGTGCTGGGCCCTACTGCGCTGTGCTGGGCTGTGCTGGGCTGTACTGGGCTGTACTGGGCTCTACTGGCCCATACTGGTTTGTACTGGTTTGTACTGGCCCATACTGGTCTGTACTGGTTCATACTGGTCTGTACTGGTCTGTACTGGTCCGTACTGGTCTCTGCTGGGCCCGAGGGTGCTGAGCAAACCCTTCCCCTTCGGAGGGTCCCTCCGGGCAGCCCCTGCCCAACCCTTGGAGCGGGCACTGGGGGATTCGTGGCTCCGTTTGATGACTCCAAAGTCTTTTCCCGCCCAAAATTCCCTGTGCTCCCATTCCTGGATGTTTGGGCCGGATTTTTCCTGCTTTTATCCTCTTTTTCCCCCAAAACAGGTCTGGAAGCTGCTGGGAGCAGCCTCATCCTCCTCCGCCCCTGTGGCTGTAGGGGGATGACCCTGGAGCAAGATTCCCTCTGGGATTTATCCCGATTCCCAGGGAGGATTTGGGGTCAGGGCCGGGCCGGGGGTGGCGGCGAGAGCAGGGAGATTCCAGAGGGAAGGGGTGGGAGCGGGAAGGCTCCAGGAGCTGCGGAGGACGCGGAGCCTCCGGTCAGCAGATGGCACAAGAGCCGTGGCTGAGCAGCTGGAAAAGGAATAACCGGGAAAAAATCCCTGGAGAGCATCACCGGGCAGGGAGGAGGAGGCGGCAGACGCAGATCCCTTCCAGCCTGATCCGCGTCTCCCAGGGATTCCCAGCGGGATAACGGGCTGGAGCATCCCAAATGTACAGCTGGGGATGGGAAACGCACAGTTCGACCCCCCCTCGGAGGTAGAATTCCATCTCTGGGATGGAATTCCCAGAGAAGCTGCGGCTGCGCCATCCCTGGAAGTGTCCAAGGCCAGGTTGGAGCAGCCTGGGATAGGGGAAGGTGTCCCTGCCCCCGGCAGGGGTGGGAATGGACGGGATTTAAGGTCCTTTCCAACCCAAACCATTCCAGGATTCTCTGTTTGGGATGGAAATGCTCCCTGGGAAAGGGGGAATCCGGACTCTTCCCTCCACAACTTCCAGCGGTGCCAGTGGGGGGTGAAATCCTCCATGACCCCCCGAGCTTTAAAAAACTCTGGGAATCAGGGAAAAGCTTGGTGTTCCCTCCACTCCCAATCCCACCTCCCCAAACCCCAAACCCCAACATCCCGCTGGGATTTGCTTCCCGCTCTGGATCTCCGGCCACATCTGTCGGGTTTGGGGTTTCTTTTGGTTTGGTTTTGGGGTTTTTTTTTTAACGGGAGATTTATTTCCATGGAAGGAAGACCCCTTGGATAGCGGCCCGAGGATGTAACTGAAAATATCTGGATTAAATCAACCCCTAAACCAGAATCGTGGAATTTTTCCCTCTCTGACGTCACCCGGAGATGCCCCGCGCTGAAATCCCGGGCACGGTCACGCTTCCATCCCAACGCGGCCCCAGAGAATTCCCGGGAAACGCATCAGGAGCTCGCAGCTCTCGCGTGTCCCAGATTTCCTATCCAAACCCATCCCCTGGCCGGGAGCGACTTCCTGCTCCGGCCCGGGAGGTGTCCGAGGCCGTTGGAAGTCACTCCCGGGCTGATCCTCCCTGGAATTGAATTTAAACCATGGAAAAAGTTAAAAAAATCCCAATGAGTGACGTGGCTCCGAGGGGGAGCCGGGATTTTCCGCCCTCATCCCGAGGGCTGCTGAGAGGAAGAGGCTCCTCCACATCCCAAGTGTGGGACTTGTGCCCGTCCGGGGTTGGAAGCTCCTCCATAGGGATAGGGATTTATCCACGCGTCTTGGATGGCTGGGAATGCCGGAGGATCCCAAGAATTCCACACTGGGGCTGCGCCTCCCTGTCCCGGGTGGAGAGGGATGAGATTCCCTCGGGCTGCATCCGCTGTTGGATGAGCACAAATCCCGGTGTTCGCATCCATGGCTGCCTCTGTCCCACAGGGAACAGCACAAATTCCACTCCAATGGCATTTGCCATTCCCTATTTTTACATTTTTCCCTATTTTAGGGTTTGGAAGCACCACGGGCACCAATTTTGAGGCATCTCCCCATTGTTCACCCCACAGGTGAAGCCCTGGGATGGAATTCCCAGAGAAACTCCGGCTACCCCATCCCTGGAAGCGTCCGAACCCCTTCCACCACCCTCCCTTCGGGATGGGGAAGGGCTGGAGCAGCATCCCGGCCCTTTCCAGGTGACAAAAGGGACCCTCCGGGACCAACCCCCGCCCCGAGGGCAGAGCAGGGGGGGCTCCGCTCCCTTAAAAGGCTTTTCCAAACATCCCAAAGTTTCTTCCTTTCTTTCCAAGCCCCTTTAAGGAGCAGCTGCCTCCCGTTCATGCGGATCATCTCCGCTGGGATCTTTCCTTAGAGCTCTGCCAGCAGCCCCGGGGTGACATTCCCGCTCCGGGGGGTCGGGAACCGGCTGGAAACACACTGGAGACTCCCGGGAGGAGCAGAACAAAAAAAAAATCAAATTAAATCCCTGGATTTGGGGGTGGGTTTGGAGAAATCAGCTTTTCCTGGCCTGTTCACTCTGGAATGTGTGTTTTGGTGAGCCTGGAGTGGGGTTTTTTGGGAAAGGGCAAGCACAGGGCTGTGCTCCTGGCTGGGATGGGGACGTGGATCATGAGGAATTTTGCTGGCTCAACTTGGGGCATCCCAATCTCCTTTTTCCATGGCTTTTTTACCGCCCGCTGCCATCCCAGTAGCAGGATTGGGAAGCCACGGGATGAGAGGTGAAGTCCCAGGCACCGAGCAAACCTCCCAAGGGTTGCCACAGACCAGGCTCTGCCCCGAGTCATTCCCACTCCTGGAATCCCGGCTGGAATCCGGGCCATTCCCCGTTTTCAGGTGCCCTCCCGTGACGCACCGAGGGGACCCTGAGTAATTCCCCTCTCCCACGTCAGCGCTGGGGGGGGGGAAGAACAGCGGGATCCAAACCCTGGGATTTATTTTTGTTTCCTTTCCTTTCTTAATCACTTCCTGCCGGCCCCGGAGCGGGATGAGAAATCCTCGGGAGCGATGCCGGGCGAGGGCTGACGCAGCTTTCCCCCCGTTCCCACCGAGGCAGCCAGGTGGGATTTCTGTGGGAATAACACCGAGCCTCGGCTCTGCCCTTTGTCCCTGAATCCCGAATTCTGGAGATTTCCACGATAATCATCTTTAAATCCAACTGCGGCTGAGCTGGGAGCCCCAAATTCCTCCCCAAGGCAGAGCTGCTCCTTGTTTTCTTCTTCCCTGTTTTTTCTTAAACCAAATCCATCCTCAGCTGGCAGAACATGGGTTTATCCCAGGGGTGACCAGGAATTTTTTGGGAGCACATCTGAGCTGGGCTGGGATGCTGAAGGGAGATGGGAATGTCGGTTCGCTCCTTTTAAGACACTTTGGGGCAATAAATGAGGAAATTTTTACAGCTTTAAAACAACATTTAGAGCCTTGGTGAGGAATTGTGATGGAAAAACCAGAGCACAGCAGCCTTTTCCAAGGAATTTTGGGGAATCGCCGTATTATTCATCCAAATATTTTGTGCCCATCAATTGAATTTCAGGGAATGCTGAAAAAACAAATCCATGTCTTGACAGAGCCAGGACACACGTGGGAGGTGCTGCTCCCGGCATTTTGTTGGGAAAACTGCTGGAAATTCAGGATATAGGGAAAATATGTGGGAAATGATGAGCAGGAATATCAGAGCAGGGAGTTGTTTGTTATTTGGATGGAAGAGGGGACCCGGAGCTGCTCCAAAATGGCTTTAAATGGACAGAAAATAGGATTAGTTGGGGTATTGGGATGAAATTCCTCCCTGTGAGGGTGGTGGTGGCACAGGTTTCCCAGGAAAGCCGTGGCTGCCTCATCCCTGGAAGTGTCCAAGGCCAGGTTGGATGGGGCTTGGAGGAGCCTGAATCCCCGGGAGCCGAAACCTGGGAGTTGCCAAAGTGTCCCGCACAGCCCCAAAAGGCAAATCCCGGTTTTCTGTGGAAAATTCCGCTGGATGCTGCTGCTCCCTGGAGCACGAGGGGCTCCAAAGGCTTCCAGGAAAGGTCCCTGGAATTCGACTCCAACCCGAGACTGAGGATGGGTGAGCTCAGCTCCCTCCCGGAGCTCCAATCCCGCCCCTCTGGAAGAAGGAATCCGCACAATGCTGGGAGCAGGGCACAACCTTCCCAGAGCAGGAAAAACCAACATTGTCCTGCTGGAAAACTCATCTTCCCGGCCACAGGCGGCCGCTCCCCATCCTTAGGGGAAGTTTGCTGCCTGACCTGGGAATGCAGGGCTGGATCTGCCCGGAGCCCTTTCCTGTGACGGGCGGGAAAACATTCCCGGCTCCAGCAGGCACGGCTTTATCCCCGTGGTAAAGCGGGATGGCCATTCCCAGTATCCCAAAAAACGAGGGAAATGCTCCCGCGTCCTCGGGATGCTCACTCAGGAGGCACTGGGAATCTTCAGCCTCCTCCTTCCCTCTTCCCAAGGGATTTGCCCACAAGGAGGAAAGATTTCCCTCGGGCGGGAGAGATTTGTGGATGCAGGAGAGAGCGGGAATGTGGTTGGGATAGCTGGTGGAAAGTTGGGATGGCACCAAACACGATGGAGGAATCCCCAAAAATCTGTATTTTTCTCTTATTGCTCAGATTTATTTGGTGTTCCTTTTGATTTTTACGGAATCCTGGGATGGTTTGGGTTGGAAGGGACCTGGAAAACCCATCCCATTCCAACCCCCCTGCCAAGGGTTTCTGTGCCTGCGGATTCTCTGGGATCCTGCCCTGTGGGGCCGTGCCCTTCCTCACGCCCGTAGGAATAAAGGCCCATTTAGGGAAAGATCCAAGGGCCCTTTTCCGGATAATTAACCGCGAATGCGAGCTCCAGCCCGCAGCCGGACACCTCATTCCCATGGAAATCGCGGCCAGGGAATGGAAGTGGTTCTGAGGAACACACGGGAGGCTCCGGAGCAAAGAACAGCTCAGAAAATGATTTTGTTTTTTGAAAATCCTGAAGAAACTTCTCGGATTAATGACGGGCACAGGAATAAAAATAAAAATAAATAGCTGGGCTCTTCCCACTGGATCCAACACCCTGAATTCCCACTGGAGAGCGGGATCGTGCTTTGGGCATTGCTGCCTGGGGGTGCCTGAGGATTTTATGGAGCTGCTGGATTCCTCCAAGCCAAACAGCCCATCCGGGGAAGAGCAGGGATTTGTTTTCCCAGCTCCAAACACTCCGAGCCTGCAGCTGGAAAACAACCCTGGAGGAAAACTCAACGGAACCGAGCGGGATTTTCTCCCAGCTTGAGAAAACAGGGAATTCTCCATAAAATGATTTTTCTCTTTAAATAACCAACGTGACCCATTTGGTTTTGTGTGTTTGGAGCCACAGAATCCACCTGGAGCAGGGAAAAGGCTGGAAGGGGAAACGGGGACGCACAGGTCACAGGGATCATCCCTTGGAGCCACAATCCCGGTTATCCCGGAGTTTCAGTGGGTTTAAAAATCAAAACTAAAGGGGAAAACAGGGAGAAAAAAATCCCTTTTGTGTGAGAATAACAACATTCCCCCTCCATGGGCTCGGACGGGTTTGACCGGTTTTTCCAGCTGCTGCCTGGAATAAAACTCCCGTGTCTCTCCCAGGTTTTCTGCCCGAGGTTCTCCAGCCTCTCCAGCGCCGGGATCGGGGGGGTCACGGCAGAACCTCTCTGATGTTCCCTCCAACGCCTTTTGGAGGAGGAATCAGCCTTTGGAATTACGGCTTTGGGCACTGAGGAAGGGCTGGCTCCTTGGGAAAGGTGGATTTATTGGGAAAAGTCATTTTTTGTGAGTTCTTTGTAATTCTCCCTCTGATCCCACCAGGAGCAGGGCAAGGGTTGGAATGGGATGATCTCGCCCCTTCCAACCCCAACTGTTCCGTGGTTCCATGGTTTAGAGGGATTTCAAGCTCTATTATCCTCTAAATCCATCAGATTTTGGCCACTGCTTTACACCGAAATTTATAAAAATATTATAAAACAGATAAAAATATTTTAATATAAAATATATAAATAAATATCTATATTTTAATATAAAAGATATAAAAATCTCGGGTGCATTTTCCAACTCGACGTCCTGTGACTGAGAATTCCCTGATTTTATGTGGTCAAATCTGCATCCCTTGGCATTTCTCCTGCTTTTTCCTCTGCCTCTCACCCACCCGGCCTCTCCCGACGGGAACCACCAGCCGGATCCGGGCCGTTTGTTTGCACTTGGATTTCCATTTTTAGCATCTTCTGTTTTATTTTTTTGAACTCCTTTCATATTCCCGGCCGGAGCGGCTGAATCACGACAGCCAGGACAATGTCCTGGATTTCTGGGGAAGTTTTTTTTTTTCCCTGCTTTTTTATTTTTCTCGGTTCACGGGAGGCAGGAAGGGACGTCTGGTCCCGGATTTCATTCCCAGCCGTTTGGAAGTGTGGGAGATCCCACTCCTCCTCTCCTGCTCTGCCTCCTTCCCTCCCTCCCTTTTCCCAAAGCCGGCAGGAAGGGTGAGGACCGGGAAAATCCGAGACGATTTTCCCTTTGTTTCGTGATGAAATTCCCAAAAAAACCCCATGGACAAGACAAGAACATCCAGACAATCCCGTCCTTTGGGCCGGGGCCAAATCCAATTCCCTCCTGGTGTTTGTTCCCAGCGAAGATCAGCCAGGATTTTATTGCTTCCTGAGCTCTCCGTCATCATCCAGCCGAGATTTCCTTTTCCAGGACCGTTTTCTTCGTCATTGGCTCGAGATTTCCTTTTCCAGGACTCTTCCCTTCGTCATCAAGCCCAAATTTCCTTTTCCAGGACTATTTTCCTCCCAGTTTTTTCCACCACAGAGCCTGGTTTGATCAGACCCTCCCTGATCCTCCTCTTTTTTTGGGAATTCAACGCCCCAATTACCAGCGCTGACCTGGACGTGTCCATTGCTTTCCCAACTCTTAAAAAGTTGTTGGAATTCTGGAATATTGTCCCGTTCGAGACAAACGTCCAAGGGAATTTCCAATAGTGTCAATAATGCCAATAATTATAATAATGTCAATAATTACAATAACTGTGACAATAATAATAATAATAATAATAATAATAATAATAATAATAATAATGATGCTGCAGCAACAACAATAATGATAATGATGATGATGATAATAATAATAGTAATAATAATAAAAATAATTGTGCAGGAGGTGGGATAAGATGAGCTTGAAGGTCCTTCCAACTCAAACCATTCCATGATTCTGAGAGACCTTTTATTAATCCGCTTGTATTCCTAATATTTATTCCTACAAGTGTTGCTGTCATGTGATGGAGAAAAGGTTTATTTTTAAACTTCCCAGCAGTTTTGGAGCACAAAGTCAGAATTAAGCTCCCACTTTTCCTCTGCTGACGATTAAACTTTATTTCGACCTTCCAGCGGAAAGCTGAGATTTCCCGAGCGCGGCGAACGCACACGGAAACACCAAATCCAGGGATTTTATTTCCCCGCACGGGCCCTGCAGCTGCACTCACTCAAAAGCGGTTCTGCCTTCGTTTTCGGGGTAAATCAAATAAAATCACAAAGCCCGGCCACTCCCAAAGGGTTTATTGAACATCCAGAGGGGATGGAAGAGCTCCAGCGCTCAATCCAAGGGAAATCCAACGTCTCCGTTCAGGCCCAATGAAAGACTCGGACACCAAAACCCCTTAAATCGGACTTTTTATTTCATGGCAGAAGAAAACCCAACACAGGCCTCGTTAGGTTATGCATCTTTCATTATAAAAATAAGCAAAGAAAATAACTTGCATCTTTCTCCTCGCTACGATTTGTTTCAAATAACCTTTAGACGAACACAACACCGAGCTTTAAAAACGTCATTTCGACAATAAATAAGGACATATACCAGATATGCTCACGGTTTATTCCAGTACTCAGCAAAAAAAAAAAAAAAGAAATCAAAACCCAAACGAAACGAACAAAAAAAATCCCACCCCAAACTCTCGCCTCTCTACGTCTCTTTAAATTATAAATAGAAATAATGCAAATTTATAATGGCACAAAAACATCTAAAGTGCAAAACGAATCACGAGACTCACGCAAACCTTCCCGGAGAAGCCCCTTCCCCGCTCCCGACAGCAAATCCCGGTGTGAGACTGGGAAAATCCAACATCAGAAGTGAAATCCAAGGAGAAAGTGCCGGACTTGACCTGGAGGATCGTTCCCCGTCCCCCGGGGGGATCTCACACCTCAATCCAAACCCTTCCGGCCTTCCCGGAGGTGGGAAGTGCCTGTCCCACTTCCAGGTCCCTTCCCCTGGTGAGGGAGAGCTGGGAGTGCCCAGCAGGGCTGGAACCGGGAGAGGTGACCCCGAGAAGGGATGGATGAACATTCCCAGATCCCTCCCTGCTCCAGCACAGGGATAAAAGTGGCCTCAAAGCAGCTAAAAAATCGGGAATTGTGGCTCTTTGGGACACGGCAGAGCTTTGGTTGGCACTGGGATGGATCCCTGTGGCACCGGGGATGGATCCCTGTGGAACCAGGGGATGGATCCCTGAGGCCCCAGGGATGGATCCCTGTAGAACCAGGGGATGGATCCCTGAGGCCCCAGGGATGGATCCCTGTAGAACCAGGGGATGGATCCCTGTGGCACCAGGGGATGGATCCCTGTGGCACCAGGGGATGGATCCTTGTGGAACCAGGGAATGGATCCCCGTGGCCCCAGCGCAAATCCCATCAGGAGGAATTGTTTTCCCACTCCTCTTCCCACCCATATTCGGGAGACAACTCAAAACCGCTCCAGGAAAGAGAACTTTAATGATGACACCCCCAAAAAAATGATGGGTTTAGGGAGGTCCAAGCCTCCTTCAAGGCCCCAAATCTGCTTGAGGCACCTTCTTTGGGGTTCCAGAGAAATGGGAGGATGGAGGAACAACCCCATGGATGGTGGTGGCTGCCAGGTGTCCTTGGAGAGCTCTTGGAAGCTTTGGGAAGCCACAGCGGGAGCTCTGGAGCACCGGCAGAGCCTCCCAGGTGGGGTTTGGACACCGCCCCGAGCCAGGTGAAGGCTTTTTGTAGCAAATCCCTGAACAGGAGCACGGACTGGACGCACAAATCCAGCAGAATTCCCTGTCTCCCAATAGCCATGGGATAGGAAGTCACGGCTGCACCCCCCTGGGAGCAGTTCCTAAATATAAACCCGAATTTTAGGGTCAGGACGTTCAAGGTTTGCCTTTGGTTTTCACCTTGCAGAGCTTCTTTGTGTCGGCCTCTCGAGCCCTGACCGATTTAGGAAGGAGCAACTTTGCATCTTCCGTGCCCTGGACGGCACCATTCCGAGTATCCCAAAAAAAAAAAAAACCAAACAAAAAACCATGGAAAATTAAAAAAGAACAACCCTCCACCGATATCAGCAACGTTTTCCGCCGCTTCCAATTTTCTGACAGCGCTTTGGGGCTACATTTCACCAAGGCAGCAACATTTTAAATGCTGCCCCCGCATCTGGTTCTGATCTTTTAGCAGCAAGTTATTATTTAAAGGCTTTGTGGTTTTCCAAAGAGCACGGAAAAGAAAAGTATATTGCTTTAAATTCCCAAAAGAAAAAGAGATCCCTCCTTTATCAGCTCTCTGAGGAGTTGAGGAAGAGTCACCCACTCTGCAGACGCTCCGAGGGGATGAGTTTGGGATGGGCCTGGTGGATCCTACACCACAAAGTGGCTTTTTTTGGCTCACCAGAGCCTGGCCTGGCTGTGGGGAGTGGGTTTGGGGTCTCCCAGCTCTGCTCCTCTTCCCAGAGCCTGCTGAGGAGGAGGAGGGTTGGAGGAGAGGCAGCTCCCGGAGCTTTCATCCCTGTGTCCTCAGCTTTCCTGCTGGAGCTGGAGAGAATGGAAGGATTTTTCCTGCCTTTCCCCAGAAATCCTAAAGGGAGTTTTGCCCTGTGGCAGCTGTGAGATTCCCAAAGCATCCGATAATTCCTCACATTCCCAGCAGCTCTGCCTTGGGTCTAAGTGCATCTCACAGCAGCCCTGTGGAGATAGAACTGACCAGCCCAAACTTGGCTTTTTTTATGATTTTCCCTCAATTTTAGCTATGAAAGGCTCGTTCTGGCCCTGCAATTCCTGTCCTAAACATTTCCCCTCTTCCTTTACAAAAAGGCCACAGAGCTGAAGGTGAACTCTTGGACGTGACAGAGACGCTGCTTCCAGGAAAAACAAAATAAAAGAGCGAGCTGACTTACAAAACTAAGTTTAGGCAATAAAGTTATTATATCCTGCTCCTTTCGAGCAGACTCTCGTGGAATTTATGTACAGTACAGACAGATTTTAGAACTATTTATGCCACAGTTAGAGCAAGGCCTTTAATACTCTAATCTTAAAGACAGGCTTTGTTTCTGTTAGGTTTCTTTTAAAGCTTTAGGCAGTTAAATACAGTACAGAGATGTGAGCTTTGAAATACAATGCACGATCAGGGAACCTCCTGACAGCTCCAACCACGGCCTGGCACCTCTTGGAAAGGTAGGAAATGTCCCTCTCCCGCTTTGGGGTGTCGGGGAGGGGGGTGGTTTGAACACGTTTTGCACCTCGGTGCCAGGTCCTGGGAAGTAAAACCATCCAGCGAGTTCGGGAAATCCCGATTTAAACGCGTTCACGGAGCTCTGCTGGAAGGACCGGGACTCAGGGTGACACTAAGGGACCAGGAACGCGACATTCACATTCGTCCGTGGCCAGCACGGATTCATGACGTGAATTCCAGGATATTTTTAGGATGTGCGAGGGTTCTTAGTGCATCTCTCGTCACCTGCGGGAGAGGAGCGGCTCCTCCCCGAATCTCCAGGCCTGGGCTTGCGTCAGCACAACAGTTTTGGACAACGTTTGCACTCCAAATGTTTGGAATTTGGTGTCCGAAGGCCTGACCACAGCGGGGATCTACTTAAAACGAAGCTCTTTTTGGGGACAACCGAATTTTCGCGGGGCAGAGAAGAGACGGAGC
>VZRJ01009455.1:718781-729487 GCA_013397565.1 Ptilonorhynchus violaceus | reverse complement strand
GGCCGAGCCGCGCTTGGCCTGGGCCGGCCCCGCGCCCTCACCTCGCAGGCTCCTGAGCAGCAGCTTGAGCTTCTGCGGCTCCGAGATCCTCCTGCGCAGGAAATCCGCCCGCGGGTGGCCCTGGGCGCAGTGGTCGCTCTGCAGCAGGTGGAACAGGCTGGCCATGTTGGGCCCGATCTTCTCCATGAGGCTGTCCTTGATGGTGCTCACGGTCTCGTCGTCGCACTCCAGCAGGCTCCGCACCAGTTTGTTGTAATATCTGCACCGGAGGGGTCCCCGTTAGCCCACGGTGTCCCCGGGGAGGAAAAGGAGCTGCCCCCCACCCCCTGGCCAGGGGAGAATCGGGGTTTTTAAGGCATGCAGGGCGTGTTTGGAATGGATTTCTGGTGGGGTTGTCATGGAATCCAACCAATTAAGGGTGGAAAAGAGGTCCAAGATGAAGTCCAGCCTTGCTGTCGCTGCATCCAAACACTCTGGGCATGGAAGTGCTGTGCCCGTGACACAGGGAACCACCAAAATTCTGATTTAGTTGCCCCAAGTGAGTGGCTGCCCCAGCTCTGGGAGGTGAGGGTGTGAGCACAGCGGGTTTGGAGTTGTCCCGGTGGATTGGGAAGGAGGGAAAAAGGAGGAGCTGAGAGATGTAGAAATGGGGGAAGTGTGTGTTTTACGCTCTACTAAAGAACCCGAGTTTCCTGGGAGTTCGGGAAGGAAAATAATCGGTGTTTCTAACAACAGATCCCCCCCAGGATCCCAGACCGGACCGGCCTCTGCTCTGAGCTAGAGCCATGACCGGATCCATCCCTGCGGCACCATTCCCTCTTGTCCCTCTCCCTCCCTTTCCCTGCACAGCCTTTACAAGGGCCAGAAGAGCGGGAAGCAGGTCAGTCCAGGCCTGGCGGATCCATGGATTCCCTGGAGGCAGACCTTTAGGACACACAATCCTTTATCACTTCCAAGCCCACCATGCACTAAATCCCAGGCAAGGACCTTGTGCTTCTCCTGCCTCTTCTCCAGCTGCACCTTCCCCTTCC
Source organism: Ptilonorhynchus violaceus (assembly GCA_013397565.1). NCBI lineage: Eukaryota > Metazoa > Chordata > Aves > Passeriformes > Ptilonorhynchidae > Ptilonorhynchus > Ptilonorhynchus violaceus. Next base: position 728,456 of record VZRJ01009455.1, on the reverse strand, counting down.
AGCAGCCCTGGGCACGTATTCCCTATCCAAGGAGGAGCCAGGAAATGGTGCTGCTCTGCATTCCCAGCCCTGCTGGGAGCAGCGCTCCAAGGAATGCTCCTCCACAGGGCAGAGCCAGCACGGCTGGGCGAGCACGTGGCACCTCGCTGTACCAGGGAACATCTTCCCGGGGAGAGAAAGCCGGGAAAAAGAGGAGCAGCCCCATATTTGCCGGGATTTCTGCCTGGGAGGACGTCGGGGCACTTATTTTAAGCGCTTTAAGGTCACCGTGACATTTTTCCACGGGAGCAGACAAGAGAAGAACCTGCAGGTGGAGGAGGGGAAGGAAGAGGGAAATGAGAGTTCCCATTGAAACTCCTTTCCCAACTCTCAGCCCCGGCCTTTGGAGCAGCCAGGGAAGGTCGGGTGAGGTCAAAGTTTGGAGCACAAAAGGACCCGGCTTTGGCAGGGGGTCTGAAGGGGTGGGGGGCAAACCTGAGCCAGCCACGCTCCCCGCTTAAAGCAGGGCCAGCAGGGCGGGAGACACAGATCCCATCCAGCTCCGCGCTTTCCATGGCTGGAGCTGCCCCTGGACACTTTTCCAGGGCTGTGAGCGGAGGTTTTCCAGGGCTGAGAGTGGAGGTTTTCCTGCCCTGCTGCTCCTGCCCCGAGATTAAATCACAGGAAGATGCTATGACCTTTAACTACTTCCCCTCGGTGGCCCGGGCCAAGTGGCCCATTCTGGCTCCGTGGCCGTGTCGGGACAGGGGCTGGGAAAGCAGGATGCTCCGGGAGCCCTCGGTGTAAACTGCGAGCTGGGAAATCCTGCTGCTTTTGTTCCTCAACGTGTCACAATATCCTCAATATCCTCTGGCTCGGGCTGGGAGGGGAGGAGTTCCCTCAGCCTCGGGAGAGCGGCTCCAGGGCTTGGTCCTCTCCGAGGAGCATCCCCGGCGCTGCCCAAGCGTCCTCACGTCCTCCCTTCACCCCTCACGGCCCCTCCAAGGGGTGTGGAACTCCTCCATCCATCGATTTAACCTGGGAATGCCACAGAGCTGCCCGCTCCTCTCCCAGTCCTCAAGGAAACCTCTCCCAAATTTGCTTGGGGGAAGAGGGGAAAAGACAGAAAAGTTTAATTTTTATCTTTCCCCCAGTATAATTTTGCCGTCCCACAGTGCAATTTTCTGGGTATACAAGAAAAGATTTCTCTGCCCACAACAGAGTTTTCTGTTATAGGACGTGGATTTTAACAATCCTTGTGGGTCCCTTCCAACTCAGGATATTCTGGGATTCTCTGAGCGAATTTCTGCTGCTCCGTGCACCATTCATTTATCACCTGCACGCCTGTCCTGGGGCAGGGCTGGAGGCTGGAGGTGCTCCTGGACCAAGCCAAAAGCCACCCCAGAGGAGCCGAGGCCTTGGCCACGGCCAGGCTGCCCATCCCGGCAGAGCCTGCTCTGTTTGCACTCCAATTCCCGAGCATATTTACTCAAACTGCTCCGAAAGGTCCCTTTTATCCCGATCACAAGACTCAGCACTGATTGTTCCAGGATTTGGAGGCAGAAATCCCTGCCCTTGCAGCGTGACTGCGCAGACTGCGGCAGCTCCCGGAGCCTCCCTGTGTCCCTTGTCCTTGGAGGAGGGGACAGGGCGGCTCCGTGCTCGGATGGAGGTGCCAGGCAGCAGCGTGACATTCCCATTCCCATTCCCATTCCCATTCCCATTCCCATTCCCATTCCCATTCCCATTCCCATTCCCATTCCCACAGGCAGCCTTTGCTCCCAGGGGGAGCAGGAGAAAACCCCAAACCAGAGCACGGAGAGCCCCAGACTATCCCTGGAAATGAGAGGTGCTGGATCATGGCAGGATGGGGACAGAGAGGATCAGGCTGGCTGTTCCCTGTAGGTTTTTCCCGGTTTTTTGTAGTAACTCAGAGGGCAAGGACTCGTTTTCCAGGTGCCACACAAACCCCAGGGAGGGGATGGCTGCAGCCTGGAGCAGTGAGTGAGGTTGCAATGGATGGAGAAGGCCAGGCTGGATGGAGCTCTGAGCAACCTGGGATAGGGGAAGGTGTCCCTGCCCATGGCAGAGGGTGGGAATGAGATGGGGTTTAAGGTCCCTTCCCAACCAAATCATTCCATGATTCCACGATTCCACAATCCCATCCTATGAGCAGCTCTGAAGACCTTATAAGATCTTATAAGCTTATAAAGATATTCCCAAGAAAAGAAGCAAAGAATGTTGGAAAAACTGAACAGGGAGGCAGAAGGCATTACTGGGCTAAGCTGTATCAGGAGTTGGAGGCATTTAGTCAGCTCGGTCCCTCTCATTCCTTGCTCCGCAATTCCCATTTCCGCCATTCCACCGAGGAATGCCCCACGCACCTGTTGGAGAACTGGTTTGGGAGCTGCACCACCTCGGTGATGGCCTCGGGGTTCCGTTTGGCGATGCCACACATGTCCAGCTTGCTGTAGCACTCCTCCTGCACCTCGGAGATCATCCTCTGGAACGTGGAGCACCTCCGGATGGCCAGGAACACCTTGGACGTCACCCCGTTGGCAATGCACTTCAGGCTTTCCTTCACGAAAGCTTTTCCCTGGAAACAAAAGGGAAAAAAAAAAACCCCTTAAACTGCACCAGATTTCCAGGGAATCCAACAGGAAGGGAAGCATTGTGGGTACTGCAGCAGGCCTGGCTGTATTAATTATCCTCCCTGCAATTACAGACCTGCTGGAGGTCCCTTCCCGGGCACGGCAGGGAATGGGATTCTGAGTGCTCCCAATTATTGCAGAGTTATCTCTCACAGCAGTTGGGATGCACACAGCCCAGAGCTCCCATTCCCGAAGGATTTAGGCAATGGAAATCTTTGCATGAACGGACTTGGAAGTGCCGGGACCAGGGATGGGGCAGTTCTGTCCCAAAGATGGATTTAACATCAATTTAATGCCAGGGGTTTATCCCTTCTGGTTCAGACCTCAAAATAATTTAAGAGCTTTTAAATTTCTTCTTGGGAGCAGGAGCACAGGGAACAAGGAGCTGTGGGCATTTTGGAGGGAAAACACATAGGAAAAGAGCCCCTGGAAGAGCCACAGCCCCCCAGTATGATCCCATTTATCCCGACTGCAGCCCCGGAGAGGCCGATCCCGCCTCGCATTCCCAACCCCAAAGCCTCCCCATCCAAAGGGCAGCCCCGTGCCAGGTCACCCAGCCGGGGCAGTTTTCCTGTGGGAAGAACATTTCGATTTCCTCCTGGAGAGGAAACCTCGCTCTCCCTGCCAAATCCTCACCCGGAGCGGGTGGAAAAAGAGCCCCGGAGGACGCGTCGGGAGCCAAAAATCGCCTGCTCCGAGGAGCAGGAAGGGCTGCAGGAAGGGAAGGGTTAATCCTGCCCAAAACCCGGCTCAAATGAAGGCACTGAGCACTCAGAACCCGCAGGACCCGTCAAAGCTTTACTGAGCCGGGGCGTGAAAAGGCGGCGGCTCCGACCGATCCTCGCCCGGGATTGATTCCCGGCCGGGTTTGATCCTCTCCTGGGGTTTATTCCCGTCCCCCTTCAAGGCCGGGCTGTACCTGAGTGTCGAATTTGGCGGCGCTGTAGAGGAAGGACTTGCAGATGTCGTACATCCCGTCCGTGTCGCACGTGGAGTTCTCCAGGCAGGCGAAGGCGCCGCAGCCCACCTGGAGCGCGCTGTTCAGGCACCGCACCACCTCGGCTGGGGGGAGAGGAACGGGAATGTCGGCGCAGGGATGCGGAGCCCGGCCCGGAGCCGAAGCCTCCTCCGGCACGAGGGAGAGCCGGGCTGAGAAGATGCTCCAAGGGATGGAGCGTTTCTGCCATGGAGCAAGGTTGGGAGAGCTGGAGGGGTTCAGCCTGGAGAAGAGAAGCTCCAGGGAGACCTCGGAGCCCCTTCCAGTGGATAAAAGTGGATTATAAAAAATGGGAGAGCGACTTTTGAGATATGAAGTGATAGGAGAACCGGGAATGGTTTTAAGGTAAAAAAAAGCTCCAGGGAGGTTAGATATTGGGAAGAAATTCTTTGTTTAGAGGGCAGTGAGGCCCTGGCACAGAGAGGTTGTGGATTCTCCGTCCATGGAAGTGTCCAAGGCCGGGTTGGACGGGACTTGGAGCAATGTGGGATAGGGGGAAGGTGTCCTTGCCCATGGCAGGGGCGGGACTGGATGGGCTTTAAGGTCCCTTCCAACCCAAACCATTCCATGATTCCGTAACTCTATGTTTCTATAAATCTATGATTTTACAATTCCAGCATTCTACAGCTCCAGGATTCTCTGAACGGAAGACAAGACCAGCACCCCAAGGAGCAGAAACTGCAACCATCAACCCCCTCGATGGGCCCCGTAGGGATGAAAAGGGAGACAACACCCGAGAGCCCTTGGTGGGATGGAGACCGAAATGTCCATCCCAGCCCAATTTCGGGCATTTGCGCCTCTATCCCAAATCCCTCTAAAGAAGGAGAAGGGATGAGGATGGGCCTAGGGGTTCAGTCTGACAGGAGCAGCCTGGCAGCCCCTGGCTCACAAAACCACTCTGAAAACGAGACTGGAGTGATGGCAAACGCCAACAAGTCGGCAGGAAATTTGCACTTTTTGGGGAGGTATTAGCGATGTCCTAAAAAAAGCCAAAAATATCCATAAATAAGATTTTAGCCCGTGAGCGAATTCTCAGCTCTAAAAAAGGACTTGATCCAGCAGCTTGGTGCTAAAACTGACCCGGCAGTTCGCAGGCAGAGCCAAAAAAGGTCATTTTTGCTGAAGATTCGTGAAGGGGAAGGGAGATTTGGGCAGAGGAAGTTCAGGTAATGGAGCTGACCAGGGATAATTAAAAGCCTTGAGGCAGCTCTTAGCCCGAACAGGAGGGGTATCCGTGTCATCCCAGCTTTCCCAGGGCACATCCAATGCCTTTTAACGATGAATCAGCAGTATTGCCACATGATTGCCCTGAAATTAGGAGGGATTAACCTTTTTTTTTTCCGGTGAGCCGAACATCTGTCCCCTCCCGTGCCTGGGCAAGGCGCGTTCGTGACTTTGGCAGCTCGCGTTAGCAGAAATTCCCGGGAAAGGAACGCAAAGCCGGGCTCTCCCAGCCGGCTCCCAGGTGTGGGAAAAGCCAGGTTTTCTTGAGAGACAACACACCTCGTGAGAGGCGAGTTGCAGCCTAAAGGCGATTCTTTATAACCGGGATTTTCATAGGGGAAAAATATTTAAAAAAAAAAAAAAGAAAAAAAATCGCCCAGTTCACCCGTCTTCATTCCCCGCTCTTGCCGACGTGCCCGAAGGGAGGAATATTCCCTAATTCCTCCTCTCCCCGGCTCACAACCTCCCCGGAGCACGAGCCAGCCCCATAATTAGCTCTCCACAGGTTCAAATTAGAAGTTCGCTCGCAGCACGCTCGGGGTGCGCGGAGCCTTTATTGTTTTAGGCACGGTGCAGGAGTGAGACCCCACGTTTCCATGGCAACCAAACACAAAAGCAAATTGAGCAAACACCCCGCTCCAACGCCGCAGAGCCCTGCAGATCTAAAATAAGGCGGCTGTTAATGAGCTCCAAATTAGAGCCTTAATATCTTGCCAGTACAGTAGAAGGCAGATTTTTAATTCCCATTGTTCGAGACAATGTCTCCGAGTTATCTAAAGCATCAAAGTCGAGACATCCAGGGGCTGACTCGCCAGCGATTTTTTTCCCCCCCCTTCCATTGTAACAGCAACTTTGTTAAATGTCACAAATGTATTTTTATAGTCCCAGCTGACCGATAGCGATCAGTTTGCGACAATAAAAGCGAGCAGGGGACAGTTTCTAGGTTACTGCATTCTTCAAAGTCGCGGCTCCCTCGCCCCCTCTCTCAATAGACAGATGTTCGGCAGAACAATGGGTCGGTCCCAGCGCCACGGATTTTATCAACTTCCTAAAAAGCAAGGGATTTAACACCGAAGCCGCGCTGCCGCTGGGGAGGAGAGGGGGGAACAGGCAAGCAGGAAAAATCATAATGATAAAAAGTACACGGAACTCCTCGAGGAGGTGGGGGAGGAGGGGAGAGCCCGGATCGCATCCTGCGAGCTGCTCCCACCGCTCCCCCGAGCCAGCTCCCGCAGGAGGAGAATCCTCCTCCGGCTCTGCACCAACAGCCTCCGGCCAGACCCCGAAATTCAGATTTGTGCCTAAGTTCATTAGAAAAAATAATAATAAAAAAAACTGAAAAAGAAGAAAAATCGTCAGCAGAGAAATGTGAGACAGTTCAAGGCACCGGGGCCCGGGCTCCGAGCCCTGCTCGCTGCTGTTACCTGAGTTCTGCGCTGCCACCCGGGCTTTCCTGGGGCTCACAGAGTCATTCTGCTCAGCTTCGTAGGATGCGGACGCACTGATCACCAGCAGCAGGAGAAAACCAGACTTTAGGAGCATTCTCTGACAAGTTTCCGCTAAGTGTGGGGTTGGTTTTTTTTTTTTTTTTTGGGTGGTTTGATTTTTTTTTCTTTTTTCTTTTTTTTTTTTTTGGGATGTGTGCGCCTCTCCTCTTCCACTCCGGCTCGAGCAAAGATGTGGATCTGGACGCGCGCTGGGAGGGACGGATGGATGGAGGGATGGATGGAAGGAGGGAGGGAGGATCCTGCCGAGCCCGGGGATGAGCGCAGGGATGTGCGGCAGGATCCGGGTGGCCCCTCTGGCTCCTGCTCGCTGGGGGACCGGCGGCGGCGAGGCTTTTATAGCCGCCCTTATCGGTCCCCCCCGGGCTGCCGAGCCAATCGGCGGCGCTGGGCAGAGCCAAGGGAGGACCGGACTCATTCGAGCCCCACAAAAAAACTGCAACTTCACAGGAAGAATATTTTCCAGCCCATTAAAAGTACCTGCCAAACAACAAGGAGAGAAAAGTTCATCTCTGGAGGAGCGGTGGGAAAGGGAGGGGAGAGAGGGGGGGCGGCTTCCCATGGAGAACGGAGCTCGAGGAAATGACAGCGCGGCCCTAAATCTGCCCCCACCCCAAAAGCAAACCACCTGCTCTTTAGGAAAAGCCCATTCCCACCCGGCCGGCAGCGATGCCGGGAGGAGGGAAGGGGCGGCTCGGCGGGGCTCGGGGGATGGGGCTGGCGGGGATCCGCGGATCCGCGTCCCACCTGCCCCGGCGCTCACCTATTTTTTGGGTGTTTCGTGGTTTTCCTTCCCCCCACCCCCCCCTGCCCCCTTCCCTGCTCCAAACTCAATCCTGTTTTTCGGATTTCATAACGGGAGGAGGCACCCTAATGCCTGATTTAATCTTGGTTTTGATGGGCACGTAACGAGGATTAACAGGCGGGAGCACCGATTATCCCGGATCCCAGGGACGGTTCAAAGCTCTGGGTGTTTGAGGGATGAAAGTGCAAGCAGGGCCATTGAGGCTCAGGGCTGGAAGGAAATCGGGAAAGGTGCACGGAGGAAGATTTCCAGATAAAAAAGTTACGAGTTCCTGCAGCTTGGAATAAGCCCAAAGGTTTGGAGATCAGGTCTGGCTGAGCAGGGCTGAGGTAATTCGGGTCTTGAGCGTGTTTGGGGCTCACTCTGCCATCCCAAGGGTCCTTTTTAGGAAGGAGAAGGACTCTCAGCTCTGTGGTGCCAGGCAAGGAAATCCAGCTTGGATAGATCCATGGATCCATCCGGGTATAGAATTCCCATTTGATGAACCAATCCCACAAATGTCCTTGAAGTGCAGATGCAAAATCCCTCGGTTTGGGGCATTTATTCAGATTTGTGGGCAGCTAAATGTAAAAGGCAATAAGGAAGCCATTTCAAGAGAAGCAGGAGGAGGCTCTTTCCTCATGGAGCCCCAGAAGCTGTGCCCACTGCTTCGCCTCATTCCTGCCTTTTTTCCCTCGGGAATATGGGACCGCTCTGGATCCTGCCCCATCCCCGTCTCCGATCTCTCCCAAGCTCCGTTGGGGCAGTGCTGCCCCATTGGCTCCCACCGGAATGGGAACAGGAGTGAGGTTGTGCTCCTGCCTTGGGGTCAAAAGAACAGCTGTGCCAGATGTTCCAGGAACGCTCCGAAAGCCCCGAAACAGGAGAGTTTCGGGTTTCGGGTTTCGGATTTCGGCTCCGGTTTGGGACACCGAGCCAAATTCATTAAAGAAAGGGAAAAAAAAAAAAAGAAATCAAGAAAAAGAAGCAGCAGCCCCACAAAGCGTTGTAGTTTCTCCACTTCAGAGATCCAGTCCGGTTTGGAAGTGAGAATAATCCCAGAGGGTTTGATCCCAATTAAATGAAAGGCAACTCTGGCAGGGACTTCAATGGGGGATGAATCAGGGCCCTGTGGAAGTCCCGTTTGGAGGGGAAGCCTTGAATTTTCCACACAACTGAGCTCCAAACTCCCAGCCCGATTCCTCCACCCCCAAGGTGAACGTTCCCACTCGGCTTTTTGAACGTTTCCAGCCGAAATCCAAGGAGGCCGCAGAGCAAGGCAAGTTGTCCCGGCCACGGGAGTCCAGGTGCGGGGAGGAACCAGGAGCAAGCAGATTATTCCAGCACCTTTTCTATCCTTTCTCCAGTCATTTTTTCCCAGGGATTCGCTCCTTTAGGGTGATATTTAGTGGTACCTGCTGCATATTTTGATTACAGGCGGCAGAAACGGGAGGTCGGCGAGGCTCAGTTCGGTGCCACGGGCGCCGTGACCCCGTGTGCCGTGTTGGATCAGGACACAGGCAAATATTAAACCAGGAACACTGTGTGGACACTCCAAAAAAACCCTATGGAGACTCCAAAAAGACCCTGTAGAGGCAGAACTTTTATTACTTTGCTTTAAAAGAGCTGGGGGTGATTTCAGGAGCGAGGAACCCTCTCCGGGCCGCTGGAAAATTCAGCAGGAGGCTCCCACAGGCAAATTTGTGCCCGAGCCCTCGGAGTGCTGCGGTCCCAGAGCACGTTTGCATGTTTGATTTTGCATGTTGAAGGCAGCAGGGGCTGCAAAACGCCCTGGAAGCTTCCAGTCTGCCCTTACTGTAGGATTTCCAGGAGGAGTTTGGTGCCTGAGGAGCTTGGCTTCCATCCTGGGCTCGGCTTTTCAAGGGAAAAAGGAACGGTCGATTGGAATCGCTGCCCAAAAATCGGTTTGCCCATTCCAGGGCCGTGCCTTTAAAAATGCTGTTGGGAGGTTTAGGGATACAAGAATACCCATTGTGGGATAAGGTTTTCCCTAAAAAACTTCCTTCCGCCCCATCTCAGGTAACAGCCTGGGGAGCTCTCTAAAAAAAAAAAACCACTCCAAAAAATAAAACCAAAAAGTTTCTCTGTTTGTGACTGAAAGCTTGGCACGACCTGCTGGAAGCTTTTCCCTGTGGCTTCCCTTACAGGTGAGAGGCTGCAGGGATTCTTTCCTGGCTGATCCGTGTGAAAAGAGAAAAAAGGGAGGCACTGTTAGCCCTGGGAGAATCGTCCCCTTCCCTGCATCCCCATTCAGGAGCCCCTATTAAATTGCACGGCCCGGCCTTTTGTGCCACCGCTCCTTCTTATTCCCAAGGTGTTAAGATTTTTATCCGGCCTCCCTCAAAATTCACTGGGGGAGGAGAAAAACGAGAGGGAAAAAAGAAGAGGGGCGTCTAAAATCAGCGCCCCCCCCCCCGCTCCTCTTTCGGGAATCGCTGTCAGGGCGACCCCCCCTTCCCTGCCATTGTGTAACTGGATCCTTCCCACCTTTTCCCCCCCCTTTTTCCCAGCTGG
>VZRJ01009455.1:600891-704662 GCA_013397565.1 Ptilonorhynchus violaceus | reverse complement strand
TCCCTCCTTCCCTCCCTCCTTCCCTCCCTCCTTCCCCCCTCCCGGGCTGCCTCCGCTCTGCCCTTGCTTCTCCTCATCCCTTTCCTTGGGCAGAATGCAAATGAGACCCCGAGGAGCTCAAAAAGCTTAATGAAGGTGGATCAATTAAACCCAGTCCTGGATGAGAGAGAGAAGGATCCCTCTGGATCAGCCATTCCTCCTGTGCTGGGAAAATTATTTGGGGTATGGAGAGCCCTCAGATGTGGCTGCCCCATCCCTGGAAGTGCCTAAGGCCAGGCTGGACGGGGCTTGGAGCAACCTGGGGTAGTGGAAGGTGTCCCTGCCCATGGCAGGGGTGGAACGGGATGAGCTCCGAGCTCCCATCCCACCCAAACCATTCCAGGATTCCATGATGAGATTCCATGATGCGATTCTCTGTGTCCCACCTCAGCTGTTTCATTCCACGTGTCTTTGCCAATGTTTCACATGGCCACCGCAAAAAACCCTTAAACAAACCAAAAAAAAAAGGTATTTTCTGGGTAAATTCCCACTTTAAAAGGAACTGGAGTCATCCGGGGTGAGCAGCAGGGCCTGCATGGAACTGGTAACGCTCTGGATCAGGGCTCCGATTTTATTGCCATTATTATCCCTCTCCTTCTGGGTTTGGGAGGCTCTGGAGTATCAGGTTGCTCGGAAAAGTTTCCATCATTAGGCCTGATTTTCTGCTCGTTTAGGGAGACCAAACGCTGAAATCCTGGGAGCTGCGCAATTCCTGCAAATCCTGCTGGAAATGCAACGCTGTGATCGAGTGTGGGGCCAGAGGGGGGACGTGGACCTGGCCTGGCTGTCCCTGGAAGGCGCTGGAAGCCCCAGTCAGCCATGGGAATGATTCCTGTCCTCAATTCCTGTGGATGGGCCAGAGCATTAAAGCTCCCAGCACCTCCCAGCCTTGGAGCAGGGATGGGAGCAGGGCTGGGAATGGGGGCAGAGCTCATGGGGGACCCCCAGGAGAGGCTGCTCCCAATTCCTGCCCTTGGAGCAGGAATTCCTGCCCCAGTTTGGGCTGAGAAGTTCAACCACGGGGCCTCCTTTTTGCTGTTTCCTCAATGTTTGGGTGTAAGGCTCCTTTTCCTCCTTCCCCTCCACGGATGCAGTGATTTTCTGGAGACCTGGAATTCTCCAGAGCACAGTTCTTGAAATCCCAACTGGCTTCTGGTGGTAGAGCAGAACAGAGGCACTTCCAGGCTTGGCTGAAGTTTTCCCAACTAAAACCCGCCATAAATTCCCAGTCCTGTGAGAACGATCCAAGCAAGACTGGAAATGTGGATTTGACCCCTGAACACCCTTTTTTAAACCTGTTATTTTATTCCATCTCCCAGTTTACCCTCAGGAATCCCACACACCCTCGGAAGAGGTTCCTTCCATGCAAACCACAATCCAGGTGGGATTTCTCTGCCAGGACTTACAGACATTCCAGGCTTTAGCCATATCCACCCTCGCACCACCCAGACTGAGGTTATGAACGCCTGGAATTTTATCCAAGCCAGATTTGAGGCCAGATTTGCCCCCTGACCTCATTTCTTCCCTGCTGCTCACCCTCAGGTGGATTTGGGGTGGCTCAGCTCCTATTCCCGAGCGTTTGAGCAATGCCAAGGTGAAGGTTTGTCCTTATCTCCGTGACCTGGTGCCTTTAATCCCATCCATAAAGATGATTTATGGACCATTTCACTCCTAATATCACTTATCTCGTACTCCAAGAGATGATTCCGTGTTATCTCCAAGCCTTTTCCATGAAATTTGATCAAACACATGAACGAGTGAGGAGGCTGAGGCTGACGGGGATGTGCAGGGAAGTGTGGAAAAAGCAAAACCACCAGGGCAAAGGCTGGAATTTTCTACTTTGATCCAGAAAGAGAATTATTTCATTAAAAAACTGGGAATTTCCTGGAATGGGAAGAGCCAATGGGTTTGTCCCCACTTGTGCTGCTCAGGAAGGGGATTTTGGAAAGATCAGAGCCTTAATTCCCTTTAGAGAATCACAAAACCATCAAGGTTGGAAAAGATCCCCAAGATCAAGTCCAGCCTTTGTCCGATTCCCACCTTGCCCACTGAACCATGTCTCAAAGTGCCACAATTCCTCATTTTCCAACAATTCCAGGGAAGTTTTCATCAAACACCTCCTGGTTCGATCCTGGTGTTTTCAGGGATGATGGAACCCAGTGTTAATGACCAGAAGGAAACCGAGGGATGACGGAGCAGGACAATTTCCTTGGGATTGTGCACGAGGAGGAGCAAAACCGGAATATTTGCTGCATTAACCCTGAGCACAATTCCAACGGGTCACACCCACCCCTTGCTCTGGAACTGTGATAAACTCAGGAGAGGAGGAGGAAACACCTCAAATCCTCCCCTCCAGCACGAGTGAGGCGGCCCAAAAAGGGGCTGTTTAATCCTTTTATATTAAACATGAAGCAAAATATATTAAAAAATAAATATATAGCACTTATATTTATCACCCTGGCAGGAATGAATTACAGAAAAAGCCCTAAATCACCCCAAATTCCCATTTAACACCAATTTAAATTCCACGTGATGCTACAAATCACCTCGAGTGACGGGGCGTCGCCGGTAATTAATTTGATGAGTTCAAATCCCACTCTGTGGAGGAGGAAACTGCGCTCCTACACAGCGGGAATTTTTATATACCGCGTCCTACGGGAAAAGCCCGGGATAAAAAGGGACGGAGTCGTGTCTGGCTTTTATTATTGACGGAACAATGCTCCATTGATTCCCGGCTCCTCCGCAGGCAGCTCCCAAACGAGGCCCGTGGTGCAAAGTTTAGACAAGGACAGACGTTCCCGAACTCTCCGGCACGACACAAAGCCCCGGGATCACCCCCGCCGGAACTGGGATCTGCGAGAGAGAAGCGCAAGGAACGCAAAGATGCTCCGCTGAAGGAAGAGGATTTCTGTGGGAAGCGCAGCTTCAGGGGTTTTTCCGGGCTTTTGGTCCCGAGATGTTTCTCCTGGAGTCATGGACAGGTTCATCCAAAGTTTCTTGCCCCAGAGAATGCCCAGCACATTTTTTTAGGGCAGGAACACGTTTTTTCCTCAGGTTTTCAAATCCCTGGGAACAAGGAGGGGTTTGTGCACTTTGGGATTTACTGGTTTACATAAAAAAGGGCATAGTTGGAATCATGGAATTCTGGAGTGGTTTGGGTTGGAAGGCAACTTAAATCCCATCTCATCCCAGTCCCTGCCATGGGCAGGGGCACCTTCCACTATCCCAGGTTGCTCCAACCCGGCCTTGGACACTTCCGGGGATCCAGCGGCAGCCACAGCTTCTCTGGGAATTCCATCCCAGCCCCTCCGCACCCTCCCAGTAAAGGTTCTTTAGCCCCCACCCTGCATCCCCACGGAGTTCCAGAAGGTTTCAAATGGGCTTTTCCCTGGAGTTTTCCGCCAGGAGATCAAACAAGAGCAAACAAAGTGGCAATGCCAACCTCACCAAAGGCATCCCAAACCCCCCTCCCTTCCCTGGGTGCTCGTGGGGGCCTTAAAAAAACAACCCCCCCGACGTGGTGCCGGGATCCGGGATTCCCACAGGCACCTGGAATGGGCTGAATCCCTCAGAAGCCGCTCCAGTCCCCCTGAACCCACGGAACGACTGCAGTGGCCGTGGCCTCTGCTGCTCCCCGGCTGTGAAATCACTCAGAGGCAGCTCGGGCTGCCCTCGGCCCTCTCCCATTCCCGTCACTTCCCACGTCAGAGCTCTGGAAGCAGAGGTGGGGTCCGTGGGATCGCGCTCGGAGCGGAGGATCCCAGCACTCCGAGCTCCGCTGGGAAGCCCTTGGCCCCCGTGAACCCTGCCCGGGGGCTCCCTCTGTTTTTCCAGGCGCTTCTCTCCTACTCTGGCTCTGCTTCCCGGTGCTGATTGTCCTTCCTAATCTCTTGGCATCGCACGCAGCGAAGGGAAAAGAAAAAAAAAGGAAAACAACCAAAAAAAAACCCAACAAAGAAGTTGCTCGGAGTTGGCTGCATCCCGACTTCCTGGCTGGAGGGATGAGCGGCTCTGCCCCCGATCCAGCGCTTCTTAATATCCCAAAAATGCCGCGGGAAAGGTCACTGGAAGGGAGTGGGCTAATCCAAGGATCACCCTGAGGAAAAGCCGAGCCCCGTGAGGCCGTTTCTGTCCCACCTGCTGGGCAGAGCCCCGAGCCTGTCCCGGTCCCAGTCCCACCACGGGGAGGGTTCAAGGCACAAATTTATGATATAAAACTGAGGTGTTGTAATTAAGACTTAAAATTGGGATTTTTTTGCTGTGTCCCTGATATTTTCTGCCTGGTTCCTGTTCCAGCCTGGGTTTTTCTCCCTCTGGTGTCACCCTGACCCTTTCCCAGCAGGAAGGAGCAGATCCAGGGACTCCCACCTTGAATCCCTGGCCTTCCCCAGCTCCTCAAAGTGGGAGCTCCTGCTTGCAGGGACTGGGAGGAATTTGCTGTAATTCCTCTGTTGCACAAGGTTCCCATTTCCACTCTGGGATTCTCATTCTTCCCTCTGAATCCCAGGATTTCTGCGGGATCCAGAAGGTCATTCCTGACACTGGGAAGTCTGGCGTCATCTCCATTTTCAACCCTCACACGCTGGGCTGTGAAAGGAGCATTTGGAGGCAGCAGGAATTTCATTCCGTGCCCCTCCCAAAAAATCCAGGGGACTTTTGTAAATCCTTCAGGACCAGAGATTTGTGTCATTCCGAGTAACGACAGAAAGTGATGATGTTTGAACCCAGAGCATCTCTTTAATCTCCTTCCAAATGCAAAATGGATGTGGTTCCTCCATAATTGATGCAATTATAAAAACTTCCTGGTTATCCTCTCGTTTCACATGATTGTGCCTCCCTTTGGAAATGGTTTCAGCTTCATTCCCATCCCTGGATTCGGAATATTCTGGTTTTTCAGCTAAAAACCCTAACACTGAATCCCAGCAGAGTCTCTGGGATTCACCTTGGCATCCGGGTTGGGTTTGGCTCTTGGCTTTCCGTGAGAAAAGAGCAAATCACAGCTGGGAGGAAAAGGAAAATCCTTGGGATTCATCTCTTGCTTCAAGACAATGAAGTTACACAATAAAACTGGAGAAGCAGGGAAGGGATTGAGGAGGAAAGTCAGGAGAAGGAGCTGGGGAAGGGGCTGGAGAACTCCTGAGGGAGCTGGGAAAAGGCCTTAGCCTGGAGAAAAGGGGGATCAGGGGGGACCTTCTGGCTCTGCACAACTCCTGCCGGGAGGGGGCAGCCAGGGGGGATTTGGGATCTTCTCCCAGGGAACAGGGACAGGGAGGAGAGGGAACGGCCTCAGGCTGTGCCAGGGGAGGGGCAGGTTGGACACCAGCAGGAATTTCTCCATGGAAAGGGTGGTCAGGCCTCGGAACTGCCCAGGGAGGTTTGGAGTGCCCATCCCTGGAGGGATTTAAAGGAGGAATGTGGCACCTGGGGGCATTCAGTGGTGGCCTTGGCAGAGCTGGGGGTGGTTGGACTTGAGGGTCTCCGAGGTCTTTTCCAACCTGAACAATTCCATGATCCTACAATATTAGTTTTAAGAAGCTGTTTAAGGATGGACTTTTCTGGTTGGAACCCTGAGGATCCCTGGTGTGGGATTAAAGCTGGAATTCTGTGGTGCCACACGACAAATCCCTGGGATGGGACCAGGACGGGTCCATGTTTTCTGTTCTCACATCTCTTTATTTATCTTAGTAGGAAACGACTTCCACTGCCACTGGAAATGGAGTGCTTGGGGTTTTTTTTTAAGATTTCCTTCCCAAAAGGAGAGGAGAAGATCACAGGGATGGAATATTCCCGAGCTGCAGTGAGTGCTCTCCTTGAAAACAGGAGAGTGATGTCCCCAGAGTTATCACCCCACGTTTGGGATTAAAACACCAATCCTGGGATGATGGAATGTCCCAGCAGCTCTGCAAGGTCCAAAAAAACTCCTCAACAGCTTCCTGGGACAGCTGTGAGGAGGGACAGGAGGGTTCTGGCGGGACAAGATCCGTTGTCATCGCGCAGGAGAAGTCCAAGTCTTTGATTTGGGGGATCTGGGTGTTCCTACAAGTGGGACACACCATCTAAACCCTCATCCCTCCACTGGGAATAGTCCCTGTGGGAATATTTGGAGCCTGGTGTGGGTATGAGTGAGTGTGTGGTCTTTTTCCCCCTTCCAGAGGTGACCATGACACCTCTGGACAGAAACATTCCCAACAAGGGGAATTTGCCATCTCCCAGCTCCCGTTTCCTACTCCCCTTCCCAGCATTTCTACCTTTGTGCCGCTGGAATCCCGAAGTTTGTGCTTGCCCAGCTCCTGTGGTGCCCCGAGGCGCAATCCTGGAGTGACATCCAGGGCAGAATTCCCGCTCCACGGGGTGAAATCCATCCTCGAGCGGGGAGCTGGGAGGAATCCTCCAAAGCCACAGGGAAAGGAGCTGATTAGGACACGCGGGGCGTGCGTTGACGAGCCGCCTTTCATCCTCCCCGGCGCAGAAAGCGGGATATGTAATGGGAATTCTTTCATTTAGTGCTTCCAAAGCTTGGAAAAATGCTCGGACAGCGACGCCGAGGCCAAGAAAATGTCATCCCCACTGTGGCTGCCGACACGAGATGACGTGTGCTGGAAGGGAGCTGGATTTAGGGAGAATCCCTCAGCAGGGATGCACGGAGGGAGCGTGGGCAGGGCATTCCCGGCAGGTGGGATTTTGGGAGCTGCCCAGGCCCGGTGTGGGCCTTCCCGTGCTCCGTCGGGATATTCCTGTCCCTCGGGACGCTGGAAGGGGAAGGTTTGCTCAGCTCCCACATGGATGTGCTCCACGATTGGAGCGTGCCTGGCGCTTGTTACGGAGCTGAACATCCCGAAATAACCCAGCTTTCCATGGAATGCACCGAGCCCAAAGGAGCGGCGTTTGTGGGCCCTGCTCCCTCCACCCGCAGCACTTTGGGGTGTAAAACCAGGGAGGAATTTCCTGGGTCCCCATTAACGCCCCTAACGAGCCCTGAGCCTGTTTTAATTGATTTAGCTGCCGTTTCTATTTAAAGCCCCCACACTCCGCTTGCTCTTATCCCAACCAGGTTCCCGATTTTCCACACTCGGCCGCTGCTTTTCCGCTCTGCCAAAAGCGGAGCTCCTCTCCCTGTGACCTCAAAATCGGCATTAGCACCTCGGAAAGGACATTCAGGAGAAGACAAAACCCCCCCTGGTTTAATCCCCCCTCAAGCAAAGCAGGTGAGCAAATCCTTTTCCCTTCGTGCGTTTGTTAATTGGAATTTGCCTGCATCGCTCACCCCTCTGGAAGGGTTAAACCCAGGCAAGGATAACTGAAACAAGCTGGAATTATCCCAGCCATCCATCCTCGCCTCAGTTTCCCCCCCGGACAAAGCTCCCTGGAGCTGCTGCTCCAGCAGTGACACCGGACTTGATGGAGGAAAATGCAATTAAGCGGGATCAGCCGCAATTAAGCGGGATCAAAACAGTTCCCCTCCCACTTAAACAAGCAAATTAAACCCATTTTTCTGTGCCTGTGCCCGTTTATCAGCTGTTTCCATGGCAACACTTGTTGTCCTCAGCGCTGTGTGTCGTTTGCGTGGTGGTAACACCCTGGAACTCTGCTCCCATTGTCCCGGGTTCCGTGGAAATGTTCCTGAGGGAGACCTTTAATCCACAAACCTCGCAGGTCTTCGCCGGAAGTGATACAAGTTTGTCCCGGTCTCCGTGATTTTGGTGTTTTATCCCGGACGGGCTGAGCGTTCTCCCTCCTGGCTGCTGAGCGGGGCTGAAGTGGAAGGATCAATATTTACCCAGCAATTTGCAACCTTTTCACCGGACTGGTTTAAAATCCCAGCTCCAATAAACCGCTGGAGCTGCCTGGAGCGGAGGGAGTGAGGCTGCTCCTCACTGTCGGAAACTTTGGGGGGTTTTTGACTCTGAAACGCCTCTTTTGGGGTGAAATCCCAGCAGATCCAAGGCCCCCATTGGTTTGAATAAACCCTCCCTTTGCAGGGCTCCCTGCTCCTGTCTGATGTCATTTCCATAAAATTCCAGCTTTAATTTCCTGCATTTTGTGACAAATCCAGTGTTTGCTGTTGGGGCTGTTTCCTGGGGGGGGGGAGGGATGTCCTGGAGATGCTGCAGGGATCTCCACCAGGACCAGGTGGTGTCTTTGTGGGATCAGCCCTCGTGGTGGATCCTGTCCGGTCACTGTGGGGGGATCAGACTTCCTGGCCCCTGGAAAAATGGGATTTTGCATGGAAAAAAGTATCTGAACCGATATTCTGGTTTCTCTTTCACAGGGAAATGTTCCTGTTGGAACAAGTCCAGAGGAGGCCACGGGGATGCTCAGAGGGCTGGAGCCTCTCTGGAGCCAGGCTGGGAGAGCTCGGAATGTCCAGCCTGGACAGGAGAAGANTGTCCAGCCTGGAGAGGAGAAGAATCCAGGGAGACCTCAGAGCCCCTTCCAGGGCCTAAAGAGGCTCCAGAAGAGCTGGAGAGGGACTTGGGACAAGGGATGGAGGGACAGGACACAGGGAATGGCTTCCCACTGCCAGAGGGCAGGGTCAGATGGGATACTGGGAAGGGATTCCTCCCTGTGGGGGTGGGGAGGGGCTGAGATGGAATTCCCAGAGCAGCTGTGGCTGCCCCATCCCTGGAAGTGTCCAAGGCCAGGTTGGATGGGCTTGGAGCAGCCTGGGATAGTAGAAGGTGTCTCTGACCATGGCAGAGGTGAGCCTGGATGGGATTTAAGTTCCTTTCCAACCCAAACCATTCCAGAATTCCCTGATTCTTGGATTTCCAAGTCTCCCTGCAGAACTCCTCCAGCACTGGGCTGTCATTCTCTGGAAATAAGATCCCTTCATTTACCCATCCAGCCCAGAAACCACAACAGCAACCACCACCAGCCTTCCCTGGAGACCTCCCAGCCTCTGGAACCCCCTGGGACACCTGGACACCTCCTGGGGCCATCAAAGGCGTCTGAAGTGCCCCACACTTCCTGTGGATTAACAGAGATCCAAGGCCATTGTTGCTTCCCGTTCTCCCAGTGACTTTAAACATCCCAACCCAGATTCCAGGGCTGCTCCCACCGGACAATGAGAGCCAAGGAACAGCTCCGTGATTTTCTGCTGCTTTGATCCGAGCAAGGCACAAAACTCGGAGGACAAGAAGAAGAAGAAAAGTTTTTCCAAAGGAACTTCTTCCCAGCGAGGGTCGAGCATCTCCTGGCTTTGAAAGGAAAAGATTCCCAGCACTGCCGTGGGCTGGGGATGCTCCCAGCGGTGGCACCCGAGGAAAATAACCTGGATGGGGGCCCTGTTTCCCTCAGCAAACAGCACCAGGATCCAGCAGGAGCCTGCCAGAGGAATTTCTGGGACAATGGTGCCTGGAGCCTCCAGCAGCACCGGCGGGAGCCCTTTGGAAGCTTGCAGAGGTCGAGGGGAAAACTCCCCGTGCTTTGCTCCCTGTGCCGGATTCCAGCACTTGCTGGCACAAGTCTGGCCGGGAGAGAGGGAAAAGCCCCCTGGAAGCTCTTCTAAAAATCCAGATCCGATTTCCTGCTTGGGGAAAAGATCATTTTGTTGTTGAACGATGGGAGGTGGAGGAGATCCGGGTCCTTTCCTCACCCACCTCCCTTCTGAGGGGCTGAGGTTCAATCAAGTTGAGATTCCCAAACCAGGGATATTGGCTGCTCCTCGTTGTAATCCAAGGGAAATCCGTGGTTCTGTCCTTCTGCTGATTCTCTGCTCTGAAGAAGCTGCAGAGAAGGGACTGGGTGCAGAATTAAGCTCCCCAATGGGGTAAAAAATGTAAATTTTCTTCCCCAACTCCATAAAACAGAAAACTATGGAATGTTTTGTGTTGGAAGGGACCTTAAAGCCCATCCAGTTCCCCTGGACCCCTTCCACTGGCCATATCTGATCCTGAAGGCAGAAGGGGCCGTGATGAACCACTTGGATCACTAAATCCATTAATGTTTTTGGGAAGGCATTTTCCCGAGGCAAAGGAAAAGCTGGAGCAGAGCCACGGTCCAATGTGGATTTAATAGGAGCTCGTGCACGGAGCCGATTTCTGGTGTAAACAGGGGAAGGGGACCCAATGCTGGGCTGACACAGCCAGTCCTGGCCTTCACTGGTACCGGTGCGAGCCGGTTTGGAGCCGGCCTGGATCTCCTTTATCCATCTGACATACCCTGCCATGGAATGTTGGAGGTCTTCCCGTGGAAAATTATGACTTTGCATCAAAACCTGATTCTTTCCCAGCGCAGGATTATGATTTTTTTTTTGTTCTTTTGACACGGAGCTGACGCTCTTTGTTTACAGACCAGCCCGGCTTCGCTGCTCTCTGCTGAAAACACGAAGGGCTCGAGCCGAGCTCTGCGCGAGTGGTTCCAATTTGGAGTCAGAACTCAGAGTTTATCTGAGGAGAGGAGAGAAGAAAGTTCCAAAGGAGTTTTCTACCAGTCCCAAAGCCTGGAATTCTCGGGTTTAGCACATCCCATGGGTGGGGAACAGCTGGATTTGGAGCCAGGTTAGGGGGACCAGGCTGGGGCTCTCTTTTCACTTTTCCCTCTCCATTTAGGGGATCCCAGACCTGGGGGTTGATTTGGGGTCATCCCAGTAGGAGTTTCATCCACAGGGATGAAATCCTCTTGTTTTTCCCTCCGCATTCAAGGAATTTGGGATTCAGTGGGAAAGGAGTTTTATCTCAATAAATTCTTTATGAGTTGTACAAGAACACCAGGCTTGGATACACAGGGAAGGTGATGGAGAGGGAATGTCTGATGGAATATCTGCCTTGTCTGAGCCGAGTCTCACCAGCATCCCCAGTGATTAACGGCTGAAAACCAGTTCAAACCAGCAGGGTTTGGCTGAATTTCAACTTCTAAACCTGGAGGAGGACAGTGAGTGTGACCTCCACATGAGAACAGAGCTCTTGAACGAAACAATTCCAGCCTTGGGCTGAGATTATTCCTAAATGAGTGGCAACTGCCAGGACCAACATTCCCTCCCGATTCTCAGGCAGTTCATGGATATTCTGATCCAGAGGAGGAGATTTTGAGAGGCTGAGGCAGAAGATGAGTTGGTTTTGATAAGCTCTTGAACGGAAGGAAAAAATTCCTTTCAAATAAATCTGAAGAAATGCAAAGAAACTTTGAATGAAGAGGCAGGGAAAGCCTGGAATGAAGCCCTTATTTATTTTTCTTTTTCTGCTGTTGTTTTTTTTCCCTCTTTTTTCTTTCCCCTCCCAGAGAAGAGACCTCAGCTCTGCTTTTGTGACGTTGGCCATGGCCTTTCCCTGCTCCCTGCCTTCGTTTCCCATGGATAAAATGGGGATATTCACGGAAGCGGAGCCAGAAGGGAACTCCAGGTCAACTCCAGGCCCCTCTTCCAAGACAGGAGCAATTTCATCCCTGTCATTTCCAAAAGTTTCTGTGCATTCCTGCTGGGGCTGGAATTTGCTCTTGAGAGGCAATAAATTCACTGTAAACTCGTGTGAAGGGCAAGTTCTCCTGAAAACTTTGTTTCTTTACTGCCTGGATGTTTTTCCTGGTATTTAGCCTGAGTCACTCCTGCTGCAACTTCAACTTTGTGCCCTGTGGCCTTGGGGAACTCGAAGAGAGACTGTGGCAGGGATTTGTTTAAGGAATTTAAACGCAGCATCAGAGAATTCCGGAATTCCAGGATGGTTTGGGTTGGAAAGGGCCTTAAATCCCACCCAATTCCACCGCTGCTACTTCTACACCTTCCACTATTCCGGGTTGCTCCACCATGAAACACCTTGAAAACCATTGGAAAGCAGTATCCAAGATCCAGGTGTTCTCATTACCACCATTTCCATCAAAAGCCATCTCAGATTTGAGGGATTTGAGGGCCCAGCCCCAAATCTGGCCATCCAACCCCAGAGCAGGATGTGCTTAGGGACCGATGGCACCTCAGTGGCCACAAACTCAGCTGAACCTTGAGCTGCCCGTGAGGATAAATCCCGATTTCTTCTACTTTATGGCCAAATTGCAATTTTTGAGCAGGAAGGTGAGTGCCTGTCATTAATCTCAGGTTGATGAACATTAAGTGTGGACAATTTCTAATTATGAGGCACCAATTTTCAGGTTCTTTTGGAGAAAAGTGGCTGGTAAAGCTCCTGAGAGTCGCCGCTCAGGATGGAATGAAGAAGGCCAACGTGGTGTCTAAATCCTCAAATATTCACATCTCTCACCCGTGGATTTAAAAGCAAACACTTTCCATTGTCTGGAAGTTGTAAGGAAATAAAAATAGGGCTCTATTTCGGTCCAAACACAGAAATAAGCACAGAAAGCTGAGCTGGGCAGCTGAGCATCCCAGGAAAATCCCGCTCGTGGCTTTCTGGCCACGGCTGACCACAGTTTTTAAAGTATATAAAGCAATGAAAATGCCCCTGGATAATCCACCCGACCCTCTCTTGCTAAGGGGGAGTTTATGGGAATTTCCTTTGAATTCTTACAGAAGTGCTTGAAAAAGAAGCATTAAAAGGCCGTTAGAAAATTCACTGTTTAGTTGTAATAATAAACACGACTTTAGGGAAGGGGGAGTAAAAATGTTTAGCCAGGAAAATGATTGACAGCGGGGGCCAACCACAGGGTAAATATTTATTATTTGAGGAGATGATGGCTGGGACATTTTCAGCCTGAAATATCTGGAAAAGGAGGATTCTTTCCCGGCAGGATGTTTACACCCCCCGTGTGTGCCTCGTGTGCTGCCGTCACTGCTGGCACCTCCTGCTCCTCCTGCATCATCCCTGCTCCTCATTTCCCCCTTCTGCATCAGCCCCCACTTCAAACCTGCTCCTTCGTCACTGCTCACGCTGGATGGTCACGGGATCATGGAATGGTTGGGGTGGGAAGGGACCTTCAACTCATCTCCTTTATCCAGGGGCAGGGCTGCCACCACTGCCAGGTCCCTCCATGCCCAGCCATGGCTCTTTGCTGGCATGGGATGGAATTCCCAAAGAAGCTGCGGCTGCCCCATCCCTGGAAGTGTCCAAGGCGAGGCTGGAGCAGCCTGGGATAGTGGAAGGTGTCCCTGCCCATGGCAGGGGTGGCACTGGATGATCTTTAAAGTCCCTTCCAACTCAAACCATTCCATGATCCTGTATCCAATAAACCAAGCCCTGGACCATTTGGAGCTGCCTCTGTACTTCGTGCTCTCTGTCTCCTTTTTTTTCTTTCCTCCTTTTCTGGCTCTCCCGTTCCCATATCCAGCTTTTATCCCCCTCACCTCTCCCCCAGTTTCTTACCCTCTCCACGCTCCCCTCTCCTCTCCCCAGAGCTGTTCCCTGTTTGCTGCAGGCCCTGCCCTGTCCTTCACCCTTCTCCCCTCTGCCTCCCATTCCATGCCTGCCTATGGAAACACTGGGACCCGGTATCCAAAACAGAGCAGGAAGGAGGGACAGGAATCCCACTCCAACTCACAATCCCGACAGGACTCCCCAGCTGGCAGAAAGTTCATCCGAGCTGCTGACTCAGCCCTCACCCCCTTCCTGGGGGATGTTGGCCCAGGCCACGCCAGCAACTTGTCCAAATTCAGCCCTTGGATATTTCCTTGGGTTTCCTGTGCTCCTGACTCCCAGGAAGAAGGGGGAGGATGCCCACAAAAAGGCAGCAATGCTTTCCTTTTGCAGCCTTCGCTTTCTGAATTTTTCCTTTTTGGTTGTTTTTTTTGTTGTTGTTGTTGTTGTTTATTTTGTCCCTTTAAACCCTTGTTTTAAAACAAGGCTTCCCGCTGTCCTCGGAGCTGGCAGGGCTCCGGACCAGGACGGGAAGGAGACAGCCCTGGGAAGGGAGAG
Organism: Ptilonorhynchus violaceus; assembly: GCA_013397565.1. Taxonomy (NCBI): domain Eukaryota; kingdom Metazoa; phylum Chordata; class Aves; order Passeriformes; family Ptilonorhynchidae; genus Ptilonorhynchus; species Ptilonorhynchus violaceus. The sequence goes on along the minus strand of VZRJ01009455.1, from coordinate 690,833 downwards.
AAGGGCTCTGATTCAGCAGAGCGGGGCTGTGACTCAAAGGGCATTTCACAACGTTGGCTTCATCGGGGGGGAGGAAAGGGGAGGAAATCGCTGCTGTGATAAGGATGAGAATGAAATGAATGAAATGAATGAAAGCAGAGAACACAGGAGGAGAGACCTCACTGCACCACGGAATCGTGCAGGAATTAAGGTTGGGAAAGGCCTCTGGGATCACCGAGTCCAGCCATCAACCGTGTCCCCAAGTGCCACATCCAGAGGTTTTTTGAATGCTTCCAGAGGTGGTGACGTCCATGGGCAACTCCACCGCTTCCCACCACCTCCAGCAAAAACCCTCAAACCCCCTCTTTTTGGGGCTGTGATCCTGGAGATTCAGGAAATGAACCATCCCTGTATCCATGACTTTCTCCCAGCCTGGCAGAGCCATCGTTCCTCCTGCAGATCCAGCGAACCCTCGGCTCCGACAGCTCCCGCCGCAGGACAGGAGGACCGAGCTGGAACCTTTGTAAAGCCTGAAATAACGGAAAAGCCCCCAAACCAGCGACAATTTCGACTTTCCAGTCATCCCAATATTTACCACAGAGTCCTCAAATGTCACTCTGGGTGTCATGAACGGGGCTGGAAAGGAAGAAGCCTTTGGGATAATCAGCACGGCTGAGGCAGTGACCTATGAATCACTTTGCAGGAAGTCCATCCTCCTTCCCGAGAAAAACGTGCATGGAAACAGCTGAACAGGAGCTTGGTTGTCGTCCTAATGAATGGAATAATGAATTGAAATAGTGAATGTCCAAGGGTTTCATCAGGAATTCCAGCCTGAGGGTTCCCCATACGTGTTGAGGCGAAGGAAGCTTTGAGGGGGAGTTGGGAGTGAGGGAGGGAAGCAGGGCTGGGGCTGGATGGCAGCAAAATTCCATGGATGAGTCTGAAATGGTCTGAGCAGGCAGAGATTCCAAAGTGTGGGGTTTGAGCCCACTCAACACTCACAAACCCAACACCCAACATCCCACACCCAACACCCAACATGGCCACTGCCACAACAATGCCTGGTCACGTTTTTCCAAGGGGACAACAAATCCCGGCTTATTCTGCACCCCCACGCTCTGTCTCCTCCCACATTTTGTTACCCTCCCACTCCCTCACCCGAGCTGACAGAATTTGAGGCTCTGATCTTCTCTTGGAAAGCGCTGGGCTGGGATTTGGGGGATCTGTTGTCACCCCAGCTACACGGGGATTTTTGGCAAACCTTCTCCTCCTCCTCTGCCTGTTTCTCCATTTGTGGACAGGAACTAATAATTCCTGCTCTGTCCATCTCCTTCCCTGGCCTGTTGAGGCTCCTTGGAGAAGATTCAGGCTCCTGCAAATGGTTTATGCAGGGCTTAGCAGGAGGGAGCCAAGGTTTAGCCTATAGAATATTCCAGAAGCAGAGCCCAGCCGGTTGTACTGCAAGAGCTGCTGGGAAATCATTGATATCCAGGTTATTCTGCTTAAAAAACTGGGATCAGCTCGGCCTCCAGGTTCCCTCCTGTAATTCCTGACTTAGTTCACCTTATTCTGAGTGTGAAATATTAAATCTGGCCATGAGTGTGCTCAGCAGAGCCCTGCAGCGAGTGCTCCGTGCCCCGTGCCCTTCCAGCAGCTGGGATGGGTTGGGATGCCAGGCGGAGCTGCTGAGTCACAGCCATTCCAGTGGGATAATCCTGACCCTCACACGTTGCTTTTCCTCGGTTTTCCATGGTTTGTGATGCAGATTTCGATGATCTCAAAGGCCGTTTCTCCCCTCGGACGTCGCTGATCCTCTGACATTTAAACAAAAGGCAATCATCCCACGGCTTCTGCTGGGAAGAGCTGGAATCCTGCCAATCACAATATTCCCCTCCTCTTTCCACTGACGTGGGGACGAGGGCCCGGGTGCCCCAAAGGAGGGTCTGAGCAGGCAAACCCTCGGTGCTGAGGGTTTAAACTGAGCTGTAGCTTCAAGCAGAGCCTGACTCGGGAATGGTGAGGCTGCTTCACCTACAGCTTCTGGCTCATAATCATTAGAGCTGTTAAAATAATTCATTAAAAATCAAAAGTCTTAATGGGAACCACTCAGCTGGGACAAAATCCCCTTCCTGAACAAGTCCAGAAAAGCAGGGTATGATTTACAACAAAGTGCATTTAAATACCTGAATATGCCAGAGCTCCACTGGAGGGGTCTTAAAACAACCCCCAAATGAGAACATTCCAACCTTAAAACAACCCCCAAATGAGAACATTCAAACATGAGAACATTCCAACTCACCTGTGGAAAGAGAAGGTGAAGAACTCCCAAAATTACCTGAGCAAATTGCTCAGCTCTCAACTTCGTGTCTCACCTGGGAAGAGGAAAGAATTTGCAGCTCTAAACGTTTCCAATTTCCTTCTGCTTTTCCTATTCCCACCAGGAGCTCGTTGATGTCCCCAAATGTCTGTGCCACCAGTGTTGGAGGACGAGATGGTGGGGACAGACTCCATGAAGCTGATTTCTCTGGAATGGATGGGATTGTGCACAGATTCAGCTCAGCGTGGGGCAGGGATTAGGGGTGGACTTGGCCACCCAAGTTTATGGCCAGACTTGATGATCTTAAAGGTCTTTTCCAAACTAAATGATCCTGTGACCCCATAACTGCTGTCCCTCCCTGGAGGACTCCCCTCCCTCATCCCAAGGGATCTGCAGTGCCAGTAATTAATTCCATTTGGAATATTCGTTTGTCCGAAGGAGAACAAAGGACGTGGCGGGTCACTCACGGAAAGGAAGGAATACAATGTCATCATCCAACAATCAGGAATCATGGGAAAGGTCAGGAAAACACACAGAAGGCCAAGATTTCAGCTGGTGGAAGTAACAGAGCTCTGCTGGTGACACTGGGTCAGAAAGTTGAATTGCATGAGGAACTTTTACTCCATCTGAAACCTCGGAATTTGGGAATAGAAAAAAAAAAGGGAAAACAAATCCCAAAGTCCAGCCATACGCAACAGATCCATTACTTTCATGGCTTTCTGTGCTGTATTCCCCAGCCTCCAGCTGATGGAACTCCTTTGCAAAACCGAGGAGTTTGTAAAAAAAGAAGGAAATAAAGAGGGAAATTCCTATTTCCCTCTTTATTGCACACCTGCTTTAAAGCACTGCAAATTCCAAGGAGTGCCAGGGCTGCTGCCTAGAATTCTTTATCCCAGAGCCCTGCATCCTTAAACTGACAATTCCAGATGGCACAGATGCCATTCCCTTCAGCTGGATGCTGGGAGGCCTAAAGGGAGATCCTTCAAATCCTGTGGCAAATTCCTGGTGTTTCCTTGGCACCACAACCATGTTTGATGGGACAAGGGGAAATGGCCTCCAGTTGTGCCATGGGAGCTTCAGGTTGGATACCAGGGAATATTTCTTCACTGGAAGAGTGGTCAAGCATTGGAACAGGTTCCCCTGGGAAGTGGTGGAGGCACCACCCCTGGAAGTGCTCAAAAAATGAGCAGTTGTGATCTGGTTTAGTGGGAATGGCGGGATTTGGTCGATGCTTGGACTTGGAAAACTTGGAGGCCTTTTCCAACCTTAATAATTCTTAAATTCTACAGAGGCATCAATGGCCCCTCTTGGAAGACTTTTCCAGACTTAATAATTTTATAATTCTATGGAGACATCAATGGCCCCTCTCCTCTTCCCTCCTCTTTCCCTGTGGGATCCCTCAATGCCCTCACCACTGGATTGCAAGGCTTGGCATCTCCCTTCAAGGAAATCCAAATTTCGGGACATTTCATCTCACAAACCCTTCCCAGTGCCCTCCTCCACCCCCTCCACTGAGGGTTTTCCACATGTAAGAGCAAAAAAGTGAAGGAGAGGGGCCTGGAGAAGCTGGCTCCGGACGCAGGGAGAATTCTTGTCTCCAGGACTGTCAGCAGGAACGCGCTCCCAATTATGAACATTTTGATGTTGGATATTTTTCCAGGCCCAATCGCCCCTTTCAGAGCTGACTCTCCAAAGCCCTTCCCTGGGATGAATTTGTCCCCTTTCATTTATTGCATAACCGGGCCTGGAGAAAGCTGCAGGAAGGTTGAGGGAGAGGCGGCCGGTGCCGCCGACACGCATGGGATATTCCCTTTCCATGAGTCACGGAGCAGATGGGCCTCGTCATGTGATGCGTGAAGTGGCACTGGGAAGGAAAAGAAAATTAACTCATCCCTCGGAACTGGAGGATTCCAGGGAGGATTTGCACACCCAGGCATCGGATTGATCTATTTGTTCTTTAGTGTTAAGATTGCAAAGGAAGAAAAGAAATTATCAATGAAGCTGTGAAAGTGAAGCTGTCCCTTCCAAGCAAGTGGGAGGTCATTTGGAAATCCTTGGAAATAAAGCTGAAATGTTTATTTTCCTGAAAAGGGTCTGGAGACGGGAGTTATTTCATAGGATCGTGGAATGGTTTGGGTTGGAAGGGATTTTAAGTCCCATCCAGGTCCACCCCTGCCATGGGCAGGGACACTTCCACTGCCTCAGGTTGCTCCAACCTGGCCTTGGACACTTCCAGGGATGGGACAGCCATGGCTTCTCCGGGAATTCCATCCTAGCCCCTCCCCACCCTCACAGGGAATTTCTCCCAATATCCTGTCTAAATCCTCTTTTACAGTGTGAAGCCAATCCCCTTTATCCCGGCACCACAGGCCCTTGTAAATATTCTCTCTTTCAGTTCTCCTTTTCAGTCTTGGAAATGATTTTGGGAGGTGGGAAGTTGAATTTAGGTGGTTTTTTCCCTGCATGCTGACAACACACATAGTCACAAAAAATGAAGAAGTTCCCCAGAGCACTCTCAGCTGGTTTAGGAGGAGTCACAGAAGCATCAAACCCAGAAATTTTTTAAAACTGAGGAATTTTGCCAATCCCAAAAGCCGTTTGTTGACAGCTGTTCAAGGTGTGTCCTAAACTCACCTTTCACATTTTGGCATGTGTTGCCCCGACGTGGTGGTCATGACGTGGGATCCCTGGACCCCTCCAGCCTTCTCCAGGTTGAATTTTGGCATGGATGGTTGGGATTCCTGGCAGAGAGGGAAATGAGAAACAGCTCCTGGTTTATCTGGAGCAGTTGTTTAAAACCATAATGCAAACCAAGACGACGACTGTGTCAATTTGCAAACACTGCTGGGTGGAAGCAGTTGGATATTCCCCTGCAGTTGGATATTTCCCTGCAGTTGGATATTTCCCTGCAGCTGGACATTTCCCTGCAGTTGGATATTTCCCTGCTCAAAGACAAGTGTTGGTGCTACTATTTAAAACTGAGGAGTTGAAAAGCTGATTCCTTTTCCACTGAGGGGAAAAAAACCAGGAGCTGGAATAAATCTAACATGAGTCTAAACGGGTCCACACACTTTTAAAATCTGTTTTTCCTCTTTTTTCCTTTCAAATGATCGTGAGCTGCTGGGCTTTTTTGTCCCAGAGAGGAAAGTAAGTGTTGAAATCCTAAAGGAATGGGAGAACTGTCACAGGTCATTTATTGGAGTAGCCCTTTCTTTCTCCACCCTAATATTTCTCCCATTCACAGCAAAAATAAACTGAGCACCTTTCTGCTGGGATTTAATGCTGATGCACAAGGCAGGCTCCCAATAACTCTGTGGAAACAGGGAAGGAGACCCAGTTTTAGTCCTGTGCCATCGGTTCTGGATGTTCTGTCCTTCCCCACCCAGCTGAATCCACTCCCGACACAACCCAATTAAAGCCAGATAAGTGCAAGATGTTGGTGACAGAGTCCCAGAACCACAGCCTCAATTAGGCTGGAAAGGACCTCTGAGATCATCAGTGCAGTGGTCCTATCCCATTTCACTCCAGATTCGTGCCAGCTTATCTCTCCATTCCCAACAAGCGGGATAATTAGCCAGAGCATCCATCTCCTTATCAGCTGGAGGTGAAAATCCACCTTTAGTCGTTTTTAACTCAATAACCCCCAAATCTTTGATGAGCTGCAGCGTCCCTGCTGCTCTGCTGGCGTAAGTCACCATCACATCATCAGCTCCTCCGGGGAGAATTCGTTCCAGATTCCCTTAATTAGCTTCTTCTGCCTCTTCCTTGCCCGCTAATGAAGCTCCAAGCACGTCTGGCTGGCGCAGGAGTGCGACAGGCCCGTGGCTGTTCTGTGTCACCGCAGACATCCCACTCCATCCTCCCCACAGCACATTGATAATGCCCCGTCTTATTCCCTCTTCTAAGGTGTAATTCCAGAATAAATGGAAGCCCAAGACATGAAACCCCGGTGCAGATGGTGCTGCTGGTGATAATTACCTGGGGTAGAAGAGCTGCAGGACCACGGAGATGCCCGGAGCAAAACCTCTGATGAGTTATTGGTGAGGGACACCGTGCTCAGAGGGAGCACAAATCCCAGAGAAACGACCCTCCCAGCGCAGGAAAACAGGGATTATTCCCTTTCCAGAGGCAACACCAAGGCCCTCAAATTTGTGGGAACCATCCCACCGTGTGCTCCGGGTGGGATATCAAAGCACACCAAACCGTTCCTGGGCTCCCAAGGACAGCTGGCTCAGCAGAACAACCCCACCCGGTGCTGCCAGCCAGGGGATGGGGTTTGGAGGCTGCTGGGGCTCCAAGTGGAGCCACAAGGAGAGTTTCCCAACGGGAAGACGCTCCCGGGAAAGAGCTGCGTTAACGAGCCTGCAACTCATTAACAGCGTGACGTCATCTCAGCAGCCTGGCGCCTCTCCCACGTCATGCCCACCTCACTGACCCTGCCTGGTGACCGCTGCCTTCTGGCTCAGGGGCCTGATTTGTCCTGGGAGCTCTTGGAGATATTTATAAACAATACTAAAGTGGCAGACTTGTGTTTTGAATAGCTTGGGGTTCTGTAAATTCCTAAATATCGTGGCGGTAAATGATTCTCTCTGTATGTTTGTTTACACTCCCTGACTTCAAAGCAACTCACCATTAACTTTGCTAAACGTTCCAGCAACTGATTTATACTTGTTGGTTGTTCTTAGATTTTTTTTTTTTTGGGGGAGATCTCGATTTATTTTTGTGGTTAAATGTGCGTTTAAGCTCTTTTCTTCCAATGCACTAATTCAGACTTTGGTCGTTAGTCTTGGATGGGACACAGGACAAAAATATTAAGATTGAGGGCTTGATTCAATGTTATCCCATTCCAAGTTTGTGCTGCTGGAAGGTGTTTTGCCTCTCTTTGGGTTTCTCCCAGCCTGTGTGGCTCAGAAATGGGTATCGACAACCTTTACATGCTCAGTGAATGTTGGCAGAGGGAATCCTTGGGAAACAGCACTGGAATTCGTGCAGCCAACAGAGCAAGGTGTGGATGGTGAGACTCTTCACTTTTCAACTTTAAAGGTTCACCTGGGGTGAGCTTATAGGCCATGACAGCAAACCTTTCCCAGCAGATGGAATCATGGAATCATGGAATCATCCGGATTGGAAAAGACCTCCAAGATCATCAAGTCCAACCTTTGACCAAGTCCCACTCTGTCCACTACACCTGAAATGCCATGACCAGGTTTTTTGAACTTTTCCAGGGATGGTGACTCCGTCACTTCCTAGGGAGTCTGTTCCCATGCTTGACCACTCTTCCAGGGAAGGATTTTCTCCCAATATCCAATGTATATTCCTTATAACTCTGGGACAACGTTTGCCACAAAAGTTGCCTGAATATATTGAATTTCTGGGACTCTCTACCCCCTCATTTAAGAGGACCAATCCAATTTCCTACCTTTGCCCCTAAAACCAAACCAATCAAGCTTAGGGCGATTGTGAATTATTGAATTCACCCAAAGTGGTGGAAAATCACTCCCAAACAGGAAAACGATGGCGAGCATCCTGATCCCTGCTCAGCTTGGCCAAGCTCTGCACCAGGAATTCTCCGGGAGCACAGCTCAGGTGATTCCAACCACACGCCCAGGATCCCAGAGCAGGAACAAAGGTTCTGCTGGCAGAGAGGGGATTTGGGCTGAGTTAAACCCACACTGTGTTTGTTTCTGGACTGTGTCCCTTTTCAAAACAGGAGAAGGTTGCAAAACAACCATCGCAGCAGCCTCTTTTCCTGCCATCCCCGCTCCTGGGATGAATAACGCCGGGGAAGAGGAGTGGGCGAAGCTTTACGGGATGACGTTTCTGCCGGCGCCGATTATAAACAACAACAGGACACAAATGGAAGAGCTCTCGCTTCATTTTTCCCATTAAAAAACCACTTGGTATTTCAAAGGAATTTGCCAGGGGAAGGTTTGTTTGGAAGTTCCGCTGACGGAGCTACAAATCCGCCCGTTTGTAAATGGTGGTGGGAAGGGGGCACACGGCAGGGAGGGAGGGAGGGAGGGCAGATGTTGTTTGCTCCGTGTTTCCTCTCTGTGCTGCACATCCCACGCTCTGGAGGGGTGGGTTTTGTCCTGGCATCCCGGTCCCTTCCATCAGCTGTGCCAGGAGCGCTGGGGAAGGGTCCCAAGGATTCCCAGCTGGGATCCAGCTGTGTGGGGACTGTGGATCTCAAGCCATGCTGTGAATCCCTGTGAATTTGCTGTTGAAGAGAGGAAAACCCTCGTTAACCTTAACGACACTCTGGGAATACTCAATCCAAGGAAAGGCGAAGGGATAGGATTGAGTATTTATTTGTTTTAGGCTTTTATAAAATGCCCACGGTAAAACAAACATCTGGATTGTGGAATAGAAGGAGCCAGATGCAGACTGGAGTGGGCTGGAGACACCAACCACTCTCCAATCCCGCAGGAAAACGGGCCAAGGAAAATCTGATCCACAAACAACAATTAGCAAAGGCCAGGGGTTAAAATGACCGAGGACTGGCTGATCCCTTCAGGAAGACACACGCCTGGAGCTCCATTACACTGCCCTTTGGAATCTGCTGTGGCATGTGGAGCCTCTAAAGTGGACAACTTCCATGTCCTGAATCCAGAGGCGGGGATATCAAAGAGGTTTGGCAGAATTCCCCCATTTATTGTATCCCTGATAATTTAACCTTAAGCATTCCTGGTCCTGCAATGGGAAAGGCAGCTGCTTTGACAGGAGCAGGAGGAAGCTCCTTGGACATCAAACCTGCAATGAGGTGTTGCAGGACACGAAGGAGGATGTTCTGCAGGAATTCAGGAACTCAAGATCCGCCAGGAATCAGTTGCCATTGATCTGTGTGAGAGATTCCAGCTCCAAGTGGAGCTTTTCCAAGCTCCGTGTCTCCGGGTTGGGATGTTCATCCCAGACAACACGATGGTGTTTCCTTTTCCCTTCTCTTGGTAATGGATTCTGCATCCAGGAGGAAGGGGGAATTCAACCGACGCCATCCCATAATCCTGGATAATGCCATCCTCTAATTAACGAGCAGTGGGAAAAGTCAGACATAATTTGAGGTTTCAAATTCAGAAATCGAACAAGGATTAAGAGCAAAGTTATGGAAATTGTCCAAATTCATTCCCTGCCGATGGAGCAGCCCCTGCTTTGGGGGTGCCATTATTGCCTTTGCAAGAGAGGAAACCCAAATGGCTGACACCACATCTCACTCCTTAAAAACAGGGATGGGGGAATCACAGAATCCTGGAATGGTTTGGGTTGGAAGGGACCTTAAATCCCATCCTGTGCCAACCCCTTCCACTATCCCAGGTTGCTCCAAGCCCCGTCGAACTCGGCCTTGGACACTTCCAGGGATGGGGCAGCCGCAGCTTCTCTGGGAATTCCATCCCAGCTCCTCCCCATCCTCACAGGGTTACAAATGTTAAAGTTCCAGAGAGGAGTTTAGACAGGGAATTTTGGGGTCTGCAGTGCATTTATGATTAAGAACTCAATTCACAAATTTACACGTGGCCCATTATCCTGGAATAAATGTAAATACTCAGATCTTTTAGTGAGTACCTGTAAAAACATTCACCAGCTCCGAGAGGAAAGCCAAGGCTGCAGGAGATTTAAACAAACAAGAGAGTGGGAGAAAATCTCCCAGACTTTGTGTGATTTTTTTAGAAATCAGCTGATTTTTTTCTAGAAAAGGAGTAAAAAAGAGACAAAGAATCTATTTCAGCACTGGGGCGTGATCCTGTGAGACACAGCAGGGTTTGAATTGATCCCGATAAACTCTCCAAGAGAAGGTTCAAACAAGTNCACTGGGGCGTGATCCTGTGAGACGCAACACGGTTTGAATTGATCCCGATAAACACAAGGCACAACTCCCTGTGCAAGGTGGAGAAACATCTCCAGCTCTCCAGGACACCAAATCCTCCCTCCACAATCCAAGGGAAGGTTCAAACAAGCCCTAAAATGAACATTTAATGCCTGAAACTCAAATGGCCCCTGCGTGTCCGATACCCAACACCTCCAGCCCTTCCACGACCGAGCCCAAAGTACCACAAACGAGCAAATGACCCTAAAAAGGTGCCGAGATTTCCCCCAAATCCGGAGATTTGACCCCACTCTGTTGTCCCCAGAGCGCGTTGGAGCTGCCCGGGGTCGGTGGCGAACAAATGCTGCGTTCTCCTGTGGGCTGGGATTATTTTTAGCCCCCTGGGCTCCTTTTAGTTGGAATTAAATGTCACTGGTAATGAGCTAAGAGAGAAAGGCAGCTGCTGGGGCAGCACATGAGCAAACACACGTTGGGTCCCGAATGAATGGAAACCTTTTTTTTTTCCTTTTTCTGGGACTGTTTTCTTTAAGGTCAGAGGAGCTTTGGAAACGCAAATGAATTCTGTGATATTTCTTCTCCGCTCCTCGTTCCGCGCCCCTGAGGAAGAAACGAAGTGGATGCAAAAGCAATCACAATAACTCCGCACTAAAACTCTTTTTTTTAAACCTTCAGTAGATATTTTTAAAAGTTCCAGAGGCTGAACAGCTCCAAAATCCAATTTACAACTTCCCTTCCTCTGAGCCAAAGGAAGTGGGGAATTCTTTAAAAGCTCCGTTTCGCAGAATATTTCAGCTCCTCTCAGGACAAATTGCAGGAGGTGATTTTGACTGGAAATTATCTCAGCCGTGTTTTCTGTGGTAGTTGGGTGGATAAGTGATTTGTAAAAGGTTAAAAACCAAGGGTGAGAACTAAATATAGAAATATTCACCCCACGATTTGAACACTTCCCTTCCGTAAGTCATTAATGCTCATAAACACATTGCTGGGAGTGTTGCCAGGTAAGGAATTGCCTCAATATTCAGAATGAATTGATCAATGGTTAGCATTTCTTTAACTCTCTAAGCCCTCAATAATCAATATTCCCAAGCTCTGGAGAACAAACACTCACTGTGAGCATTGAGGTTTACGACTCTATGACAGGAATTGCATTTTTTAACTCAAAATACAAATGTTAAAAGCTCTGGATGGGCTCAGGAGCAGCTACAGAGGGAAGGAGGATCCAAAGCAAGTCAGACCATTCCAGAGAGGAGTTTAGACAGGGAATTTTGGGGTCTGCAGTGCATTTATGATTAAGAACTCAATTCACAAATTTACACGTGGCCCATTATGCTGGAATAAATGTAAATACTCAAATCTTATAGCAAGTGCAGGCAAAAACCTTCTGCACCTCAGAGAGGAAAGCCAAGGCTGCAGGAGATTTAAAACAACCAAGAGAACACACGAACAACTCCCAGGCTTTGTTCCCTCCAAAGCCACTGCAAAGGAGGTGAAGTTTCACAGCCACCCCAATAAATGTTGAACCAATTTTAGTGTCTCTCTTTAGGGTCTGTGAGAAATGAGTGAGCACAGACTCTCCACAATCATCCTGGGCCGGGTAAAGCTCTTTTAATTGAAGATATTCAGCCAAAATTCTGTATCAGGGATGTTTTAGCCCATCCTAAATAGTCACCAGCTGCTCCAAGGCTGGTTTTATCCCCTGGGAATGCTGCTGGTTTTAGGGGAATTAATATCTTGGATCTGGAGAGCAGCACATACAGAGGGAATATTGTTTAATTCCAGGTAATGCCTTGGGATGGTGTTTTTGGTGTTAAAAGGTTGGATCACAGACTGGCTGCCTGAAACACATCCCAGTGGAGCACAAGGATCTCACATGGATCCTTTCCCTGAGTGCCAGAGCACCACAGGGAGTTTGGTGAGGAGACCCCAAAGGAGAAACCGAGGGGCAAGGACGGTTCTGGGACTCCCTGGTGACCTCACAGAGCCCTTTGACACAGGAGCACAAGGAGCAGCTTCCCTCTCCCCCGCAGGGACCAAAAATAATCCCGTCCTTTGGATGCTGAGACCTTTTCAAAGAGTAACGGAGAAACCAATTCCTTTCCATGGATTTTGGCCTTCCGGGCCGGGAGGCCTTTGAAGGAGGCTCCGGTTTCACAATGAGAGCTCAGTTTAGTCCGTGGTGGGGACTCCACCTGGTGACACCTTCCTGTGAACCCCTGCGGGCTGCAGGAGGGGGGATCAGCACTTCCTCACTGGGTGTCCCATGTCCCATGTCCGGCCCTGCAAACCTGGAGCTCCCAAAACACCAAATCCAGGCTTTTACCGGGAAAAAAGCAAGGGAATATTCAGAAATCTGCATTGGGTGACTCAAGGATTAAAGAGAGAGATGAAAGCCTTGTGGACACAAAGCTGTTCAATAGAATCAGAGAATCAGAGGATCCCAGAATCCCAAGATCATGGAATGGTTTGGGTTGGAAGGGATTGAAATCCCATCCAGTCTCACCCCCTACCATGGGACAACTTCCACTATCCCAGCTTGCTCCAAACCCCATCCAACCCAGCCTTGGACACTTCCAGCTTTATAATGAGCATTATCCCACTGTTTTCAAAGGCACTGGGATTCAGGGAAGTGCTGCTGCTTTTTGCAGGACAAGAACAGCACAAATTTCAACCGAGTTTCAGGACAGGAAACCATTCCTAAACATCCTCATTTTTTTAAGGAAAGAAGGTGGATTCATGCAGTTATTAACAGCAGTCATCACTTGGCAATCAAAAGTGGCTTCAGATGATGTTAAAAACCCCATAAATCTCCTCGCTGGAACGTCTGACCGGAGCAATTTCCTGGCAGAGCCGCCGGCAGTCCTGACCCACACACGTTCACAGCAAAGCCGGGCCTGCTCTAGGCCTAATCTAAAACTCATGGGCAGGGTTATTTTTAGTTTAACCTTGGTATTTTGCTAAAAGGAATGCAAATGTCATCGCTGAAGGAGAAAGGAAAAAAAAAAAAAAAAGAGAGAGACAGAAATAACTCGGTGGAAAATGAAAGCCTGGAGCTGAGTGTGACCCCAGCAACTGGACACACACAGGTGATTGGGCTTTATGGCCTGGTGTCACCAAAGGGACATTTTTGGCTGTCCCAGAGTAAAACTTGACTCAGGTAATGTTCCAGCAGCACAGAAGGAATCACCACGTTTAAAGCAAACTCCGTTTTCTCTGTCTTGAATTTAAATCACTTCTGCAGAGCTTTGTTTTGTTTGTTTCCCCAGCACTGCAGGGACCAAGCTCATTTTGCTTCCACGAGGGAAAGCGGCGACAGCGAATCCCTACCCTGGATTGGTGTGACCATGAGGCTGATTCCAGCATCAGGCCAGGATATGTGGGAATGATCATTCCATGGGTTGATTTGGGGTTTTTTCCCCTTATCTTACTCCTTATGGATAATGAAATAGATGCAACGTCCCTGGAAGTGTCCAAGGCCGGGTTGGATGGGGCTTGGAGCAACCTGGGATAGTGGAAGGTCCCTTCCCACCCGGATTCCTCTGGTAGTCTCAGCCTAGGAAATTTTATGGCACTTGCTAACCTTTAATCATAAAAAAAAAAGCTTTGATCTCTCATTAACATTCTCAGCTCACCAACATCCCACCCCCAGATTTCACCCAAACACCCAAACCAAGCATTTTTTCCCTTAATTTTAAATGTCTCTCTCTCTTTTTTTTGTTTGTTTTGTTTTTTTTCCAGGGGAAACTTAATAAAAACCACGTTTTGTTGACTGAACAGAGAAGCCGGGTGTGTAAACAATGGAGATTCTTGTGTGAAAGTCAATTCTGTCTGGCTTCTAGGAATTCCACAGGGATAAAATTAGAAAGACCTATACCCAACCTTGGACTTGGGCTCAGGGGGGCAAATCCTGCAGCCGGTGCTGGGAACAGCCAGCTCAGGATGGGAATCACAGCGAATTCCCGGATCCTTCAAGGACTCCAAGGCCTGGAGGTCGCTCCCGAGGTAGATTTGCTCCCAGGGATGAGGTGGGAAGAATGGGAATGATTTAATAGCAACACCTGAGCCATCAGCCAGGATGCTGCTGTAGCCTGGGACCATAATCCATCCTAAGAACTTTGAACATTCCAATGAAATGAACTCCCTTCCTTTTAATTGCTCCTAACTTTGATTTCTAATTAAAAGTATTTTGCTTTTCTGTGGCACCAGCTCCACTGAACACGTGGCAAAGCTTTTCCCTTGCTGTTGGACCTGAACTCTGAGCATCTCCCACTCTTTCCATCCTTTTCCTTTGGTCTCTGCCTGTTCCCTTGGTTCTTCCCATCCTTTTCTACCTCCTGGATAGGATTGTATTTCCCTCTCCACTTTCCTCTCTGTCACTTCCTCCAAAACCCTTCACCAGCTGCACTTTTTGGCTTAGAAGAGCCCATGTGGCCTGGCATTGAGCTGAGCTCCATTGGGATTTGGTGATTCCACTGGAAAAATTCTGGTTTACGTGAGCTAATGATGGGATATTGGGAAGGAATTCCTCCCTTTGAGGGTGGGGAGGGGCTGGGATGGAATTCCCCGAGAAGCTGTGGCTGCCCCATCCCTGGAAGTGTCCAAGGCCAGGTTGGAGCAACCTGGGATAGTGGAAGGTGTCTCTGGATGAATTTAAGGATTTGGATGAATTTAAGGTCCCTTCCCACCCAAAACCAGGATTCCATGACCTGGCTGTACATATTGGAGTGTGTATTTATCCAGGAAATCCCTCCATTATGCTTTCAACCTTCCATTCCTTATTCCTCCCAGCTCAGCTGCCTCTCCCGTTGGGAATAGCATGGACACAACCCTCTGCTGTGTTTTTAACACCTTGGAATCCCGGTTGTTAAAGCAAGGCAGGAATATCCGTGCTGGGAGGGAAGTGCTGGACAGAGACACAGGAATGAGCTCTACATATAGGGAAGGGATGGGAGAGCCACATTCACATGGAAGAGCCACATCCAGATGGGAGAGCCACATCCAGACGTTCCCAATTAATGGTTTTAATCTCCAGACTCCAGGTCTGGATTCTCTCCTCCTTCCTCAATCCTCCAACTCGGAAATTGCCACAATTCCCTACAAATTTTAGCCGAGAATCGGTTCCGGGTCTGGAAATAACGATTTGGGCCATTTCTCTGACAAGAAGGAAGAGGGGCCCCTTCCCAGCCCTGGGAATTCTGCATCCATAAGGCACAAAACTCTCTCTACATCCCCTATCCACAGGCAGGAAGTTTCCTGCTAGCAGCAAACCAAAGGGATAACCACAATCGTTTAAACGTCGCTCATGTGGGAGCACTGAAGTGCCACTCCCGGCCTTAGCAGGACAACTCCAACAGACATCGGGAATGTCTCCTAAACTCTTCATTAGACAAGGAATGGAGCCCTGAAATCCAGTCCTTCTCCATCCCAGTTCTTTGCTATTTCATGCAAGTGATGCCACCGGAGCTCCCCACGTTGCATTTGGTGCTGGACAATCCCCTCCACGATTTGATCTCCATCCATCCCAGTTTGCTCTCCTGTGCAGAAGGCCAGATCTGTCCCCCGGATCATTTTATAATTTGGAATCCCAAATCCTCCCCATCCTCTGGGAAAAACGCATTTTTTGCAATACCTCTGTTGTAACTCTCCAGGGCACATGCTTCCAATTTGAGCGCGATTTTCCAGAGCTCCTAGCACGTAACCACAAACGTTCTCCATTTATTTCCCTTTTTATCCTCCACTTAATCCATCCATTTATTTTGATGCTTTGGACCATCTTTATCTCTCCCATTTCGGCCTCCAGTAGAAAAGCTTTCAGCTGTAACTCCGTCCTTCAAACCCACAGAGAAATATAACAATTAATCTGGGGGATTTAGGCTGAACTCTTTCCTCTCCTTGCTGACTTCCCATTTTTTGCCTCCTCCCAATCCCAAATTCCGAAGCAGAGGAGAAACTTCTGAAGAGCTCTACCGGTTTTTAACCAAAAAGAGAAAAAAAATCCCAGAATTTAGTTGCTGTCATTAATTTTCTGAGTGACTTTGGCGAAGTTTTCTTCCCAGTCTCCCACCATATGAAGGGGGGGAGGACCAGAAGCTTCTCTCCCTCCCCCTCATCCCTGCAAACATCTGAGCTTCCCGGGAGCAAAGACCCCTTTCAGCACACGGATGGATCCCCCACTCTGGAAGCACAAACCACATTCGCAGCCAAATCCCTTCCCCGTGCAGCTCCAACTCCAATCCCTCCTTCAGCTGTGAGCAGTTTCGAGCCAAGTCTTGAGCTGTTGGGGCATTTTGCCATCATCCAAAAGTTGGCTTTGATGTCCTTTATCATCCCCGGTTCTTCCATGGGGATATTCCATAAAAAATTGGGCACGGCCCTGTCCAATACCCAGCCCTGGGCCAACCCTCTGGTTTCACTGGGAAGGGATCAAACCCAAAGTGAGGAGAACCGAGCCTGTTTTGCTGCTCTAGAACTGCAAAACCCCAGTTATTTCAGCCTTGGACACACCCTGTTATTCCTTAAACTGGGAAAAAAAGCCCATGTGGCTCCCCAGCTGATGCCTTTTAGGATCATGGCTCTGCAGACTCAGGATAAAAAGGAATCTTGGTCCCGTTGGTGCCTCTGGGGGGGACAGGACGTTCCCTGCTCCACGCACAGCAATGCAAGTATTTGCTTTTGCTCTGGGAGCAGGGAATGAAAAAGGAAAGAAGAAGGGCAAACAAACCCCAGAAACAACGAAGCAAATGAATCACAGCACATTCGAGCTGGCTTCAAACAACAAACACGACCCCGCTCGCGGGAACACCGTTCCCTCTCCAATTCCTGTAAATCACAACAAGATGGAGACTCCTGGACCCGTTGGATTTACTCTAAAACCTGTGCTCAGCTGCTCCAGAGTTTGGGGTGGGCTTCCAGCACCGGCATTTCCATGGATTTAGTGCCCAGCTGAGGGATTGGAGACTTTTTGGGGCCAGAAAGTGCCATTTCCCTGAAACTTTCTGGTACAAAGCATTGTTTGGACAAACCAAGGACCAGCGCAGCCAAGAGGTTCCCAAATCCCTGCTCCTCTTGGACAAGCTCTTCCTTGTCAGGCTCCTCACGTTATCCGTGCTCAGGGGAAGGCTCAGGGTCACCAGTCTTGACTCAGGAAGATGATTGACAACACGGGAAGGACAGCACGGCGCGGATTTCACCCGGCACAGGGGATTTGGCAAACCCAGGCGGTGCCAGGGGCCCTGGAAAACCTGGATTCCCCCTCCAGTGCCACAGATCCAACTCCAGTGCCACAGGAATGGATCTCACGTTGGTGGAGATGGCTGGAAGCACCTGCAGACCAACCCAACCTGGTGCCACCCTCAGCACAGAACAGCTTTTAACAGGGAGATGCTGCCTGAAAGCAAAATAAGCTGCTTGTATTTAGGAAAAAAGCACAACCAAACCATGCAGAGGTCTTAAAAACCCTTTTTCTCCCTCAGAGTCAGAGGGGAGGACTGTGGGGCTCACAAGAGGTTGAGTAAATGGGGTTTACTCCAGGCTGAGGCACAAACAGCAGCAGCACGAGTGTGCACAGGGGACCTGAGCATGCTGGGGGGTCTGGCCATCACTGGGATGCCCCAAAGCACCCCCATTTTCCTAAAAATTGTCCTAATGTCCATTGGGACTGTTAAAAATATAGATCAGTGTAAAAGTGCTGGTGTCAGAGCGGGATATAAAGAAAGGAGATTGAGCTCCAAGGCAAAGCCACCACTGCTGTGACCTCACCGAGTGACCCTGGCTGGAGCTGTAGGGTTGTGGCATTTGGGGCAAGGATGGGGCCTTTCACACTGGAACCCCTTTTAGTCTCATCACCTACAGAAAATCACCTCAGCCACCACTCAGTTGGTAAAATCTCATCATTCCAGGGCATTTCCTGGGCCACCAGCCAGGATTGGCTTGTGGACAATTCCCCTTTATCCCTGGGGCTCCAGGTGCTGTGGGGTGGCTCTGCCTGGGGCTGCCGGGGCAGTCCCTGCTGGGGTTTGCAGCTCAGTCCGAGGCTCGCCACAAACTCCTGGGCTGGGGAGCTGTGCCAGGGGGATTTAGGTTGGATTTTAGGGAAAGGTTCTTCCCCCAGAGGGTGCTGGGCACTGAACACTCCCCAGGGAATGGGCACGGCCCTGAGGCTGCCAGAGCTCCAGGGGGTTTGGACAACGCTCCCAGGGATGCACAGGGTGGGATTTTGGGATGTCTGAGCAGGGCCTGGGGTTGGATCAATGATCCCTGTGGGTCCATTCCCACTCAGGATATTCCATGATTGTACCACGAACGATGCCACGTATCCCATGAAACCTCAGCCCTGCTGTTGCCAGAATCCCAGAATCCCGGAATCCACCCTGCCCCTCAGCCCAGGCCCCGAGGGCAGAGGAGGAGGATCCATCTGGTCCCGTTCAGCCGGGCTGGAATCCCTGGACACGGAGGGTTTGGGATTAGAGCTCAGACGCAGCCAGGCCGCGCTTCCAGAGCCCCGTGACCTTTAAGGACGAGGAATAACAAGAGGAAAAACGTGAACCCTGACAAATTCACAACTCCAGCACAGGGGAAAGGAATGTATTCCTTGCACATATGAAAAAACATTGCCCGGGACACGTCTATTTGCTTTTCCACGCCGGAGCTGTTCTGAATTATGCACAGAATATTCCGAGGTTGTTTGTTCTGGTGCATTTTTGCGCGTGTGGGGGTGCTCGGGCCGGCCCAAATTGTTTCATTATCGCTGATCCAAGGGATGAAACAGCCTTTGTTTGGTCTCTGCAGCGTCCCCTGCGAGGGTTGTGTTGTTGTCTGTTCACCACGAGAGGCACAACCCCCATTTTCCACCCAATTTAAGGAAATAGGGCATTGGAATGAAATCCCGCCGGCGTTACTTGTGGAAATGGGATTTTATAAATATTTAGGAAGAAAAAAAAAAAGAGATTTGCCAACTTCCAGCTCCAAGCAGCTCTTTAATGGTGACGTCAAACAGGCACGGGTCATTCCTGGTGGTTATCCCAGCTGGGCACCGACGGAGGGATTGTCCCTTGGCGTTATCCGTTTGGGATGCAGATAAAAGGGATCAGCTTTTGAGCTGGGAAAGGTCCCTCCATCCCAAAGCAAAAGCAAATGTGTGCCCAACCTCTTCGCCAAGCGTGATCCCAAAGCAATGTCAGATGTCAGCAAGCAGCTCAAAAACTCACGGAATTCAACGAGTACCAAAAAAAATAAATAATGATGGATTCCTTTGAGCATGGAAAAGTTGTCCCCGGTGTTTCCAGTGAAGCCAAAGATGAAGAAATCCCATCCTTCTGTGAAATATTCATAAAAAAATTAAAACAACACCGTTTATTTTTAGTCTGTTGAAAGCTTCCCTTGCTTTGTGTTTTCCTCGTCCAGCAACAGCCACAAACCAAACCGAAGTTTTGTTTAGAGGGAAAAAACAAAAGCGAGGCACGGGAAGAGGTTCCCAGATCCCGGGCTGCTTTCCCAGCCTCTGGCACAGCCCTCCTGCCTCCAGCTGGGATGGGGGAAGGTGTCCCTGCCCATGGCAGGGGTGGCACTGGATGGGTTTAAGGTTCCTTCCAACCCAAACCATTCCATGATTTTCCATGATATGATTGTATAAAATATCTCAGGATGATCTTTATCCCTTGAATTCTCTCAGGTAATCTCCTGGCTAAGCCCGAATTCCCTGAATATGAACCTCCATCGGTTTATTTAAAGGTTGCCCTTGGTTTTTCCCCCTTGTCCCCTTCGAGCACCTGATGAAGACAAAGGTGGTTTTCTCCTTTTTGAGAACAAAGCGTTTGGCTCCCTCCTGTGGGCGCCGTGAATTCCCAAACCATGGATTGAACACAGCAGCCAGTCCTGAACGCTCCTCCGGAGCAGTCCTGGGCTCACTGCCCCAACCGAGATTGTTCCGAGCTCCAGGATGAGCAGCGATTCCATAGGAAGGCGCACATGGAGTTGTGAGGACAAGGGGGATGTGCAGGAGTGGCCCGGAGCAGAGAAAGTTTCATGGAATGACAGCACCGGGAAATCTGCACTTCCACCACAAGCAGCAGCCAGAATTACACACATTTTTCACTCACAACTATCAACAGGTTTAAGAGTCACTAAATAAGGTCATAAAAATGCAAATCCATGAACAGGCAGCTCCTGGAGGTTCCCTTTGAAGGGATCACGTTCCCCTCGTTGAAGTCAGACTGGGGGAACAGAGAACAGAGAAAATAAAAAATGAAAATTCCCACTCCGGCTGTGGCAGATGCAGCTCCAGTTGTTGAAGCAATTTCGGGACATCATTCCTTATTTATGGCATTTTTAACTCGCTGCCTTCACCTGGCAGGAGTGGAGGGAGCAGAGGGATGGAGAGTGCAGCAAACCCGAGCGGGCTCTGGATGGCAGCAGCACACAGAGCACCGCTCCAGGTTGGAATTCCCAGTCCATGGAGCAGCGGGACAGGCACCTGGCACAAGGCAAGGACACAGCTCTGCCCTGCCCCAGCATTCCCGGGAGTTCTGTTCTTCCAGAGCTGCTGGAAGGCACCACCCCTCATTAATTAATCCATACCCTCATTAATTAATCAATACACTATCAAACCCAGACCCTACAGTGAGGGCGTTGTGCACTCAACCTTCAGATCCCCTTCCACAGGCACGAACATCCAAAAAAAAAGTCATTTTCAAGCCACCTCTACAATTCCAACCTCCAAATCTCAGCAGCCGCATCACCCGCCCCAGCCCACCAAACAAAACCGAGCACTGATGTGGATTAATAGAATTATTTAGGGTGGAAAAGCCCTTTAAGGGGTTTGTACTCTAATCGCACACTAATGGCTCAAAGGGGATTTTCTGTGCTCCGATATCCTCCGTTCCTCCAGGCAGCTGAACCAAAGGTGGCTGATGGATGATTGAATTTTAAGTGTGATTTCCACATGTTTCCCAAACTTAGTCCAACAGCTGTTCCAGGGAGGCTTTCTGGGATTATCAGGAACCAGCTGCCCACATCTTGCTCCAGTCAGCAGGTAATAAAAGCTGAGTAAGAACTGAAGTGACAGTGACCCCTCCAGTGAGGACACAGAACACTCTGGCACCGGGATAAAGGTTGGATCCGAGCCCTCTGTCCTGTACCCTCACTTATCTCTCATTTCTGGGTCACTGGGGCAGCTTTTCCAGAGAAACTGGGGCTGCCTCATCCCTGGGAGTGTCCAAGGCCAGGTTGGAGCACCCTGGGATAGCGGAAGGTGTCCCTGCCCATGGCAGGGTTGGGATTTGATGATCTTTAAGCTCCCTTCCAATCCAAACCATTCCAGGATTCCAAGATTCCGTTCTTTAAGCCAAACCCCACTCCCCACAAAACCATTTAAGTTCGGAACTCCAACTTTCTCCGCTCAAGTTTTCAACTTTTACGAGGCGACCCAAACTTTGCCCTCAGCCAATGAATCCACTCCTCCCTGCCTGAAACATCCTGATGATCAGCGACCTTTCCAGAGGGCTTCAAACCTCCCTCGGGAACGTGAAACCGGGAGCACCTGGAAAAGCTGGGAAGCAACTTCCCTGCCTTCCTTGTCCCTGCTCCCGGCGGCTGCCGCAGGCAGGGCACGGGAAGGACCCACCGCTCCCGGGTGGCTTCGTGTTGTTTTCCAGCGGAACTGATTCACTTCTCTCCAAACCCGAGGGCGCAAATCTCCCTTGGAATGACTCATCCCGCGGCTCCGGCCCCGAGGAGGTGCCCGTCACCTTCTGCTCGGCACGGTTTTCAAGGCTTGTTCTCAGCAGCTTTTACAAAAAGCTTTTTTTTTTTTTTTGAAATTATCTCTCTTTCATCTTTCTGCCTCCCACATCCTTCCTCTCTCCCTCTCTCTCTCTCCCATTCTATTTTTAGCAGGCACGGAGCGTTTTCTCCGCATTCCTGTTTTGTTCTCTCAGCCTTGCAGTAGGTGACACTTCCAGGGTTTGGCTGTCGGGAAATGTGCAATATTTAAGAGGGGAGGTGTGCACAGAAATCTGCTTGTTCTGCAAGCGCCAGGAAAAATAAGAACCAAGGGTTAAAAACCTGGCGTCTGTCGGGAATTATGGATGCGACGGAGCACGATGACTCCGGCAAACAGCAGGAGGGGTATCTCTGCCTCAATAACAGCACACAGGAGTCGTCAGCAGAAGAATTTCTTAATAAAGTACAGGAGGATGACAAAAAAAGAGAATTTTATGTCCTGCATCTCTTTCCTGTCGTCCCCCCCAGGAAATCGGGCAGCTCTGTCAGACACCCCAAATGAGGAAACCGGAGACAATTGCCCAAGATGCAGGGAGGGTAAAGCAAACAAGATTCTTCTGGCCATGACCACCTCTGACTTCAAACGGGCATCAAAGGCCCCACTCGAGGCCAATTCCTTGTCCCTGGTCAGGAGGAACACGGAGGTGCCGCGGGCACACATCCTTCATTCTCCTCTCCCCACAGGTGATCCCACCCTGGCTGTGGAGCTGGGCTGGGTTTGGCCACGGAGGTGTGAGAATGTCAACAAATAAACACCTCTGAGAGCAGCTGAACCCTTCTCCCCACAGAAGCCTTTCCAGGGAATGTTTCGGCCGCGGATTCCTATTTGGACCGAGCTTCCGGTGACGCAAATCCCGAGCCAGCGGCTTGGAACCGGCGATGGGAATGAGCCAGCAACGCGAAACCTGGCACAGCTCAGCCCCACAGCCCGGGCAGCCACTGATCCTTATCTTAAATAATCTTTAAAAACGTGTGGAGCTGTGGAGAGCGGGGGCCTGGCTCCGGTCGCCCTCTGGAATGGCTGCGGCCTCCTGCTCTCCGCTTTCCCTCCGCTTTGGCTCGTCCCGGGACAGGTCGGAAGGGAAGTGGGAGGTTGGAGAGCTGCTCAAAATATTTGCAAATATAAGTTTTGCAAAGCTGCTCCCCGCAGTGCCTCAGCAGCACTGAAATTCCCAGATTGCACTGAAATTCCCAGATTGCACTGAAATTCCCAACTTTCTAAGGGTGGCCTTTTAACAGTGGGATGTGACTGAGAAGCCTGAAATCCTCCCATCGCTTTGGGGAAAAATCACTCAGAAATGTTCCCCTGATTCCTGTCCCCTGCTCTGCACAACTCGGCTTGTCCTCCTCGGCTTTGAGGCTCTGTATTCCTTGGAACTTGGAGCGTGATCTCCGCTGCTCTTCACTCCCAAATCCCCCTCAAAACCCGTCCCTGGATTTCAGTACCGATCCCAGCACTATCCCCATCCCCGGCCCTGCCGTCAGCTCTGTTATTGACTCAGGGAATAGCTTTGCTCCCGTTTCCCACCTTGTAAAATGGATTTATTAACATTTATGCAGCTTTTTAAAAGGCTTGGACAGCCTCGTGCCATTAATCATTTACTCAAGTGCTAATTGAGGAAGCTCAGTGTGAGTGTGTTGGTGTCACAGCGAGAATTCAAACGCCTTAAAACCAGTTCAAAATGTCTTAAAACTGTTTAAAATGCCTTAAAAACCGTTCTAAATGTCTTTAAAAGCTGCGGTGTGGTAACAAAGCCTCACATTTGGAGTCTCCAGGGTAAAACACGGAGTTGGATCCTCAGCTGGTTGTTCTGGGATGAAAAACGTGATCCCGTGAGGGAGAAGTTCAGAAACGCTCACAGAGAGTTATCACAGGACAAAGGATTCAATACACATTCCTGAACAGGATAAAAGTGCTATTTATTCCAGTTTGCTGCCATCCAGGCAGGTGATTGTGAGGATGAGGCCAGACTGGAACAAAAAACTCTTTATGCTTCACCTTCTCCACTAATTCCAGCCATTACCTGAAGTTTTGGGAGGGTGAAATCCCGAGGTTCGGTTCTATAAAGGGCTCAGTCCTGGGGGGGTTAAAGCTTCAGATTTAAACAAAACGTTAAAATGTCTTATTTTAACAAAAAGGATGGCAGATATCGACCTCCATGACCTCAGTATCTCCTGACAGAGCCTTTCCAGGGAAATATGAATCCAATGTAACTCCAAGGAGTGCAAATAATGATGAGGCAGAGAACTCGTGGCCTAAATTTTTGGCCAGTGGTGCTGTCGAGGCAATTTGCTCTCATTTTCTGAGAGGTGCTGAATAAATGTCAAATATTTCAAGTAACACCTCCCAAGGCTCGGGTTTGCTCTGGTTCAAACACGGGGGCACGTGTTCTGTTCCCGGGATCATTTCCCATCAAATTTCATTCAGGCAGGGCAATTCGCTGGATAAATTGCAGGATAAACAGAGCTGTTTGGATAAGTCGTTATCTTGGCAGTTGTCTGAGTGCCCTGGCTCCCGATTTTCCCTCCCATCACAGGCTGGCTGCCATTCCAAGGGTTTTTATCAGGGAAAGCTGACAGTGGAAGAGGGATCTCTGGGATAACTCCAGGTGTGGTGAGCTCCATGTGCTGCCTGCTGGTCCAGGGCTGGCTCGTGGCCAGGGATGGCCCAGCAGGTCACAGGGGTCGTGCTGCAGCATTCCCTGGAATGCCAGCTCCAGCTGCACAGGGTGGAAAAGGTGGAAAATGATCACTTAGTGCCAAACCTGCCCTGACGTGAGGGGATGTTTAGGCCGGGATGGGGCTTGGAGCAGCCTGGGATAGTGGGAGGTGTCCCTGCCCAGGGCAGGGGTGGGACTGGATGTCCCTTCCAACCCAAACCATTCCAGGATTCCGTGACATTTCTGCCCTAATCAGTGTCAAAAGGACACGGAGCAGCTGATCCGACTCCAGGGATGTTCCCGCTTTGTTTATGGGATAAACCGCCACAGGTTCCCTCTCCCAACGTCACCACCGCGAGCACAAAGTTTTCCCACACCCCTCACACAAAAGCTTTTGTTGGAATTTTCCAGCTCTCGGTGGAGACACCGAACACAGACAGGGCTTTGCATTGTTCCCTCGAGCTCCCATTCTTCCAAGGAGAGGCTTTTCCTTTCCTCAGGATAAAGGTGGGGTGCCAGGCTGGGAGATTACTCACGATGTGACACCAACAAAAAGCTCATTATATGAGGTTAAAAGGAGATGTTCAGCCCTGGGCTCTTCCCTCTCTGCGTCCCTGTGGTCAGGGAATAACAACAGAGAAATCAACTCTTAATCCAGGTAATTCAGCATTCCCTGGAAGC
Source organism: Ptilonorhynchus violaceus (assembly GCA_013397565.1). NCBI lineage: Eukaryota > Metazoa > Chordata > Aves > Passeriformes > Ptilonorhynchidae > Ptilonorhynchus > Ptilonorhynchus violaceus. The sequence goes on along the minus strand of VZRJ01009455.1, from coordinate 665,599 downwards.
AGGAATATCCTGAGAGCTCGGGATTGATGCAGGAAAAATCCCTTCTCTAAAGAAAGGTTAAGCCTGGCCCAGGCTGCCCAGGGCAGTGCTGGAGTCACCACCCCTGGAGGTGCTGGAAAAATGAGCAGATGTGGCACTTTGGAACAGGGATTTGGGAAAAGTTTGGGCTTGATGATCCTGGAGGTCTTTTCCAACCTCGGTCGCTCTGTGGCACCAAACTCCTCCTCCCAGCAGGGACTAAAATCCTCCAAAAACGCAGAAACCGGAGACTTTCAGAGAACTCCAGATGTTTGGGAATGGCACCTCTGGCTGTCACAGAGAGGAGTGGGAGCCAGGGACTCAAAAAAAGTGGGGGTTTTGCTTTTAAAATGTAAAATAAATTAAAGGCTGCACTGAGGAAGTGAAGTCCTAGGAGTTATTTATGTATTAGAGAGTGAGAACCCATGGCAATTCAAGAAAACATAATTTCATTAGAATTTTTTCCTGCTTTTATTCATGTCCTTATTGGACTCAGCCTAAAACCCTTCATGAAATTGGGTGATTTTGATGTGAATAAACAAGATAAATTTTTTAAACAAGATAAATTTTTCAAACAAGATAAACTTTTTATTCAATTTTTCGCATGTTTTACAGCTGACAAGAGTCCTTAACAGTTACAGTGTTCATTTACAGAATAATTGGGTAACTGCATCTCCAAACATCTTATTCCTTAATGTTTCTTTCTTATTAATTCCCTTTTTATTACTTCACGGCACCAGGAAATTTGGAAATCCTGCAAAAATCAGCTTTTCTTGGGCCATTCTGGCACCTTCTAACCCAGAACCGACCAAGGCCAAGCTGCTCAGAAGAAAACAAAATATTTTTTCCTAAAATATTTGCCTGAAGTTTTATAAAACTTTAAAAAGAATTAAAAACCTCGCTTCAGCTTTATAACTTAACCAAGCCTCCTACGCCTTTCTCACGTTTTTACGATTGAAAACAAGAGGGAAAAAAACCCCACACGGATTTTCTTCGGAATCAGATCCGAGGTCACAAACATCTCCCTGGTTTATTTCAGGAAAGGAGCTGGGAAATGTTTAACCCAGCACGGGCACGGGCACAAAGGCAGAGCTGGCCCCGGGTATTGACTCAGGGTTTAATCCTCCCTGGGCCTGTTCCCCTCCTCTCTTATCTCCACATTCGCACCAGGAAGGCTCCAAATGTTGGCTCTGGATGCCAAAAAAATGAAGTCTCAGGTGAGGGGCCACAGGTTCAGGTTCACAGCAGAATTTATGAGGTTTTTTTTGGGTTGTTTTAAAATTTTTTTCATTTGCTTTAATATTTTTTTGGTTTGTTTTAATTTTTTTGTTTGTTTTAGTATTTTTTTGGTTTGTTTTAATATTTTTTTGGTTTGTTTTAATTTTTTTGTTTGTTTTAGTATTTTTTTGGTTTGTTTTAATATTTTTTTGGTTTGTTTTAGTATTTTTTTTGGTTTCTTTTAACGTTTCTTTGGTCTGTTTTAATATTTCTTTCCATCTTTCCGCACAACATGGAATTGTTAAGGTTGGGAAAGAACTCAAAGATAATCCTCACCACAACCCCCAGTGCCACATCCGCACATTCCCGAGACATTTCCAAGGATGGGGACCCCACCACTGCTCTGGGCAGGGTTTTCCAACCCTTTCCATGAAGAATTTTTCCCAAATATCCAACCTGAATCTCCCCTGGGGCAACTTGAGGCTGTTTCCTGTCATCCTGTCACTCATTCCCTGGAGAAGAACCCAATCCCCAGGGGCTCCACCTCCTTCTGGAAGGTTCTCCACAGTCCTACCCCTGAAGGTGGCAATGCCAACAGGACCGATTCAGAGCCTGGATGTGAAAAATTCATCCTTGGCAGCAGGAAACCCTTCAAAGGCTCAGTTTAGGGCCAGCGGTGCCAGGAGTTGGTGGCACGAAGGGAACAGGTGTCCAAAAAGTGGCCAAAAGCCAAGCAAAGTTCACAGGGATGGCGGGATTTGGTTGAAGGTTGGATTTGATGATCTTGGAAGGCTTTTCCAAGCTTTTTTGATCGGTTTCAAAGTTCAAAACGCAGGAGGCCCTCTGCCATTCCTCCCTGAGAGCGGTGCAAATCCAGAGCCGTCCCCCCTTTGGACTGGAAGCAACGGAAAAGGAATTCCTGAGCTCTCCTCTGTCATTCCTATTAATGTTTTTATGGCAGTGTTTGACTGGGATTAGCAAACACCCGAATATCCCCGGCACTGTTTGCCAAGATAAGTGATTGCCAACCTGGATCCAGAGCAGGGATTTAGGGAATCTTCCCTGCTGCTGCCAGAACCTCAAACAAATGAGCTGAGGGAGAGGGGTGGTTACTCAAAGTCAGCCAGATCCAGGAGCTGGGATAATACTGGGAAAGCCCACGGCAGCACGAGCCTCTCCAGGGCAGCACCGACCTTGGAATTCCTGCCACGGAGCACATGGAATATCTCCTGCAGTGCTGGTGAGAGGCTGGAGTGACATTCCTGCTGTTTGCTGCCTTCTCATTGAAATACTTCATGAACTCTGATCTATAAAAACAGTTTTTGTCCTTTTCTCAAATTAAAACAGCAAAAATAACAGGAAAAAATGGATTTGCAGCTCCAACCCTGCCAGCTAACACATGGAGTATCCTGTAAAACTGACCACATCTAATGAAATGCTTTAGGAACTTTGTTTTACTCCATTCAATTTTCGGAATTTTACCTTCTGCAGGTGAAATTGGGAAGGAGCTTTTCTCTGGAATGCTGCTGTGCACGCTTGGGCTGGCACTCAGCAAGGAGCACCCTCTGAACGGGCTGGTTAAAAACTGCTCCCGTGCCCACAGCCTTTTAAAGCCTTGACTTTGCCTCCAATTAAAATACCCCAACAGGCCAAAAGTCACACGGAAAGCAGGAAAAGCTGGTAAATAAAAACTCATTTAATTGGGCTGAGTGACACTGATTAAATCCTGGCTTTGTTCCAGCTTAGAAAGCGAAATAAAGGCGAGTGGGAAAATTCGGGATTCGCTGACGTGGAGGACAATGGGATAACCTCCTGCTTCCCTCTGGAGATGTGGCTGTGGAGAGGGATCACAGGATTTTGCCTCCTTCCAGTCCCCAGCCCCCAAAGAGTCCCCCCAGGGCTGGCTCCTGTCACTTGGAGCCCTCCCACATCTCACCTCCTGGAAGTTCTTCAGCCACATCCCACCCACAACAGGGCAGGGGCTGCTTTTCTTCCCAACACCTGATTCCTTCACCCCTCCTTTGCCAGTTTGCCCTGTTTAATGGGAAAATCCACCCGCAGCAAGAGGCACGGCCCGGAGCAGGATGGAACCAGACGGCTCCCGGTGCCTGGGAATCTCAGCCTGGTCCCCATCACATGACTGGATGGGGCAGGAACATTCCTCGGGCAGATGAAACTCGAGAGCTCTGCTGTTTGTCTCGCAGTCTCCCTTCTTCTCTGGCCGCCTTGGATGTGGAAATATTCCATGCTCCGGCCAGGGGCTTATCTGATGGAGGAGAGCAGAGCGTGGAGAGAGCAAACAGGGGCTGAGCGTGGCCTTTGTTCCTCCCTGCGGTGCCCGGGGCCTGTCCTGCTCCCAGGGCAGGGGAGGCTGCTCCAGGAACGTGATCCGCACGGAAACGCTTCCTCATCACAAGGTGAGGGATCGCTGTTTGTGGGTGTTCTCAGTCCGGGAACTGTCCCTGCAGCGCCGACCCCTCCGTGAGCAAATCACTGGGCTCTACTCATTTACTGTCATTGCTCATCAAGGATTATTTTCAAGTTTTAATTTCTTTTTTCCTATTCTTTTTTCCTTTCTCCTTTATAAAGGGTTGTCTCTGAGGTGCCCAGAAGCAGCACAGTATCAGCAGTGGAGGCTTTAGGCTGCTTCACTGCAGAGAAGACTCAGAGTTTAAATGATCTGAAACCAATTCTTTATCCCACTAAAAACTTGGAGTCCTTTATTCCCAGCCTCTCCAAAGTCCCGCACCAGTAAAGCAGGATGAAACAGCTGCTTTAACTCACCTCGTGTCTTTGGACAGCCCCTTTGGGAAAAGGAATGTTCTGATCAGGATTTGGGACTGCCAACTCCAAGCCTTCCAAGCCATCAACCAGACCTAAAAAAATAACAAAGACCAGGAGATTAAAATAAATAAATAAGTAACCCATTCGGTTTTTTTTTTTCTATTTGCTTTCTCAGATTTACATTTCTCATGGGGTTTTTTTTCAACATTTATTTTGGTTTCGTTGGAGCTGCTCTCATCAAAACATCCAAAAATCAACAGAATATAACAGCAAAACAGCAAAACCAGCTGGCCAACATCTTCCCTGAGTCTGTGTTCCCTCTCAAGGCGTGCAGAGAACACCCCATTTGTACATCTCATTCCTTCACCTCTAAGATGGGAATACTCCAAGGCCAACATCTTGATGTTAACCTGATTGTGCAAGTGGTTTAAGGGTTTAAGTGTATAAAATGTTCCATTAAAGGTGGGCTCTGTTAGTCTGAGGTCTGGTTCTTATTAATAAAAGGGAGGGGTAAGAGAGGCTTAACTGCATCTGCACCTGCTCAGGCTCCTCTGATCTTAAAATCCTGGAATGTTCTGGGGTGGAAGGGACCTTAAATCCCATCCAGTGCCACCCCTGCCATGGGCAGGGACACCTCCCACTATCCCACATTGCTCCAAGCCCCGTCCAGCCTGGCCTTGGGCACTTCCAGGGACAGGGCAGCCACAGAATCTCTGGGAAAACCATTCCCAAGATCTCAAAGGTCAGTGCCAAGGAACCCCTGGTGGCTCCCTGTCCACGCCAGGGGATTTCTGTCACTGATTCCAGCTCCAGGAAAAGCCTCCCTCAGCACAGGGAGCTGGGGCTGGACAGTTGCTCCTTTGTTCAGGTTCTTGCCCCGAGCACAGCCCGGGATGACTCAATGGAGTGAGCTCTGTTTGCTGTCACTGTGTGGGAAGATCGGAGTCCATCAGGCTGGAGCCTGCCACGGATTATCCACAGAAAAGAGTTTTGCTTCCCCTTTCTTGTTTGCCAGGACAAAAAACATCATGTGCCCTCGGCTGCTCTCCCTGAATTCCCCGTGAGGAGTCGAAGGGAAAGGAATGCAGGCCCAAAATATTCCATGGGCAACCTGGGGGTGAGAGAGGGAGAATCCAGGAATGGTTGGGTTGAAAAAGAACTTCAAATGATCTTTTTCCACCCCCTGCCATGGGCAGGGACACCTTCCACTATCCCAGGTTGCTCCAAGCCCTGTCCAGCCTGGCCTGGGACACGAGGGTCGTGTTCAGCCCGTGGAGGCCGAGGGTTGGATGCGCTCAGGCGAGGCCTCACCTGCAGAGCTGCTCCTGGGCCCAGCACGGGAAGGACGTGGAGGCGTTGGAGCAAATCCAGAGGAGGCTCCAGGGTGAGCAGAGGGATGGAGCAGCTCTGATGTGAGGAAAAGCTGGGAGAGTTGGGATTGTTCAGCCTAGAAAGGAGAAGCTTTGGGGTGGCTGAATTGCGGCCTTCCGGTGCCTAAAGGGGCCTACAAGAAACATGGAGAGACGATTGACAAGGCCCGGGAGGGACAGGACGAGGGGGAATGGCTTCAAACTGACAGAAAGCAGGTTTAGGTGGGATATTGGGAAGGAATTCTTCGCTGTGAGGGTGGGGAGGGCCTGGGATGGAATTCCCAGAGAAGCCGTGGCTGCCCCATCCCTGGAAGTGCCCAAGGCCAGGCTGGACAGGGCTTGGAGCAACCTGGGCTAGTGGAAGGTGTCCCTGCCCATGGCTTTGGAATGAGATGATCTTTAAAGTCCCTTCCAATCCAGGCCATTCCATGATTCCAGGTCCACCCACACCCCTCTTAACTCCAAGAACTGACCCGCTCTGCCCTCGTGCTTGGCCAGCAGAGCCCCGGTGGCCTCCAGCCAGCAGAGGACTGTGCTCAACCCCACGTCCGAGCGGGCAGAATTCCCCGTCCCTCGGGAAAAGGGAGCCAGACCTCACGTAGGACCAGGATAAACAATACCAGGAGCGACACCTGCACAAGAAAAAAAAAAAAAAAAGCTCCTTAATTCACAATGATCTGCTTTGTCACTCGCGCCGTGGAGAACATTAAACAGCTCGGCCGTGAGCACACAGTTACACAACAGGGGCCACGGCCAGAGCAGGTGTGCTCTGAGCAGAATGAACCTTCCAAAAATCAATTTAATCGAGTTAAGAACTTACGAGAAGTTCTTGGTGCTTGAGAAATGCGTGGCAAGGCGCTGTTAACTCCCTGCAGTGGCGGGTGCTGCACGGCCTCCCTCACGCTGGGCCAGGGTAATTAAGCAAAACGCAGCTAACGAAGGGGGAAGATGAAGTAACTGATTCTTGGCCCTACAGTTCAAAGAAAAGGGAAGCAAGGAAGGAAGGAAGGAAGGCACACGCTTGTAACACCAAATACGTCTGTGATCGTGTCCCAGACAAAAAGCGCTGCTGAGATGTAAAATGTTTGTGATGAGGTTTCATTAGTCAGGCTCAGATGACAGACTGTGACCTGATCAAATACACAGCAAAAATAACTCAGCTGCTGCTTACTGAGCTGCTTTCAATCACCATTTCGGAGAAAATAATTTATATTTACTTTATATTAAAGCCTGGTAGTACAAACACAGCCAAGTGCTGCACATAAGCTGAGGAGCAGGTAACGAAGAGCTGGAAGGGAGGGAACTTGGATCATTGGATCATTTCCTTCAACAAACCCCCCGAAAGTAAAATATTGAAGGCCGGTAGTTGAGGAAAAGAGGGATAATTTACTTTGGGAATGTGTGAGACAACAGAGGCAAGCACAAGGAAAACCTTTATGTAAAGAGGAGGTTTTAAAGGGGAATGGAGCTCATCCAAGAGCTGGTCCAAGGGTCCTGGAAGGCCACAGAAAGCGTTCTGTTGGCTCCAATGGGTTTTGGATCTCTGTGGAAGGGCTGGGGCTGGCAGGGGGGGGAAGGTTGTGGGGACACTGGGAATAGGTGGAGGAAGCAAAGAGGAGCAAAGGGCTGGAACACAGAGGCAAAGCCGTGTGGTCTTGTTTGTATTCCTGAGAAAAATATCCTGCAGGATGGCTTGGGATGGAGCTCGGGAGAAGAAAATGAAGGCGGGAGGGAGGCAGGTGACAGTGAAGCAACAGAGCTGCGGTTGGCTGAGAAATCCCACATCCCTTTCCCTGCTCCCAGGGGAACAGGATGTGCTGCTGGGGCAGAGCTGCTGAGCTGTGCGGGGTGGGGGAAGGGAGCAGGGGGGGAGCAGAACCAGGAACAGAACCAGGAGCAGAACCAGGAGCAGAACCAGGAACAGAACCAGGAGCAGAACCAGGAACAGAACCAGGAACAGAACCAGGAGCAGAACCAGGAACAGAACCAGGAGCAGAACCAGGAGCAGAACCAGGAACAGAACCAGGCACAGTCCTGGCCCTCGGCTGCTCAGCTCTGTTCAGGTGGCTGAACCTGGATCTGTGGAAGGGCAGGGGAAGCAGAAATTGTGTTGTTTATGCCTGAAAATCTCTGTTTAGTCCTTTAATGTCTTTACAAACCCGGTTCAATGTGAGTTTAGGGCAAGGCAGAAGCAGAGAAGTGATTCAAGCCCAGATTTTTCCTGAACTCTGTCTAGAGCTTCACCTATAAATATCCTTTTACTTTAAATCCAGCAGGATTTGTGCAGATCCTCAGTGAAATTTACCCCTTGCTGCTTCTTTCTTTTAATTGCTCAGGGACCACTTGGGTTAAAACCACCAAAATTCAGTTACCAAATGTTGAGATAAACTCGCCATCCAATTTTACCCCCCCATGAACATTCAAACTGCCCACTTGGACTTTGCCCAATTGTTTAGTGCCTTCAAAAAACCCCCAAGCAGCTTTTCTGCCAGCTGAGACCTCAGGGCCACCTCTGGGAGCACCTCCAGGGGAAGGAGCCCCAATGAGATTATTCCGGAATCGCTGAAGCGAGGACGGGAACATCAAATGCTTCTCCGGCCGCAAAAGGAAATTACATCCCATTCCCTTTCAAGTCTCCATCACTTCACATTCCCTTCTTCCTGCCAGCCTTTTGTTGGGATGAAACTCTCCTTTCCATGCTGCTGGAGAGCACGGCCTGTTAAGAGCATTAACTCTGGGGGCTGGGGGGGGGGTCACACATTTTCGAGGGAGAGAACGAGCCGAGCTCAATGCTTGGAGAGCAGCCACTGGTTTTTTAAACCTGTTGTTCACAGTTATTTCTCTTCGTTATTTATTTTTTTTGCCCAGGCAAAGATGCAGTCCAAGAATGCCCAGCTCGTTTCCATTCACAGAACGTTTCAAATGTTGAATTCTCCACCTTTCATCTTCACAGAGATTAAAAGGCGCCGACTCCAATTCAATGACACGGCTCTGTCTGATTTTGAGCAACTCAAGCGAGCACGTGGGCAGGGATATGTCCAAATCCTCCACGAATTCCTTCCCTGGAGGCCTCTTTCCTAACCTGGGATGGCAACACGATTTGGGGAGGTGTTTGACTACAGAGTCCCAAACAAGCAGCTGCCAAAAATCGTTATCAATCAGCACCATCTACGCTTAACAAAAGCTCAGACCCCATCTGTTTGCAGCTCCCAATCTGTCCCAGAACGCCTGGAGATCCAGCAAAAATCCAAGGGGGAGGTTGGAATTAAAAATGTTGGAAAAATCAGAACTTTTCAACAGAGAAATGGTTGTTTAATAATGCTTGTATGAGAAGGGTAATGGCAGTAAAATTCTCCTGTAGATATAATTCCCCTGTAGATTTAGATAGATATATTCACTTATTTATGAATTAACCTAATGAATGAATTCATATATTACAGTGCAATGTGGATTGCTGAGACTGCAATATATAAATAGAACTTTCTATCCAGATGACCCATTCCAGTCCCTTGCACTCTGTGACCCCAATTTGAACCCACAAAAACTGAAACTCCTCTGAAGCAGCTCCGTATTGAGCAGCTTTATGACTCCCTCATTGCAGCTGACTAAGTCAATGTGATCCTTTCCTAGCGTGGATTTTTGGAATGTTACTGGACAGACATCACCTGGATTGCTGAATCACCTGAACCCCGAGCAAACATTACTAACAGGGATTACAGGGCCAGCAAATTGTTTATTCTGTCACTGTGATTCACGAGCCGGGCTCAGTGAGAATTACCAAGAACTGAAGCACAACTTCACCACTGGTTTAAGGGAAAACATTGACCCGTTTTCCCTTAAACTTCCCGAGAACTCTCCCATTCCTTGCCGTTCCACCGGGTTTATTTCAGCTTTTATCACCCAGACCATGCAGAGATGAAATCAGGACAGCCCAAACCGTTCCATAATTCAGCGACAGCTCCAATCTCCCTGCTCATTGATTGATTGAGCTCGTTAATTTTCCTTTTCCCAGTTTCAGGGAAGTGACCCCGAAGGAGCAGCCGATCCCTATCCCGACGTGTGGGGCAGGAGCCCAGCAGGAGGAACCACGCTGGAACACTCCGTGACCGTGTTGTGCAACACCTTGAGCAAACACTTCCTCCTGGAGGAGCAGCAATAAAACTCCGGCGCTCGCTCCCTCTCATTCACAGCCCAGGAGCAGCTCCCGGGGCACGGCCACGCTGGGAACGCCACCACATTCCCAGCCCTGGGAACACCACCGCATTCCCAGCCCTGGGAACACCACCGCATTCCCAGCCCTGGGAACACCACCACAATCCCAGCCCTGGGAGCACCACATTTCCAGCCCTGGGAACACTGAATTCCCAGCCCTAGGAACACCACCGCATTCCCAGCCCCGGGAACACCAGATTCCCAGCCCTGGGAACGCCACATTCCCAGAGCACGGAGACCACGGCCAGACCCGCACGGCCTGGAGGATGAGAATCCTTCTTCTTTCTGCTGTTTTGCTGCATTTCCTCCAACAAGGTACTGCACTTTTTGTTTTACTGCTTTATCAGTTTTGCCATGGATAACCCTGTATGAAATTTTAATTATTAACAGGTAGATAACAGGGAAAAACAGTGGATTAAAGCCATTGGGAAATGGTATTGCTGGAGTTAAGGATATTTGGGGTTTTTCTCTTTGTTTTCAGAGTGATCCTCCATAATTCTTTAATTAGAGAAGTGTTTGCTTGTTTGAAAAGTGACCATAAATTGTCCAAACCCCCACAACTGGTTGGTTTTGTGAGCCACTGAAGAAAGTTCTTGCCCTGCAAGTGAGAGGAATTTATCCAATTACATATCGAATTTATCAGCATCTTGGCCATAGAATAACAGATTTCTGCATGAATTCAATGAACACCACTACCTGAATTAAAATATTGAACACCCTTTATTTATTTGCTTGATACTTCAGGTTGTATTTAGGTGACTTCACCTGAGCAGACCCCACTTTTTTTCCCTCACAAACACAATTTCTTTTAATTCCTGTCAACAGGGAATGGAATTTTTCAGGGCCTGGCCTGCACAAGCACGCCCAGGATTTATATCCATAATTAAACATACCATTGGCATTCAGACACCTACCCATAATTTGATTTTTTAGACAGAATATCTGCAAATGTGCACACTATTAAGGTGTTATCTTTTTTTTCCTTGGCAAAACCACAACTTCATTGTCAATGAAATCCTCTCTGATGATTTTTATGCTGGTGGAGGCACTTGGAAAAGCACACAATTATCTGCTCCTTATGACAAGTTGTTGTACAAGGCCCAAGGAATTTCTCTCCTCCTTCAAGCTCCCGACTCCAGACAAAGCCTGAGGGAAGCAAAGACAATGCCCTGATTAAAAAACTCCCTCGAAGGAAGGATTCGTTCCAAACAAAACCAACCAGTTTTCCTCGAAATGCTCCTTGGATCAGCCTGCAGGGAAGGGGGAAGTTGAATCCTGAGTTTCCCTTTAAACCTTGCCTTAACTTGAACTCTCTGGGCCAGAGGTGTCACAGGGTGTGGAGAGATAAACCTGGGGATGTCGGTACCAGGAGGCCTGGGATATTCCTGGGATTGTCACATCAGAACGCCCTTGAGGCTTGTGGGAAGAAATCTGAACAGCAAAAGATTTTTTAAAAAATAAACATAATTTTTCTGCTTAAAAAAATGTCTATTAAAGATTGTTGTGGGTGGCGGTAGTAAAGTTACGCTTGGTAGTTGCTCTGTGTGACAGCTCAGGTGATTTAAGCTCCTTGTGTACCATCAACCCAACACCTCGACCAAGATACAACCAGGTTTGTCCTGCAATGACCTTTGGAGAGGGGTCAATCGGATCAATCAGGTACAAAAGAAGGGATCTGTTTGTTTTCCCGGGACAGTTTGCACGGGGATGTGCTCTGCTGCTCCAGAGAGGGAAAATTATGGGAATTGGAGGCCTCACGCCTGGAAAAATCTGGCCCTGGGGCAGGAATTACTACAGGAGGTGCTCTGTGCCTTTGGTTTTTGTGGGGTTTTGGGGGATTTAGGGTTTTTTGTCGTTGTTGCTTTTAAAATACAAGCTCTGGTGCTCTGAGCCCTCAAGCATTTCCCAGTTCAGATGAAATTCCCTTTTGTGGGGGATTAAAGAGCTCGGGGGTATCTCAAACCTGCTGTTGCCTTGGTGGAACCCATCCCATCCCTTGGATGCCCCTGTTTTCCCAAAATCCCGGCCCCTAGCTGCCATATGAACCCCAGAGTGCTGCCCACCCCTGCAGGGCACACCCCAAACTCACCCTGGTCAGGATTTACTGAGGCTCAGGGCACAAAACAAAAATAAACTCTTTTTACCAGCTCTGTGTGTCCTCAGCCAGCTCTTTGCAGCCACTGCAGGCACAACTTCCCTCACGAGGCCGCTCCAAAGGGCTCTGGGAGTTAAGGAATCTCCTGGATTCTTTCCACCTCCAAGATTTTCCTGATTTCCTGCCTATCTCCCTGTATTTCACCTGGCCACATCCAAATTCCTCCTCCCATCCTTCTGCTGTCACATCCACGTCCCTCCCTCCACCCCACGAAAGAGGTGAAAGTTGTAATTATTTATTACCAGCCTCTATTAAAGCTCTGCCACGATTATTTATGGGGAAAAGCTTTCCAGAGCGGGAATCTTGCTGCAAACTCCGGCATTGTGTGGGTTTATTTGCTCATCCAGAGGCAGCCCGGGCCTGTCTCTCACGTGAGGAGGTTTGGAGCTCACTCATTCCACAAACCCAGGGAAAACACAGAGCTGGGCTGGCAGGTTGGTGCTTGAACTGCGGGAAGAAACCCTAAAGGGAGTTGCAGGAATTTGAGCCCTGGAAGTATCCAGAGAGGGCAATTCCTTGGAAATCCAGGATGGAGGAAAACCTCTGGTTTGGATCGTGGGGGCAAAGCAGGGGAGCACAAAGTGGTGCAAGAGCCTCAAAGAATCCCCTTGCTAGCTGTGAAATTGGGGTTTAATAAGGTAAAACTGGGTTTTCCTAAATCCACATCTGTTTCTCCGCAGGGAGCACGAGCCGGAAGTTCTCCGGAGCTGAGCAATACGAGATCGTTTATCCACGGAAACTGCACTCGGTGCACAGGAGAGGTGTGGGAACCAGCACAGAGGTACTAAAGGAGATCATTTCTGTGGGATTCTGGGAGGTGGGGAAGGTTCTTTGGGGTTAAAACATCTTTGGGTTTCGAGGATTTGGAGCCAACTCGCTCTTCCAAAAGGGAATGGAAGGGAAAAGCTGGAGAAGCGATCCCATGTTTAGAGGAGAGGAGCTGAGGGGTGCTCAGTGTGCAGGGAATCCCTCAGGCCACCAGTGGCTCTTCCGGACTTGTATCCCTGCAAAAACCTGGGATTTGATACTACTCAAGGTTTTAATACCCTGGGGACACTTTAACTTGAAGCAAATTAAACCAATAATTAAAAGGAACCGTGGTTTCCGTGCTTCCAGAGGGTTTTATGGAAGTGGTTGAACCTAAACATCCCCTTCAGCGCTTCCCCAAACGTGCAGGGTTTGTGCTCGTGGCGGTAGAAATGAATCTGCAAAGTTTAATTTGTTCCTCTCATTAAAACCCCTGAAACAGAGCGGCCTCCTGCTCGTTCTGCTCCTGCCAGAATCCTTGGTTTTGGTGGGAAGAGAAGGAAAAGAAAGCATTCCAACAGCAGCCACTGGTGAGGCCGGGAGCTGGAGCAGGACTTAATTCTGACACTTAAATCTGTTTCCAGACCCAGTACGATGACACAGTGAAGTATGGGATCAAAGCCAACGGAGAGGAAGTCGTGCTGCAGCTACGAAAAAATCAGTAGGTTCAGTTCAACTCTTTGCTTATTCCTCACTGGGAATGACTGGAGGGTGCTCAGGATGAAAAAAATCCAGGAATTAGAGCCCTGTAAAACAGATACAACATTTCAATGGCATTGAGGGAAAAGGGGAGAGAAAGAATCCTGGCTGTGTTTTGGTAACGTGAAATAAATGCTTGGGATGGGATATGGCCATGATGGAGGGACTGCCCTCTCCTCTATCTCTGCTGTCCCATTTATTTCCTAAATGGCTGAATCCACTGCATATTTAATGTTTTCTATTATTTCACAGATTTTCTGTGACTACGAATAGTCTGTGGGTTAAAGACTTGCAGCCTGCAGTGACAGGACAAGGGGGATGATTTTAGACCGACAGGGAGCAGGTTTAAATTGGATATTAGGAAGGAATTCCTCCCTGTGAGGGTGAGGAGGGGCTGGGATGGAATTCCCAGAGAAGCTGTGGCTGCCCCATCCCTGGAAGTGCCCAAGGCCAGGCTGGAGCAACTTGGGCTAGTGGAAGGTGTCCTTGCCCATGGCAGGGGGTGGCACTGGATGGATTTAAGGTCCTTCCAACCCAAACCATCCCATGATTATCAGACAGACTCGATAATCTTGGAAGTGTTTTCCAACCTTAATCATTCTGTGGTTCTATGTTTATATATCTCTATATTATATATAGATAAATTGATATAGAAATAGATCAACTGATACAGATATTGACCTTAACACTACTGCTCTTGAACCTGAAGTAATCAAATACAACCTGGCATTGACAAAAATCTTCATGGAAATGGAAATTGTGGCTCCAGCAGAACATTTAACCCACGACCAATCAAGCCTGGGTGAATGGGCACTTCCCAAAGGCTGTGCAAACACTGTAGTGCCATAATCAATTCCTGTTAAATACAGGCTGGAATGAACTGCTTGCCCCTGCTTTAATCTAATCTAAATATTTGCAGTGGGGGGAGGGAGACGATGTCGTGCTGAATCCCATTCTTTGACCAGCCATGGGATCGTGGCCATGGGAGGGATTTGCCCAAACGGGAGTCGCTGCAGAGCTGCTGCTTTTAGGAAGATGCAAAAAGGCCCCACCCAAAAAGATCAATATATAATGATATATTTGCATGCAGAGCTGCCAGGAGATGAGCTGACAGCAGTGGGATCAGCAGGCTTTAATTCCTTTCTCCTTTTAGAAACTTCCCTTTGTTTGAGGAAGGATCCTGAGCAAGCAGAACTCCCCTCCCTGTGGCTTTGCTTCCCCGAGTTTCTGCGATACTAAAAATAACCTGAGTAATTGTTTGAATTCCCCACATACCTGGTGTGTTTTGTCATCCCCTCGTTTCTACCTGGCAACGATTTCCTTGGAATAACAACTGCACTTGGCTCCTTGCAGGGATCTCTTGGCCGGGGATTATTCCGAGACTGTTTATTCTGCCGACGGTCGGCAAATCACAACAACTCCTCACATCGAGGTAATTCAGGGAGGGATTTTTCCCTTGTACTTCCAGCCTTGAGGTCCATGTGAGGTTCATGGATCCATGAAATAATAGGAGATATCAGACAGGAAGGGAAGATTTGGAATCCGGGTTCTGAGCCCGTAATTTGGGATAGCTCCGAAGCGATGGGAAATTGGGATTCCTCCCTTGGGCTACTCTGATTGTACCTATTGGGAATCAGCCCCCCAGGAAGGAACCACCTCAGTTTCTGGATCAATTCCTGCCTTTTATTGGGAGCCAGGGCCATCCCACAGCTTCCAACCTCCGACTTTGCTCCCCCTGCGCAGCCCCGTGACCTGATTTACACCCCAATCCTGGAGATCCTGGAGCCCGATAAGGCCCCATTTCCTCCCGGATCCCATTTCCTCCCAGATCCCATTTCCAGCCACGCTCCCAGCAGATGAGCCCAGGGGCCTCCTGCGAGCCCTGGCAAATCAGTTCTGCACCTCCACCCAAAAGGGACTCGCTGCAGAAAGGATTTTTTAATTATTTGTGCACTGATATCCCACAAAGCTCCTCAAGTTTTCCTCCGTGCTCCTGAGATGTGTTTGAACAACATAATCTGGAATTTAAAGCCTAATTTTCTTGTCAGGAGCAATTAGGAGGATTTTGAATGAAATAAATGTGCATAAAGAACTTTGGGTTGGGTTATTTTTGTTGGTTTTTTTCTGCTTGCTCCAATAATTTTCACTTCCTGAATGGATCCTGTGAAAAACCTACACCTGGATAAAGACAAACTCAAACGAATTCCCCGTGCCAGGAATTCCTGCCCCGGGGTTAATTGGTTATGATCAGGAGTTTTTCCTCTTGTATCCCTAAAGGATGGAGATAAATCCTCCACTTTTCCCCAGGAATTTTCCCTTTGTGGATGCCTTTTTCCCTGTAAGAAACTTGACACTTCATAGTGGAAGGGAGACAAATAAATGGCAAAATGAACCAAAAAATCCACGAAAGAAAACAAAAGGCACAAGGAATGAGGGATTGGATACAGGTTCTTAAGGAATTTATTCAGGAAAATGCTGTAGGAAAAATTTTCCACAATCCCTCAGTGACTTTGAAGTCTCTTTGAACACAGAAACACAAACCTTAAACCCTTAAGCCAGTTAAGTCCCCAAACTGTTTCCCCTCCCCGTGTTTAATACAATACTTGTATTTTAATCTCACTGAAGTTAATTCATTTAATTGTTGGGTAATTAAAGAGCATTTCCTGGAAATCTGGGCACAGGAAAACCATTTGGTGTGGCCTTTAATGGAGCAGAGCCCAGCAGTGTGTGCTCCATTGGAGCTGGGAGTGGGAATATTCTTGTTTTTACGTGCTCTGCATTCACCAGAGCCCAGCATTTGCTGGATTTGCCACAATTTGGGTGTTGAAGGATAATAATAAATTCATTTTAAGCATCTCCTAATGGGAAAGTTCCTCACGTAATGTAGTTTATTGCAGTTGGTAGGGAGTGTAGTTTGTTTTGTGAAATCCCTGGATCTGGCTGACTCAACGGGCACATCCCAAGCTGCCCATGGAATTTTCTTTCCCCAAAGGATCACTGTTACTACGGAGGGCACGTGGAGGACGATGCCGAGTCTGTGGCGAGCATCAGCACCTGCAGAGGTCTGAGGTGAGGAGGGGGTTTGGTCCCAAAGGCAGAATTTGCACATTCTGGGAGAAATATTCCAACAGGAAAGAATCAGGATGTCAATAAGTGGTGTGATCTTTTATTCAGGCTGGCAAGGCAGCTATTTTCCCAGAGAAAAACAAAGGAAGG
The DNA here is from genome assembly GCA_013397565.1 of Ptilonorhynchus violaceus. Classification (NCBI taxonomy): domain Eukaryota; kingdom Metazoa; phylum Chordata; class Aves; order Passeriformes; family Ptilonorhynchidae; genus Ptilonorhynchus; species Ptilonorhynchus violaceus. The sequence goes on along the minus strand of VZRJ01009455.1, from coordinate 649,120 downwards.
AGGGGAAAAATAGTTATTCTTAGTTCCTTAAAATAATTCAGCTTTTCACCTCGAATCAGGATGAAAACATCTTTGAATCCCCCTCTGAAACAAAATCCATTTTGCAACCACCTCTGTTAGAAAACCCTCACATTGAAATCAAATTAATTCCTAACCCAGGAATTAATGGGAATTAATGTTGACTGACAGTCTCCTCCTCGGAGACTTCCCTGAGCACCCAAACCTTCCAATTGACTCCGCAATAATTAATTAATTTCTGCTTTTTACGTGTTGTGCGCTTCCTGCCGACTGCCAGAATATTCCAAGGGTCTCCATGCTTGGGATGAACACTCTCTTGCTCCAAACCCTCACATTCCAACTCTTTTTTTTTAGTGGCTATTTTGAGACCCGTGGCCAGAAGTTCCTCATTGAGCCCCTGGGAGGCTCGGACAGGGACGAGCACGTGGTTTATAAATACGAGGCCCTGAAAGAAGAACCCATCAAAACGTGTGGGCTGCTCAACAACAGCTGGGAACAGGATTCCAGGGATCCCACCGACGACATCTTCAAATCCAGCAACAGTCCAGAGGTGAGGACACGGCTGTGCCATCAAAAAAAGGGGATTTGTGGCCATGAGGAAACTGGAAATAGCACAAATCTCCCTTTGGCTGGTGGCACCTCCACGAAAGGACTGATTGAACGCAGGGAAGGGTGATCAGATCTTAAAAATCAGAGCAAAATCTTCCAGATCTGAGAGTTCAGAGCCACCAGCCGAGTTAAACCCTCCTGCCTTTACCGACAGGTGCCCAGTGCACCTTTAACCACCTAAATTCTCATGAATATCTACCTTATCTTTCACATCTTAATATAAATTTTAATACTCAGCCCGCTTGTCATCATTTAACCCCAAACCAGTCCCATTCTGAGAGATTTGGCCAAAGAAATTCCCTCAATAATCAATAAACAGGTTGGAAACTGTAAAGGTTGGGATGGGAACAGTCCATTAAATGAATTATTCCTTTAGATGAAAGCCTACCTGAAATCAAGGAAGTACCTGGAGCTCTCCATCGTTGCAGACAACGCTTTGGTGAGTTTGGGAATTCTTATTTCTTGTTTGATGGGTCAGGAGGAGCTTCCCAGGGTATCCCTACTCCTGTCCCCGGGCTCCAACGACAACTACAAGGTTACACTGGTGCTGGCTGGGAAAAGGGTTTCCTAAAGGGGATTTATTTTGAAAATCCCATCTGGAAACACCAAGAATTTGGAAAACATCTTGCAGTGCCTGTCCTGTTAGAATATGCCGAGTTGGAAGGGAATATCCTGGTTTGGAAGGGAATATCCTGGTTTGGAAGGGAATATCCTGAGCTGGAAGGGAATATCCTGAGTTGGAAGGGAATATCCTGGTTTGGAAGGGAATATCCTGAGCTGGAAGGGAATATCATGAGTTGGAAGGGAATATCCTGGTTTGGAAGGACCCAACTCCTTCTCCGCACCCTACACAGAAATTCACATTTTGAAAAGGCCTGATACTGAAACACAACATCTGATAAAATACTCCATCCAAAAGATTATTTTTTTAATATAAAGTGTAATTTTTTTATACATGGTGTGGTTTGCAAAACAATCTTCTGTGGGATATTTATTTCCTGATAAATCCCTTTTTCCTCTCCTTTTCCTGACCTACTGTCTTTGCCTTTTCAGTACAAGAAATACGATGAAGACATTAAAAGCATAAGACAAAGGATATTTGGAATAGTCAACTACATCAACACGGTGAGAGCAAAGCCAGCCTTTGAAATCCAAGTGATTTATACATTTTTTCTATGGAAAACCATTGAAATCCAAGTGAATTTATAAATTCTTTCTATTGCAAACATCACAAATTTTAACTATGACATGAATGAAACCTCAACTTTTTTGTAATTTGAGAAGCAAATTCAACATCTGTCCATATTATCCTGTTTTTGCCTCCAGATGAGAGATTTTTATAAAGAATTATTTGTATTAATACTTTAATTATTTATACTAATACTTTAATTATTTATACCAAGACTTTCAGATACTTTCTTATCACTTCTTAAGTAGATGACTGAAGTCCTTCAAAAAGAATAAATCGAGTCTTGATTTCTTTTCCAAATTTCTTCCAAAATTGCTGGAATTTTTATGCATTTTAACCCCGTTTTTAAAGCTGGTTTAAATGTGGGGGGGAAATAAGATTCCGTGGTTTATGTGGTGATTTTTTTTTTGGAATTCAAAGCTTGGGAAAGCTTTTATCAAGTCTGGAGTGGACGATACTGGAAGCGGAAAAGTGACCCAAGCACCAGGGCAAGGCTTTGTTTCTTTGCAATGTGTTAATTATTTGTTTATTAATTATTTAATTATAAAATTAACTGTTTAATTAATCCCTGCCGCAGGTTTACAAATCCATCCACATCCACGTGGCTCTGGTCAGCCTGGAAGTGTGGACGGATGGGGACAAGTGTCCCCTGAGCAGGAACGCGGGATTCACCCTGGACGCCTTCTCCAAGTGGCGCCTGTCGGATCTGCTGAAGAGGAAAAGGAATGACAACGCCCAGCTCATCACGTGGGTGCCCTTCCCTCTGCCATTCCCTTCCCAAACGCATCCAAAGCTCTTCTTATTCCCTAAAAATCCGTCAGCAAACGCATCCATCCAAAGCGCTTTTTATTCCCTAGAAATCCATCACCAAACGCATCCAAAGCTCTTTTTATTCCTTAAAAATTGGTCACCAAAATCATTCAAAGCTTTTTATTCCTCAAAAATCTGTCACCAAAAGCATCAAATGCACTTTTTATTCCTTAAAAATCCGTCGCCAAACGCATCCAAGATGCTTTTTATTCCTCAAAAATCCGTCATCAAACACATCCAAGGCGCTTTTTATTCCTCAAAAATCCGTCACCAAATGCATCCAAAGCGCTTTTTATTCCTTAATAATTGGTCACCAAACACATACAAAGTTCTTTTTATTCCTTAAAAATCTGTCACCAAATGCATCCAAGGCACTTTTTATTCCTTAAAAATCCATCTCCAGCCAGTGGCAATATCCTGGCCTGGATTTCACCCATTCCAATACTGAATTGTACCAATTCCAAGGTAAAAAAGAGAAATGCAAGTTCTTTTTTTTTTTTGCTTTTATTTTTTTTTATGGGCACAAATAAATTCCTGCCAGGACCCAGCATCCGAATCCCTGCAAAAACAGGGGATGTGAACTTTTGCCTTATCTAAGGCTCTTTTTTTCCTTGCTTTGCTCGCAAAAGTTGGATGTCCTGGGGACTGCAGCAAAGTCCACGAAATTAAAGAGTCACAACGTGAAGTTTAACAGCTGAGAAACACAGAATTAAATTTCCCCAAAAAAATTTGGGAAGTGCCAAATGAAACCAGCACTGACCTCATGTGCGGAGGTCCTGACTCATCCCAGCTCTTTCCCCTCCAAGAGATGAATTGCAAGGAACCACCACGCAATTTAAGTCAAAAATTAAAATGAGAAGTGTGTTCAATTGGCTTTTTGATTTGCAGGGATATTAAAAAATAAAATTTAAAATTAAATATTGTGTTAGAGCTGAGATTCCAAGCAGAGCTGGGGATGAAACCTCCGGCCTGGTTAAGAAAACACCCCTGACTCCAGATCCCCATCCTGGGCACATCCCTGATCCCACCCTGCCTCTCTTCTTCCTTCCAGAGGCCTGGACTTTGAGGGAACAACGATTGGATTGGCCTTCCTCAAATCCATATGCAGTGATATTTACTCTGCAGGTATTATTCAGGTCTGATTCATTTTTATTTCATTTTTTAAAGGCTTTTTCTCTGTTTTTTCACTCAACCAGCAAAGAACCTTTATGAAGTCTATTGAGTTTAGGGCACTTTCAGTTCTCTGGTTCATCTCATAATTTTATTAGGCCGTAGAAATCCACAGTCAGAGCCCTGGAAGCGTCCAGGGCCAGGCTGGATAGGGCTTGGAGCAACCTGGGATAGTGGAAGGTGTCCCTGCCCATGGCAGGGGTGGCACTGGATGGGATTTAAGGTCACTTCCCACCCAAACCATTTTGGGAATCTGTGATTTTATTTTAAGTGAAGTGCAGAGGACAAAGAAAGCACACACACAACATCTATTTTACATATCTTTTTAAATATATATCTCTTTATTATATTCTATATATAATCCAGACTAAAGTGTGGAATAGATTCACACAGGGATTGAGCACCCCAGGACCCCTCGTGCAGCGCGGGGATAATTCCACTCTCCAAAAAGCCATCCTATTTCTCATCTCCTCTGCTGTCCCCGCTTCTCCTAAAACACACACGGGAATAACCCTTCCCTTGGCTCCCCAGGACCACAACAGGAACGAGATGGCCGTGGCAGCCACGATGGCCCACGAGATGGGGCACAACCTGGGCATGAGCCACGACACCAACGCCTGCTCCTGCAGCGACGACGTTTGCATCATGACAGACACTGTCAGGTGGGACCTGCGAGGAAAAAGGGAATTCAAATGGGTTTTGGACAAGCTGCCGGTGCCCAAAATGGAGCAGGAGGTTATTCCATTCAAATGATTAAAAAATAAAAGAAAAAAAGGAAGAAATTCCAGGCCACTGTAATATATTCCCAGAGAGAAACCTCCCAAAAAACCCAACCCAAAACTACTTTAGTCCCTGTGTATTTAGAAAAATATTTACACCAAGAGTTGTGGGGACAGCCACTTGTTTTATTCCTCTCACAAAGAGCATTTCTCCTCCTCGCCTGTGCTGATCCTAACACAGATCCTCCTGCTTTCCCGTCGCAGCTCCTTCGTTCCCAAGGAATTCAGCTCCTGCAGCCTCCAGAGCTTCGAGAGGTTCATGCTGGGGGACATGCCCAAGTGCCTGACCAACGTCCCGGAGCTGAGCAGCATCGTTGCCCCCCCGTCCTGCGGGAATGGATTCGTGGAAAAGGGAGAGGAATGCGACTGTGGCACTCCTGAGGTACCTGGGAATGCAGTGATCCTTGGGAAAGGCTGGACAGGAGCTGGTTTCTGTCGGTCCCCGGGGCGGACACTTAAATCCGGCTGAAATATTTCTGCGGAAACTGTGGCCATCCGAGTGCTGAGCTGGGCTGGGGGGAACGCGCTGGGCGGTGGGAAAGACGAACTCCTGGGGTGTCAGGAGGGGTGACAGAGGAACTGAGAGTGTGACAAAGCCGTCCCCACGTCTCTGCGAGGAACCCAAGTTCCCTGCACAGCCTCCACCACCAAAGCCAGGGCTTTTAGGGAAGCTGCTTCCCAACAAAGCCAAGGACAGGTCCCGGACACCCATCCCAGGCTGGAACTGTGGTTGGTGTCCCTGTCCCCGAGCTCTGAACGCTGCTTCTGTCCCAGGAGTGCACGAACGAGTGCTGCGACCCCGAGAGCTGCAAGCTGAGCTCGGGGGCTGCCTGTGCACACGGGGAGTGCTGTGAGAACTGCCAGGTGAGCCCCTTCCCTTCCCTTCCCTTCCCTTCCCTTCCCTTCCCTTCCCTCTCCAGCTCCTCATCCCTGTGGGATAAAGCAGGAACAAACCTTCCACCAGATCTGATCCCCTGGATTTGTACAAAATAGCACCGACCAGGGCACTGCCATGGAATCATGGAATGCCTTGAGCTGGAAGGGACCCATCAGGATGATCCAGTCCAAATCCCGGCCCTGCACAGACATCCCAACAATCCCACCCCGTGCATCCCTGGGAGCGTTGTCCAAACCCCCCTGGAGCTCTGGCAGCCTTGGGAATGTGCCCATTCCCTGGGGAACATTCAGTGCCCACCACCCTCTGGGGGAAGAACCTTTCCCTAAAATTCAACCTAAATCCCCTTGGCACAGCTCCAGCCATTCCCAGATCCTGTCCATCCCAAACTGCACCACAACCATCACTTCCCTCAATCTCCCACCATCCTGGAAAAATGAGCACTTTGGCCACTTTCTCCCGGGAACAAAAGCGGTGGCACAACCAGGCAAAAACCCCGTGAAGTGACACTCCCACCGTGAAGGGAGACACGGATCTCGCTCCTCACACAGCCAGGATGGGATTTCCCTGCCCTATTTTAACCCTTTATTGGGCTGTTCCTGGAGCAGGGAGGAGGAGCTGGGTGCTGAGCGCGGCACCGTTCCCTTCCCGCAGTACAAGAAGTCGGGATCGGTGTGCCGGGCGGTGCAGCACGACTGCGACCTGGCCGAGATGTGCACGGGGCACTCCCCCAGCTGCCCCGAGGATCGATTCCGGGTCAACGGCTATCCCTGTGCCTACGGACAGGGATACTGCTACATGGGCAGCTGTCCCACCCGCGACAGCCAGTGCAAGGCTGCCTTCGGACCGCGTGAGTATCCCCCCCTGGAATGGGAAAATCGCCTTGTGGGAGAGAAATCCCGCGTCTCCAAATCCTCCAGCCCGCTGTACCTCAGGAAGGGCCTGTCCCTAAAAATCAATGCTAATTCATAGCATAAATAATTATGATTTCTGTATTTCCCACTGGCAGTGGTTCAGGCTCGTAAGCTCAGGGCTCTGGGGCTCTGCGCTTTCAGAGAAATGGGAAGCGGGGCAGCGCATTCCTCTTTTGCAAGACGCTTCTGAGGTGATTGGAGCGGAGCTGGGGAAGTGGTTTTGGCCAGATAGGAAGAGGAAATGTCTGGTCCTTCAAATCAACGGCCAAATTTGGCACGTCTGGGTGCTCCTGAAAGCAGCATTTCCTAGAACTCTGGAATGATTTGGTTTGGAAGGGAACCTCATCCAGTGCCACCCCCTGCCATGGCAGGGACACCTTCCACTAGCCCAGGCCTTGGACACTTCCAGGGATGGGGCAGCCACAGCTTCTCTGGGAATTCCATCCCAGCCCCTCCCCACCCTCACGGGGAGGAATTCCTTCCCAATATCCCATTGGACCCTGCCCTCTGGCACTGGGAAGCCATTCCCTGTGTCCTGTCCCTCCATCCCTTGTCCCAAGTCCCTCTCCAGCTCTCCTGGAGCCGCTTTGGGCACTGGAAAGGGCTCTGTGTTCTCCCTGGAGCTTCCCCTCTCCAGGCTGAAGTGCCAGAAAGTTCTTTAAGTCCATGGGCAATTCAGTGGGAAAGGCCATCTCCTGAGCAAGTAAAGGAGATGAAACATTCCTGCCCCCAGTTCTCACGGGCAGAGATCCTGGACTCATCCCATTGCCTTTTCCCCTTCCAGAGGCCACTGATGGCCCAGGCTCCTGCTACCGCATGAACGAGAGGGGCGTCTATTATGGATACTGCAGGAAGGAGCAAGGGAGTCACGTCCCCTGCCAGAAAAAGTAAGCACTGGGTTATGGAATACGCTGGGATTTGGGAGCAGAGGCCATCCCTACTCAAATCAGGAGACAGAAGCCAGGAGGGTGTGTGTATGCAGGTAACTCCGCGGGAGGGATTTTGGGATAGGGGATTTGAAGCTCAGGAATGAAGGAATATCAGTTAAATGCTCATTTCTGTCATTGGCTGGGGGTTCCCTAATAAGCTCAGGAGGATTTTAGAACCTCTTAATTCACCTGCTCAAACCAAGCTGCCGACCCCCCCCAGCCGACATTCCATCTGCAGCCATTTCCTTGGAATCCAGGCTGGAGGAGAGAGCAGCCCAGAGAGGTTTGCTGGGCCACGGCCTCGGTTTGACAGCTCCCGTTCTCCTTCCAGGGATAAAATGTGTGGAAAGCTGTTCTGTTCCGGAGGGAGGGACATGCCTCTGGAGGGGAGCCTGGTGACCTTTGACTCCTGCAAAGCCAGTTTTCCTAGGAATGGAGAGGTGGACCCAGGGATGATTCTTGATGGAACCAAGTGTGGGACTGGGATGGTGAGTGGAGAACAACTTTTTCCTTTCTTCTTCCCCCCATTTGAGTCTTGCTTCCATCATTCTCTCTTTTACAAGGAAGAGTTTAAACAGGGAGGACTGAGTGGACCCCAAACTTCTAATCTCTTTTCCCAGCTTTTGTCACAAACTAGTAGCAAAACAAGCAGGAATTGCCAGCATTCCCATTTCCTCAGGCTCTTACAGAGCTTTGTATGAGGTTTTAGGAGATCATAAATGCATTATCACACTGAATTATTTCCATAATGGATGTGCCAGGCATCTCTGCGTGCTGTTCCCAACTCCTTCCCTGCGTATTCCAGCCTGGAAGGGCGGGATGAAGGACTGGAGTGGGAAGCAGTGATACCTGCACATTTTGCCACTTCCCTTTCTATAAACCACCCAGAGGACAAATGGAAAACGAGCCCCACCCCTCCCGAAGGGGCTTTGGGTGCTCTGCAGAGCTGTCCCTGTGCCTCCCCGTGCCCTCCATCCCTTCCAGGATAAAGTGCAAACCCCGCGTGTCCCGAAAGCCCCGAATTCCCGCGCTTTCCTCCCGTTCCAGGTGTGCAGCCAGGGCGAGTGTGTCCACGCCGAGGAGGTCTTCAGGTCCACCAACTGCTCTGCCAAGTGCCCTGGACACGCTGTAAGACACCAACATTTCATGTTATTAACTTTAAAACCCCCTCAAAATGGTGCTTATCACCACAGACCTTCGTGCTGACAGTGTTTGAGTCACTGGGATAAAAAATTTGTAAAATGTGGGGAGTCAGAAGCTTCTTCAATTTTTATAAAAGCAAATCGAACCTGCTACAGCATCCATATTTTTGCCCAGGAGATGGACACAGCCCCTGTGTCTGGCCCTGCCCCTGAGCCGTGCTATCAAAACTATTTTCTTTGAGGTCGTTTTGCTTTGGGGAAGAGAATTCTGCTCGTATTTGACCACTCAAAGACCTACAAAACAAATAAATTAACTCTTCATTTAATTAATTGGCATTCCCAGCTGAGGGTGTCCCTGGCTTTGTGCTTTTCCCAGGTGTGTGACCACAAGCTGCAGTGCCAGTGCGAGGAAGGATGGGCCCCCCCGAACTGTGGCAGCTCCTCGGCCCTCACCAGTGAGTTCCCACCTTGGGATCTGTCCCTTCCCAGCTGGAATGAGCTGGGGAGCTTCAGGGAAACAGCCCGGAGTGGGTCATACAAGTGTTAATTGGAATCATTAATCAAGCCCAACCAGCACCTAAATCGTGTCCTCGACTGCCACATCCACACCTTTTGGACGATTCCAGGGATGGTAATTCCACCACTGCCCTTGGGAATCTGTTCCAGAGCTGGACAACCCTTTCCATGAGGAAATTTTTCTGAATATCCAACCTACCCCCACCCATTTCTTTGCCAAGATTGCATCTCCAGGTTGCTGATTCCTGAGCACCTCCAAGTCTGGCAGGGATGAGCAGAGAAGGTGTTTCCCTTCCGAGCTGACAAGGGATTCCCCCTGGAGATGGGAGCAACAGGCTTTTCCTTGTTATCCTTGGGATAATGAGCTCCCTGTCCCATCAAAGTGCAGCCAAGATCCCAGAGGCTTTGCTGTGAGGGAGCTGGACAAGTTCATTTATCCAGCACGGATTTGGTCCATAACTGATCCAGCTCCGAAGGAAAATTTCCATGAGGTTTTTTTGGGGAAAAAAGCACCTTCATTTCATTTATAATAGGAAATATTTTTGTCCTCTCTTCAGAGCACCATCAGCTCCGAACATCGTGGCTCGGTTGAGGTTTAGAACAGTTTTGTTGAGGGAAAATTGTGAAGGAAACTTTTATTTGAGGGAAATTTGAAGGTCTGAACCTCGTTTTGGGTAACACCCCTGGAGACAGGGGAGAGGGAGGACGGGGGAAGGAAAAGGGTTTGTTTAGGGTTTCTTTAGGGTTTCTTTAGCTCAAGGACAGCTCAGGCAACAACAACTGATTTAAAACACAGCAAAACCAGCAGGAATTCACCATTTTAATCACCATTTGTGGCAGGAGAAAAAGCATAAAGTGAGATCAAGCAGAGGCTAAAACTTGTGAAAAAAATTCCCTCACCACTGGCAATGGGAATCTTCTAAATGACGGTGGATCCTGTTGGATCTGTTCCCTTCCCTCAGCGATCCCTCAGGGATATTTCAGGGCTGTTTCTCTCCCTATCCCTCAGCGATCCCGGGATGTTTCAGGGCTGTTCCTGTCCCTCACTGATCCCGGGATGTTTTAGGGCTGACCCCAGGATGTTTCAGGGCTGCTTCTCTTGCTGTCCCTCAGCGATCCCGGGATGTTTCAGGGCTGATCCTGGGATATTTCAGGGTTGTTTCTCTCCCTGTCCCTCAGTGATCCTGGGATGTTTCAGGGCTGATCCCAGGATATTTCAGGGCTGTTTCTCTCCCCGCCAGGCATTGCAGTGGTCGTGGGGGTGTTGGTTGTCCTGGCTGTCACCGCCGCCGCCGCCGTGCTGCTCACGCGCTTCCGAGGGCTCCGCAAGAGGTAAACCCTGCCCACGGCCACCCCAAACCCACGGAGCACAGCCAGGGAAACCCTGGAGATGTTTAAGGGGGAGTTTTCCATAGTGGGGGGGTGGAATTAGACGTTGGAAAGGAAGGAAGTTGGTCCATGGGCTTTGTGGAGCTGTGTCAGAAATCCCGTGGCTAGGAGGGGATGGAGGAGTTGAAATGCGGCTCTTGATGAATCCTTAATAATCCTTAATAAATAAATAACAGGAAGGGAGAAAGCAAGGACACGGCTACAGAACACAACAGGAATAAGGCAGGGCCTCAACTGCGAGGGTTTTTCACTTTCAAAGGAATAAATTGAGCAAGTTCTGAACTGTTTGACAGGCACCAGAGCAGGAGGGGACCCGGAGCCACCAACCAGGTGTTCGTGGAGCAGGAGCAGAGCTGCAGGGAGCAGCCCGTGCTGGGGGCACCCGGCCCCAAGGTGAGAGCGGGGACCCGCGGGTGTCCCCAAGGGCTGACCCTCAGCCAGAGCGGGCTGCGCTTCCATGGAATCCCAAAAAAGCTGAGCTGGGAATCCCGGCACGGGGAGGGACCCGAGGGCACGCACAGAGATAACACACGAGATAAGATAAGGGCTCCACCCCATTGGTGACCTTTCCCTGTTTGCAGGTGTCTGATAAGAAACTTTTCCTTCCCGTGCCTCCCCCTCAGGAGAGCAAACCCCAGCGCCAGAGTGTGAGTATTCCTGGGAATGTCCCTGCTTTCCTGAGTATTCCTGGGGATGTCCCTGCTTTCCTGCTGGCTTTGGGGGCATCACAACCCCCTGGAGACCCTTGGGGACAGTCTGATCCCAAAGGGACATCCCTGAGCTCCGGGCTCTGCCTGTTCTCTCAGGCAACAGGAGCATCCCTGCATCCTCCACCCCGTCCTAAAGCCTTGACATTCCCATGGAAAACATGGATACACACACAGAGTGCACACTGAGGGTTGAAATGTTCTATATTCTGTTCTTTTCCAGCCTATCCTAAGGCCCAAAGGTCCCCCACCTCCTGTTCCTGCCACCAACTCAGGCCCTTCCCACATGGAGAAGTTTGTGAGTACAGCCCCTCACACCCCCATCAGATGCCAGTCAATATTTTCAGTTCCTGATTCTAATTTAATGTAAAAATTAAAAATCAGAGCCACTCAAAGCACGAATTTTCAGGGCAGGACTCACCTTTTGGGCCCTGTGTTCCTAAACCGCACAAATATTCCTCGTCTGTGAACCCACCAAGGCACCAGCAGCACAACTCCGTAGTTGGGATCTCAAACTGAGAGGGCTCTCAGGTGTAAACGCAGCGCAAACGCTGAGTAACTTCCTCAAATATTTCTCACCTCAGCACCTGAGCCCCCTGCCAGGAGGGTGTGAAATGCATTTTCACGCTGCTGACACAACCGGGGGGGTGCTGCCCGCACGAACACCAGGGATAAATAAAATAAAAAATAAAAAATGAAACACCCCCGCCTATCCGTGATAAACCACATTTAAACCCCACCGTGCTTGGAGGTGCACCTGGAGCTTCCCACACATCCTGCGTGAGCTTGGATATCCATATTTAAATATCGGGAACAGCTCAGTGTCTTCTGAACCCCTCGCGTTTGTATTCCCGTTGCCTCCCGCACGCGCGCACAGATCGTCCCGCTCCACCTCCAGCATTCCCACCGGGAAAACGCCGCGGGAAATGTAGGGATAAGAGTGGCTGAGGCTTGGGGATGTTCTGCAGCTGCTCAGGCAACGACACCCAGTGACTTTTAAACCACGTTTTGTTCCAGGCACCGGAGAGAAAAGCCCCTCACCCCCCGGTTCCCAAAGGCAAACCTCCACCTCCACCCCAGGTAACCCGGGAAGAGCAATTCCTTTGGGATGGAATTCCTTGGAACTGCTGGGATTTAACTCCTCCTTTTCCACGCAGGCTTTAAAACCCCCAATGAATCCCCGAGTCTGAGGCTCCTGAAGTTGTCAGGGACAATTTATCCCTCGATTCCTCCACTTTTGGCAAAGGCATCCAAGACCGTCTCCCTCTTCTCCTTAAGAACCGACCGAGAGCTGCTTGGCAAGGAAAAGTTTGGGATTCAAGCAGGGAGGAACTCTGGTGGTGACGTGGAGCTGCTGTCCAGGGGAAAGGGAGCAGGATCCCCACTTGCACTGAGGTGTAAACCAGGCGTAAGTTACAAACTGTGAGAAGTGGCTGCCCCTCCACCGCTCTTCTGGGACCAGACCCGACGGGCTCAGGGAACGTGCGGCTGCTGCAGCTTTGGGAATTGCAAACTGGGCTTTGGCTCCATTTTTGGATCTTTCCCAGCCCTCTCTGCCCTCAGCAACACCAACTCCTCCTCCTTCCCCTCCTGGAGAAGAACAAACCCTTCCTGCCCTGGGGGAGGATTTGTGTCCTCAGGGTCTGAGCTGGACGTGGAATATGAGACAGGACACACTGGGAATGGTTCAGGAAGGATCCTTCGGGTTGGATTCTCTCTCAGATTCCCTGGTGAGGATGCCATTCCCTGCAAAACACGGATGTGATGGAATTCCAGCCCTCAGTTGGAGGAGTGAGGCTGTTCTGGGTTGGGATGGATGACACCGGAAGAGCGGAGCTTTCCTCCTCTTTGGATCATTGCTGCTTTGTTGGAGCCGGGAATTGGAGTCTCCACCTGTGTTTGTGCTGGAAAAACCCAGGAGGTTTTATTTTTTGTGAGCTGGAATGAACGCATTTACAAAGATTTCTGTATTAGAGTTCCATCTGAACGGGAGGTGGTGTTGTGTTTATTAAAAACCATCATTTCCACGTGAAACCCAGGAAAACCAGAGCAAAGTGGGATCATTTCTAACACGGCCAAAGCCCTAAACCTCCCAATTTCCACCAAAAAGCTCATTCCCAGGTGTATATATATAATTATATATATGATTTATATATCATTATAAATTTAATTATTAAAAAAGTTTAGGATTTACAGCCTCCCCTGCCCCCAGCACCCCCAGGCCAGGGGTCCCAGCCCCTCCTGCCGCGGTTACAACCTCCTGTTGTGTTATACAAACCTGACATCTGCTGTTCAAAAGCCTCCACTGCACGAGGAAAACATCCCAAAATTACCTGGAATTTGCTCTGCAGGAGCCATGGGCTGGACCTTTCCCTGCTCCCAGTCCCAAATATCAATTTACAGTTGGTTTTAGGCAGGTTTTTTTTAGTATGAGTGAATATTCCGCTCCTCCTTCTCCCCTCACCCCACAGGAAACCAAAAATGTCTTTTTTCCCTGTTTCTTTTCAATCTCTGAATTTATGGGATCACAGAATTATGGAATGGTTTGGGTGGGAAGGGATCTGAAGGATCACCCAGTTCCAACCCCAACACCCTCCACTATCCCAGGCTGCTCCAAGCCCCATCCAACCTGGCCTTGGACACTTCCAGGGATGGGAAGTCCACAACCTCTCTGAGACAATCTATTCCCATTTTCCACCCTCTTTCATCCCACTTTTCCCTCTGTCTGTGCCCGAGGATGGTGCTACCAACACCTTTTCCCTTTGCACCCCCAACCAATCTTCCCTGTGAAGGTTTTTAGGGAGTTCCTGAAATTAAGTCCATCCCAACAGCCTGAATTCCTCGGGAGTTCCTCTCCCACCCTCGGAATTGTCCATTTGGCTGTGCAAATTCCCCACTGGCCGTTAGAGGGCAATGGGATCTGGGAAAGGAGCTCAGCGTGGGATCAATTCCTGACCTTGGGCTGTGCATCCAGGGAATGGGGACAGTGGAAAGGTTGGATTTGCAGACACTGAGGCACCAGATGAGGAATAAATGGGATGATCCCAACGCTCCAAGAGTGACACCACCCCCTGGCCAGGATTTGAGCTCCTCTCAGCAAGAACCAGCTCTGACTGAGTTGGGTTTTACCCACCACAAACCCAAACCTTGTCCCAGCAGCCCCCATCCCGATGAATAACGTCACTGGGAACTGGAAATCAAGGATGTTGCTTCCCTGTGCCAGCAGATCCTCCACAGGGAATGAAAGGCTGCAGGCTGAGCCCACTGGTGGGAAAATGAGGGAGAATCCACAGGGAGGGTTTCCCAGGCGAGGGTCCCTGAGAACTCAGACCAGACTGGGCTTCGTGATCCCCAACAAAATGGTTCTTCCCATGGCAGCTTTTGCTTAATATCAGCAATAATAACACCAGGAATAATAATATCACTAATAATAATATCAGTCACCAGGGAATCATGGAATATCCCGGGTTAGGACTCACCAGGATCATTGATCCAACTCCTGGCCCTGCACAGACACCCCCAAAATCCCCCCTGGCGTGTGACCCTCAGCCATCAGCCCCTCGTGTTCTTCAACAATGGCTGGGAAGTGCAATTAATCACCAGATTATCCATCATTCCCTGAGTATGGCACTGCTGGATGCTCCTAATCCAAGGAAACAGGCGGCTCTGGGAAATGACTCGGGTGCCAGGGTTTGTCCTGGTCCCTGCACCCAGGCAAGCGGCAGGGAGATTAACAGGCTGCTCCTGACATGAGATCCATAAATAATTCCGCAAAAAGCGTGGCCCCGGCCTTTAGAAGGTCTCAGGGAAAAAGAGTGGAGGCTGAAATATTGATGGATGTGTCTGCAGGAGCCATTAGGAACGGGAAAGCGGTTTCCATGGGATGGGGGGAGGGAGGAACCCGGGTCACGCCCTGGCTGAACAGATCCGAGCGCTCAGTCCCAGCTGAGAGGAGGAACGATCAAACTCCAGCAGGAATTGGGAAATGGAGGCAAAAAACTGCTCCTCCAGCAGCGCTGGGAAAGCCTGGAGGACTTTTCCAGCAGGAAGAGGCGAGGACAGCGCTCAGGTGTGTGCTCGGGGCCGCAGCCACACCGAACGTCCCTCGTACAACCATTCCTACACGGAGACAGGGATGAGCTGCTCCCGGGATCTATTTTTGCCTGTCCTGGGGTGCCCCGCAGTAATGTGTTTTCCATGTTCCGCTCGGCAGCCCGCACGGATCCCAGCGGTGGGAGAGACGCATGGAAGTGCTGCAGGGAAGGACTGAACGTGTCCCGAAACGGGGTCACCCCATAAACCCCTCCTGCCCAGCCCCGTAACGTGATGGGGCTTCAGATCATGAGGTGATTTAAATGAGAATGAAAAACTCCGTGGTGGAGTGTCCCAGTAAGGGACTGGAACGGGATGGGATCCACTCCCAATACACACTCCAAGGTCCCTTTCCCACTGTGGGATGGTGCCACAGGGCGGACTCCCACATCCCAGTGCTCCCATCCCTCGGCAGCTGCACTCGAGGCCTGGATTTGCAGAGGAATTCAGCATTTTCCACCCCCCCAGCACGTTCAGCTCACTCACTTGGAACCTGGGACCTCCATCCCAGCCCCAGTTCCTTGGGATCCAGCTTGGAGCGTTCACAATAAGGATTCCAGCTCCTCTTTCCCACCTGATTCATGTCCCAAACCCCAGAGCCCTCCCCGGGCTCCTCTGGCTGCAGAGGGGATGTCAGACCCTTTTTTGGGGCTGATTTATTTGCCTTTTCTGGGTCCCCACTCTCTCCTCGGGGCAGTGAGGGAGTCTCTGGGTTGGGATGTGGGTGATGGGTGTGGTGGGATTCAGCCAGACTTGGATTTCACGATCCTGGAGATGTTTTCCAGCCTCAGTAATTCAGTGATCCCATGGAATGGGCCCGGGATGGTGTTTTTTAGGCTCTGACAGCCGGAAGGACTCACAGGAACGACACCAAAACCCATTTATTAAACCCCCTGATGCTCACACCTCTCACCTAGGGGCTGATCTCCGTTTGACAATCCCTGAAGAGATCCCTGCAAAGGAAAACCAGGAACCTGCTCAGCTCCAAGGACTCTGTGGCACCCCAGCCCCAAAAAAAAGCTGGAGTGAGAATCATAAAATCCCTGAGGCCGGAAAAGCCCCCAAACTCCATTGAATCCAACCATTCCCTGGCACTGCCAACCCCCAAGTGCCACATCCATATTTTTTTAAATCCCTCCAGGAACGACGAATCAAATCCCTCCTTTCCAGGATGAATTTTCCCCCAAAACCTGGCACGAGGGGCACAGCTCGAGGCCGTTCTCCCTCGTCCTGCTGCTCGTGAGAAGGAGAGACCCGGTGGGACCTCGGGGCTGGCTCATCCCCCTCCAGCCCAGCCCGGGATTGCTGCTTTTTGCCGTGAATTTTTCATGCAGGGACGCAGCCACGTGGAAAACAAACCTGAAATATTCATCACCCGGCGCGGAGCAGCGCAGGGAGAGGGCTGCAAACAAGGACAGGCAACCTCAGGCAGCCCCGTGGAGCCGCTCCTCTTCCTCGGCCGAGATACAGGAGGGTTAAAATGAGGGAAAACCACCGGATTCCAGGGTTTTGGGGTGCGATTTAGGACACATCAAGAACCTGGGTGAGCTGACCCTTCCAGGTGGTCACTGGAGCCGCTGAGCCACGATTTGGATGAACACCCTTGAGCCAAGAGTTGTCTCATTCCCAAACCTCGTTCCTGCAGGTCTGGGCAGGACAAATCCCACCGGGAATGGGGAGGGAGAGGGATTGAATGGTGCTGTTATCAATAAATCTCAGCATCCATCCAGACCCCGCCAGCAGCAGCCAGACTTCCCCGTCTGGGTGATAAAAGCTGACCCCAAACCCTTTACATTTAACTCGAGCCAAGCTCCAATTCTCACCGACACCGCGGGTCTGGTTTCCCTGGAACGATCCCATTTCCTATTCCTTATTCATGTCCCCATTTCCTCGCCTTAAAAGCCGCCCCGACAGGGGTTTAGGGTCGTTTACTCGATCGCTGCCATCAGTGGGGCTGCAATCAGGAGAACGAGGCCTCCTCATGACTTATTTAAAACCCGCCCCGGTAGCGTGGATGTTTGTGAAAGGCATCCCAAATTNGGAGGAGGAGGGGAGAAGCTTCAATATTGCTTTAAAAAATTCATGGGCCTCTCTCTCTGCACCAGAAATAATCCTGTTAGGAAGCGCTAGCCGGGATGAGGGAAGGTGGGAATATCCGGCCACCGCTGAGCTGCTCGTGTCTCGTCAGGAAATTGGGTTTTTTGGGATTTTTGGGGTGGCTCAGGGGGTGCAGAGCATCTATTGCTCGGGTGGGGTTTGACAGGCTGAGTGGAGGATGTTTGTGCAAATCCCATCCCGGGAGCTGCAGGGAGGGCAGGGAGCGGGAGGCGCGGCACAAACCGAGGGTTTGGATCACCCCGACTCCCGGGATGTGGATCTGGGAAAAAGCGATCCCAGCTGGCCAAGGCAGCGCTGCTCATTCCCCCGGGAGCTGCGGCTGTCACTGGGGGCACATCCCATGCCCCCAGTCAGGGTCTACCTGGAAAATCCACCCGGTTCTGGAGCAGGAATCATCTAAGGCTGACATGATCCCTGTTCCTGGGTGGATTTATTAAACCTCCTCTGGAGCCAGGCTGGGAGAGCTGGGGATGCTCACCTGGAGAACGGAAGGATCCAGGGAGACCTCAGAGCCCCTTCCAGTGCCTAAAGGGGCTCCAGGAGAGCTGGAGAGGGACTTGGGACAAGGGATGGAGGGACAGGACACAGGGAATGGCTTTCCACTGCCAGAGGGCAGGGTTAGGTGAGATACTGGGAATTGGGAAGGAATTCCTCCCTATGAGGGTGGGGAGGGGCTGGGATGGAATTCCCAGAGAAGCTGTGGCTGCCCCATCCCTGGAAGTGTCCAAGGCCAGGTTGGAGCAACCTGGGACAGTGGGAGGTGTCCCTGCCCATGGCAGGGGTGGGAATGGATGGGATTTAAGGTCCCTTCCAACCCAAACCATTCTGGGATTCTTTGAAGTTGGCACCACCAAAGAGAAACGAAAACCCATCCACTGCCTTCTCCCTGTGCAGGATCCATCCCTTGGAGCCCCCTGGATTCACCTGTGGATATCCACCCCTCCCTGCTGAGCACAGCTCAGCTCAGCTCATCCAGGGGCTGGAACGCACCGGGATCACCCCCCGCTGTCTCCGCTCGGGGAATAAAGCCCTGGAATGACACATTTCTCTTGGAAATAACAAGCACTGCTCTGTTCCGGAGAGTGCCGAGCGTCCCCAGGGTCTGAAACGCTCCGAGGTGCTCTATGCGTTCGCATGGATTTCATTCCTATTTACGCACGGATACGTGCAGAGCACGGCAGGAACGCCGTGGGGTTTTTATGGAATACTCTGGGAGACGAGGGTGCTGCGGGTGGTACCTGTGTCACACTCAGTGCGACAGCCAGGAAAGCGGGAAAAAATCCATGTCCGGCACCCCCATTTCCCAAGGAAGAGCCACCAGAATCAGGCACAGAACACTGGGAAAAACACCCGGATCTCATTACACCTCCAACCTACAACTTCATCCAGGAATATTTGCAGTGTTCCCTTTGTTCCCTCCCCAGCCGGGGGCAACATTCCCACAGATTTCCATGACCTTCCCAATCCCCGTCTGTCCCCCATCCCGAGTCTGTTTTTTCTCTTTTTCCCGGAACACTCAAACTCCATTTTCTGTGCCCGAGCTCGCGCCTGACGGGCAATAAATCCAATCACACTTAACGGAGTGGGCAGGACACCAAACCCCAAAGCTTTTATTTTCATTAAGCATCGTTAGGAGTGGCGTGTCTTTTATCAAATCTGCCTCTGATCCTCACTTTATTAAAAAGTCCATCAGCCCCAGACTGCTTAATGCAGCCTGCAAGGACAGGCGGGGGATTTATGGCAAACCCCTCAAGCAGGTGGGGACAGAACCTTCCGTAAAAATAAACACATCCCAAACCTTCTGGAGAGAGGAATTTGAAAGGACACGAGGGGGAATTAATAATTCAAAGTGTGTATGTGTGGGGATTATTTTGTGAACAATAAGGAGAAATGACCTATTTTAGCTAAAAAACCCAAACGCCAAAGTCTTACAAAGCCCAGCTCGGAGGGGTCCGGATGAATCGGAATATTTAGGATGGTATTGAATCATTTAGGTGTTTTGGGGTGCCTGACCGCAGAACACGGTTTGGGAAAGCACCACCCACCAGCAGGCACAGCCCAGCATCCCAAGGATTTCTCCAGAGAACTCTGGGATTTATAAAAACACGGACATTTAAAGGGTTTATTTCCCTTTACTCGTGCTTTGAGGGTTTACATCGAGCACAGTTTCCCATTTCCAAGGCTGCAGAGCTCCTGCTGCCCCCAGGGCTGTCCAGGCTCCCTGGAAACTCCCCCTGAATCTCCCAGCTCCTTTTCTCCATCCCTTTGTGCCTCCTTGGGGACACCTTGGGGACACCTTGGGGACACCTTGGGAACATCCTAGGACACTCTGGGGACACTTTGGGGATATCCTAGGGACACCCTGGGGACAGAGGCTTAGCCAGGCTGGCGGTGCCACTGCCAGAGGCAGCTCTGCCTCACAGGAAAAGCCTCCCTGGAGCTGTGGATCAGTGGAGCACAACATTCCCAAACCAGGGAATTCCAGCTGGGATCTCTGCCCAGAGCCCCTGAGGAAAGGCTGTGCCCACGGATGGGCTCAGGAATGACCTTCAGGCAAAGTGGCAGAGCCACCACTCCAAATATTCAGTGTGGGATGATTTGGGAATTTCACTAAAGGTTCCCCATCCTGTCCTCTCCTGATCATCTCATTTTCACCTCAAAATGTTCCTTCTCTCTCCTACAAATTCACTCAGATTTTACTCCCAAAATCTTCATTTTTCCCCTTACAGGTTACCTGTCTTTTACCACCAAACCCCCCATGATTTCCTCCATTTTATCCCCAAAATGTTCATTCCCTTCCCTCCACATTCCCACAATTTTACCCCCTTATTTTTCCCTCCCTGCCCACCAATGATTATCCCCTTTTTACCTCCAAATATTCCCTCTGTCCCCTCAAGATTAACTTGGCATAAATCCCCTCATTTTCCCCTGCCGGTGCCAAACCCAATTAAATAAAGAACTCCGGCCCCGGCAGCTCAGCAATTCCGAGCGCTCCAAACCCGTGTCCCGGTTTTTCATCTCTCAGGATCAGTTTTGTAACGGATAAAGGGTAATTGGTGCCACTTTCCATTTCCTTGACAAGACACCGGGTGTTAAAAACGGGAATGCTTTTCCATGGGAACTCGGGATCCCTCCCTGGAGCCTTTGCTGAGTGAAGGAGCTGCAGCATGAGGCCGGAGGAGGAGGAGGAATCCCAAAAAAGGACCCTGCCATGCAGAATTCCTGCTGGATTTACACATGGAGGGGGAAAGTTTTTATCTCGGGGATGTTCTGTTCCAGTCCCACCAGGGAAATCCCATTAAAACCGGCTTTGTCACAAAATTCCAGATCCTCATCTCGCTCCACAATGAGAAACGGAGTCCCCAGGTGACCAACGGGGGCTTGGGCACAGCCCAAGTGACACCACAGGCCCTGGAAATTGGGATTTAGGGAGAGGAATTCCATTTTCTCCCTGTAAATAATCATTTAGAGAGAGAAATCGGTAGGAGTCAAGAGGAATAAACTTCATTTAGTGAGGGGAATCCATCAAAATTCATTTTAGTCCTGGACTGTGATGCACAGTCCCAAATTCATGAAAATCCCAAATCCACACACAGTCCCAAATTCACACAAAATCCCAAATTCATCTACAACCCCAAATTCAATCATAATCTCAAATTCATCTACAATCCCAAATTCACTCCCAATCCCAAATTCATCTACAATCCCAAATTCACATTCAATCCCAAATTCACACACAATCCCAAATTCATACACAATCCCAAACTCACTCACAATCCCAAATCCACACACAACCCCAAACCCTCATCCCTTCTGCCTGTAGGCTCTGACCCTCTCCCCATCCCCGTCTGCTGGGATCAGGGAAGGTGCTCCCTCTGTCCGGGTTTATCCAGAGTTATCCCCTTTAACCTCCGAGAAAATCCTTTTGCTTGGGAGAAGGAAGCGCAGAGCTGGGGCTGTGCCTGGGGCCGTGTTCACCTGCAGGCCAGGACGAGGATTTTCCATAAGCTCAGCTTTTTTGGGAATTGCTGACCCCGCAGCGGGGCCGTGAGTGACCTTCCCATCCCTTCAACCGCCCCCGAGCTGCTGCTGCCGCCGTCAACAAACGGGATCATTTTCTGCTTTTTCGGGAATATTTGAATGGAAAAGCTCCTGTTTCCCTCTGGAGCTGCTCCGAAAACGACTGGAATGGGTCAAAGAGCCGCAGTGAGTTTGTGATTGGAGGCAGGAAAGGGAATGAGCCCCAGCACGAGCTCTGTTTTCCAGGCAGTGATCCCAGGGAGCTGCAGGGACGAGTTTATTTGGGATGAGATCAGGCAGATGTGAGGAATTGTTCCGATCTGCAGGCGCTGGGAAATAGTGTGAGTGAAGAAATGATGGATGGAAATTAAAACATCCAACGGGGAGTCCTTGGGATCTGTGGGAAGGGGAGCTCGGTAAGGGAAATCCTGGGAAACTCCAGCTGGGAGTGTCAGCAAGGCAGGGAATGATCCCTGCTCCAGGGTGTCCCTGCAGGGAATGACCCCCACTCCAGGGAATGATCCCCACTCCAGGGCGTCCCTGCAGGGAATGATCCCCACTCCAGGGAATGATCCCCACTCCAGGGAATGATCCCCTCTCCAGAGTGTCACCAAGGCAGGGAATGATCCCCACTCTGGGGTGTCCCTGCAGGGAATGATCCCCACTCCAGGGAATGATCCCCGCTGCAGGGAATGATCCCCACTCCAGGTTGTCCCTGCAGGGAACAAGCCTCACTCCAGGGAATNATCCCCACTCCAGGGAATGATCCCTACTCCAGAGAATGATCCCCACCCCAGGGAATGATCCCCACTCCAGGGAATGATCCCCGCTCCAGGGAATGATCCCGCTCCAGGGTGTCCCTCAGGGCNGGGAATGATCCCCACTCCAGGGTGTCCCTGCAGGGAGCCAGCCCCGGCTGCTCCATGCCCATTCCAGAGGGCCCTTCCCGGTGGGCTCTGCCCGTCNACTCCAGGGAATGATCCCCACTCCGGGGTGTCCCTGCAGCCCATTCCAGAGGGCCCCTCCCGGTGGGCTCTGCCTGTTGGGGTGGGCTCAGCTCAGGGCGATCGATCCCTGCTGAGGGCAGAGGGGTGCCCGAGCCTGAGCCCGGCCTCAGCTGCTCTTCCCTGCTCCTCACAGCCTTTATCCAGCCTGGGAATCACAGCCTGTGCAGGATGAGATCCACCCAGAGTCAAACCAGCGGCAGCTCCATCGTTCCCGATTGCCTCCGACCCCCCCAAAATTCCCATTGTTTAAATTATTTATTTCATTATTCCAATCCAGGCCTGCACACACCGACTTTATTTTGAATAAGGAGTCCCATTTAAGCACGGAATCGATTTCCCAGCTTGCCTAAGCTCAATTTCCCAATTTCCCTTCCGTGTTTTCACTGATTATGTTGTGAGAACAAGGGGAATGAGCGGCTGAACGTTCCTGGGATTGAAGGGGGGGGGTTGCTCCAGCAAAAAGACACCTGGAAGCAGAGCATTCCCAGGCAGCCTCACACCTTCCCCTGGCAGGTGTTGTTTCGGCTCTGACGGGAATAACACCCCAGGCTCAGCGGGAAGGGATCCAAGCAGATGGGCTGGAAACGTTGGGATTGTCAGTCGCGATCCTCGGAGGAGCTCGGAGCCAGAAATCCTGCGGAGATCGGGACATTCCGAGAGAAATGGTCAATCTGGGCCTCCAAAAGCCCTGCAGAGCTGGGCACGGGGATGAGAGGGATAAACCCCACTGCAGAAAGGATTTAACTTCAGTGGCACCCAAGAAAGCGCCAGTGTTTTATCCACGCCGTGAATCCCACAGCTCCTCCCCCTGGAATGTAAATCAGGGATTCGTCTGGCACCAGTTCCACCCTGTGGCACCCTGGGTGTCACTGCCAGCCTGTGGGGAGGGTGGGAGCCGCCAGCTCCAGGGAATTATCCAGCCTGGGATGTTCCCGTGGGCGGTGGGGGTGTTTTGACTCCAGGTGTCACGGGATCCTGGAATGGTTTGGGATGGAAGGGACCTTAAATCCCATCCAGTGCCACCCCTGCCATGGGCAGGGACACCTCCCACTATCCCAGGGTGCTCCAACCCGGCCTGGGACACTTCCAGGGATGGGGCAGCCACAGCTTCTCTGGGAATTCCATCTCCACCCTCACAGGGAGGAATTTCTTCCCAATATCCCACCCCCTCCCCTTGTCCTGTCCCTCCATCCCTTGTCAATCGTCCCTCTCCATCTTTCCTGTCAGGTCCTGGAAGGTGCAATGAGCTCTCCCACATCAAACCACGCTCATTATTTAAAATAAATCCCCATCCCCCAGCAGCTCTTGATCCCCAGGATACCTTGTGGCAAATCCCAACAGGAGGAAAACTGACGCCCAAGAAATCCCACACACCAAGGGCTGTGAGATCTCTGGCTCTGCCAGAGTGGAGACAGGCTGGAGTTAATTCCCAGCTCTCTGTGAAAGGGAGGGAATAATTCCTGCTGTCTCACGGGTCCATCTGCAACGAGCTCAGTGAGTGTCCCATAAATCCTCATGGAAGGGCCGTGCCCACACCGGGGCTGCTCCACGCCTCAGATGAAACATTCCCTGCCCAAATCCCATCCCCTTCCGTCCCTTTAGGGATGTCCCAAAGCTGCCTGACCACACCGGGAGCAGCAGCTGCCCCAGTTCAAAGGATTCATCCTTGGGAATTTTATCGAGTTCGGTGTCAGAGCTGCTTCCCCCTCTATTCCTTTCTAAACACAGCTCACCTTTAAACAGGATTATTTTTACAAGAAAGAGTGATTTAATATATCCAAATAGGATAAAAATATTTCTTCTTCTCGTATGATTCAAGACTTTAGGTGAAATCTTTGATTATTTCACAAGGTTACGCCGGTGTTACAACTTAAGAAATAAAAAGGAGGTTCAGATAACCAAGCAATTCTTTAAGATAATTTTATTTTCAAGGCACCCAGGGAGAGACAAGATTTCAAGGCAATCTCGTCCTTCCTCCACGCAGGGAAAGGAAAAAAAAATTCCAATGTGACCTCCAGGCATGCTCCTCTTATGTTAACTCAGGATCTGCTTTATTTTCAGAAAGGCTGACTCTGCAGAAATCTCTGTTGGAACATTCCCAGCGGGAATTGGAGATTACACTGGGACAGCTGAAACGTCCCTCTGCCAATACAGGCAATTAAGAAAAACCAACAGGAGGACGGAAAATAAAAAAAAAAAAAATGGGGAAAAAGCATCATGAAGAAACTTCACGTCAAGGTTAAAAAGAATGCCCGGATTAAATGGAACCACGCTCCAATTCCCCCTCCAGGAAATTGATGGCGCTCGATCCCGCGAGGATGGATGGAAAATCAGACAAACGCGGCAGGTTCATTTCCCCGTCACGTTTGCTTTGTTTTCCACGTTAATCAAAGGCTCGGCCCACACATGGAAGCGCTTCCCGACATTCCTGTTTAACATTCCCGTTTAACAGCCCCGGTTAACTGGCGGCGATTTGGCCCAGGCACGATCCAAGGGCCGCTGGAGCCTTTGCTCGCTCCAAAGGCAACCTGCAGGATGGGAATGGCCTGGGAGTGCTGCCCCCATCCCGGAGCTGCCTCCTGGGCTCGGGGGGATCCAAGCTTCCTGGGCTTGGTGCCTCCAAACAGGGAACGCAGCCTGGGGCGCAGGGGAGGCGGGAATTCAGTGGGGGAATGATCCCTGATGCAGAATTCCACACGTGTCCATAGCATCCGTGTGGAAATCAGCCACTTCCTGACTTCCAGGCGCTTTTCCTTGCCTGGGAAATGGGAAATATCCCATCCAACACCACTCCCTGAGGGAGGGGACAAAGCTTTTGCCTTGTGTTTGGCTGATAAACCCAAACCACTGGTTGCCAGTATTATCTCAGTTCCCTAAAACTGCTGGATAATTTGAATTAGTTTTAATTTGAGGCTTGGAACTCGATGATCTTTAAGGCCCCTCCCACCCCAAACCATCCCGGGGTTCCACAATCCCGATCCCAGCTGATTTCCCACGGGCTCAGCGCTTCTCTCCCTGCGACCACACCCCGACCTTGAGCACAGCCCGAGGGTTTTTTAGCTTTAAATCGAAATTTCTCGAGTCTGAGCAGGGTCTCAGCTCGGACCCAGCCTTTAATTGAGCCGATTTTTATCTCCTCCACCTCCAGCTCCTCCTGATCCCACTGATCCCATCCCTGCAGAGGGATGCGGCAGCCACCGATGGCATCGGTTTGCGTCCCCCACCCAAAGGACAAATGACATCACATCTCCCCAGCCCGACCTTCTAAACCGCTTCTCACTCAGATAAGAACAGCATTTCCTCCTCTCAGAACAAGGAAAAAAAAACCCTACTGATGTCCAGGGTGCATTAATGTAAAATACTCTGCTTTACGGAGAGAGACGGAAATGAATTCTGAATAAAATATAAATCATGGATCCCCCCCCCACGCGCTGAATTTTCCTCCTTCTGCATTGCAGCTGAATCCTTGCTATAACTCATTACCCTGCTGCCTGCACCTCCAGCTGTTCCTTTAATTATTAATGTCCTTAATGGCATTTAGAGACAACATTTTAATTAGGAGCCATCCACCAACAGCCAAATATTCATTCTGAAATACACACGGAACTATTTTTGAGCCCGTGAATCGGCTGTGCGATAAATTCCTGAAATAACAGTGAGGTCTGCGGGGCAAAAATCAACATTTGCCTTCCAAATGCTCTTTCTAAGTAGGGACTGAACATCATTTTCCCTCTGAGCAGGGCGGGGTTGTACGAAATAAAAGGGTTTTACACCAACTGTGCACTTGAATTTCTTTTGCTGTGTTATCCCCAACTCTGTGTGTTCGTTAAATCTTTACAGATCCAGTCCCTGCCCAAATATTTCCTCCCCGATCAGGCTCCTTTCCCGTGTCAGCCTCTGTGGGTGCCTCATATTTACATCAATATTTACCATCCCCAAAATAAACATTCCTGGGGATTGAATTAACAGTGACAGCACCGAAGGATGGAAAAGCACGGGAAGAGAAGTGGGAGCAAACAGGGAAACTCATTCTGGGAATAGCTTGGATTGGGTGGATGGCTCCAGAGGGAGGGAATGTCACCCTGAAGGGCACATTTCCTACATGGGCCACATCGGGAAACTCAGAAAATTCCCCAAAAAAGCATCTCCAGATCAGCAGGAGTCAGGAGTGATAAACTTCATTATTAAGGAGCTGCAATCGTTCCACCCCTCACTCACGAACGGCAGCAAGGTCGAGCCACACCCGACCCTACAGACAGAAATTTTCTTTTATCACACCAGAAACTCCTCGTTTTAAACCCAAATAATGGGAGACACCACCCAGCCGTGACTTTCACTCCCGAATTTCCCCCCTTTGCGGGAATTCAGGCGAGGAAAACCCAAGCCGGGTGTCGCGGCGCGTTTGTAGGGCAGCACAGAGCTCTGCCCTAATTCCGGCCGCTCCTGACGAGCTCCCGAAGGTCGGGAGGCAGCAGGTCCAGCCTTCCGCCCCGGGAGAGGGAATAACGGGAATTGGCAGAGGGAGCTTGAGCTCGGCGCTGTGGCAGGAGCGTCCAACGCCGGAGTTGTGCTCCAGGAGTTCTCTCCCTCTCAGGCAATCTGTTCGAATTCCCAGGAAAGCTGCCCCAGCACATGCTCAGCCTGTGGAATCACAGATTTCCCCCCTTCCAGTTGGGTTCTTTTGCACCATCGTGGTTATAAATTCAATTATTCCCTTAAATCCCAACCTGCAAATCCCCATGGAGCGGAAACATAGGATTTCACCAGGGAAAGGTGGGATTCGGGTGGGATTGGCCGTGAGAACCTTTTCATCACAGCACAAACAATCAGGTTTTAATGAAATTAAAGCAGGCATCACACACCACGGCAGTCTGGAGAAGCCACGTGCTTCCAACAATTCCATTTTTCCAACACCAGCCCAGCCATCCCAGCCCTGCTGAGTAGGCAAGAGCCCCTTTGTCCGCAGAAAAGCAGGGAAAAGAATCATTCCTGCTTGGAATGGGGAGGGAGGCTGAGCCTCAAGGATGAGCTGAGCCTTTGGGATGAGTCGATGCCGCTGCTGCTGGCAGCGAGCCACGAATATCACCGGGAATTCTGTCACTTTGTTGGCTTTTTTCCCCCAATTTCTCATTAAAGAGATGGAGCAGCTTCTCTGGTAAAGGCACGAGTACAAAGCCAGGCTTTGCTTGCATAAAGAAACAGCACAATTTGAATACATGGGCAAATCAGACACCTTCCCACAGCATTTCTCATTCCAGAGGGATTTGGAAAGGAGAAGAAATTCCCTGCAGTGGAGAAAATTTGACCTGAGTGGGGCTGGGGCAGAGCTCGGCCTCTGCTCCACTGAAATTCCCCCGAACTGGGCAGTTCCTCAGCTGAAATATCCCACAAATTCAGTTTTTGCTCCCAGCTCTGCCTCTCCGAGGGACAGCAGAGCAAAATGTCAGCCCTGGATCCCTCTGATCCCTGCTAATTTTAGCCCCTGGGAAACAGTGGTAAATCCAGTGGGGATATTTATAAAACAACGTGCTCCAAACAAAGGCTCGGGGTGTTTATAGGGGGAAAAGGGAATAAACAGGGAACCGAGCACGGGCAGAGGCAGCTGGACACGGAATTTGCTCCATGGAAATGCTGAAAATCAAATTACAGCCGGGAATTACGGCAAATGATTTCTTCTTTTCCCAGGATTCTGTTTCCCCACTCAGACCTGCCACTGGTTTTCTTGGCTTTTGGTTCTGGGGGCTCCTCGGGCACCCCAAGAACTCTTTTTTCCCTCATTATTAGAAATCCTTATTGCATTAAAACCCCTCCCACTGATGCTCGGATTCCGTTAAGGCTGGAAAAAACCCCCAAGATCAAACCCAACCTTTGACCGAACCCCAGACCAGAGCCCCGAGTTCCTCATCCAGAGGCTTCTTGAGCAAATCCATTGGGAAAAAAACCCAAATTCCACCACCACTATTTACCCCAACCGATACTCCCAAGTTACACCTTGCATTTCCCGGCCGTTCCGGGCCCACCAACGAGATCATTCCCGGATTTTCCATTGGCACGCGTTTAACGAGAGGCCACCAACCCATCACCTGCCATTGGTTATTTATCGATCGACTCCCAGGAGCAGCAGGGATGAGGAATGGACTTTTTTTTTCCCTTTCCACCGGCCCGGAAAATTGCGGCAATAATCCCAACCAACGTCGCTTGGAGCTCTGTCGCCTTCCTCGGCCCTTCCGGAGGCTCTTCCCCGGCTCCCCGGATCGATGAGGGGTTGGGAAGGTGACAAATTCCCATTTATCACCCACTTAGCAGCTGCCAGTGCTCGGTGAGGGTTTATATTTCCTAAAAGGACCGGAGGAATCGCTCCCGCCGGGAGAAGTTAACGGAGACCTTGTTCCTATTAAAGACAACCCGATCTGTACATCAATTTTGCTGTGACTCACTCAATTAAAGCTCCTTCACCCTTTTTTAAAATTATTATTCCGAGCTCCTTTCTCAAACAACGAGCAGCGATTTCCTCCCCTCCAGTTGGAGCAGATTTATTCCTCGCTTTTCCCACCTTTTTTTTTTTGTAACCTGAAGGAGTTTGTACAACCCCGCCCTGGTGGAAATATCCCGATTAAACCTCCCTCCCCCAGCACTTAAAATGCGTTTTATGGGGCATGAAAGCTGCACAAAGCACTACAAGAGGAAGGGAGCGGTGAAGGTGTTGATAACTCGGAATTATTGATAATTCCAGCGGGCACATCCAAGGCTCCCCCAGCGCTTGGAATATCTCCCGAAACCAAATGCGGATTCTTTCATCTTCCATGATTTCCAGGGAAGGTTCTTCCCCAAGAGGTTTGGGCATTGCCTGGGGGTGCCTTATTCTCATTTTTTTTTGTCTGCGTTCCCCAAATTATTTCCAGGGATTTTTTCAGTTCCTCCCCAGCCCAATCCTGGGGAAGTCCAGGCTCTGCCAGTTCAGCCAAATCCAGGAGTTGGGTGTTTGGGGAGCATGGAAACCCTGGGAATGTGGAGCAGAATCTTGGGAGCAGCCACAAAGTCCCGTTTTATGGCCCTCCACAGAGTTTGTTCATCATCATAATATGAGATTTTAATGAATGATTCATAGAGAATTGGATGATTTAATGGATAATTTATAGGATTGAGGATACGGGATCGTGTCTGAGTGGAAGTGGCACCTGCCGAGGCTCCTCAGCACTCTCAGGTTTTTTAGGGTATCCCAGCTACAGGTAAAATAAAAATAAAAATAAAATAAAATAAAATAAAATAAAATAAAATAAAATAAAATAAAATAAAATGAAAATAAACCATGAAACTCCCGAGGCAGATGTGCAGCACCTTCCTCCCATAAACTAAAGAGGTTTTGTTCACCATGAGCAGCTCATTGGTTTTATAAAAACTGAGAAATTTGGAAAGGTTTGGGTGGGAAGGAGCCTGAAAATCATCCAATCCCACCCCTGCCGTGGGCAGGGACACCTTCCACTATCCCAGGATGCTCCAAATCCCATCCAGCCTGGCCTTGGGCACTTCCAGGGATGGGGCAGCCCCAGATTCTCTGGAAATCTGTGCCAGGGCCTCCCCCCACCCTTTGCATCCCGAGTTCTCCAGTGTCCCCTTGTGTGTCCTAGACCGCTCCTGCTGGAAGAACCAACTGGAAAACACAAAATTCCTTGGATAAAGGTCACACGTGCTCCCGCAGCCCCTGGGGGAAGGAAATGCTCCCTCGGGAGGTTATTGCCCTTCTCCAAAGAGAGAAACTCGCTCAGGACACAAAGGAATCCTGCAGATTCCAAGGAAGCCAATTAATTAAGTGTTTCTGGAGCTTTTCCAAGCTTATCAGTGGGGAAAAAAAAAAAGGAGTCAGGACTAAAAGCTCGTTCAAAGACAAGCCCTGGCTGGGGCTTGGAGATGTTATCACCACTCACTTCCCGAATGAGACAATATTTGTCTGGAAGTAACACGGAGTTCCAGCAGCCTGGATCTCTCTGCCGGTGGATTTGGGATCGCTGTGGGGACAGGCTCGGGAATGTCAGGGCTCAGGGATCCCTCTCCGGGACCGCACTTCCCAAAATTGGCCTCCAGTGTGGTGATTTACACCCATGGAGTGGCGGTTCCAGGGGCTTGGCCCTCCCTGGGGGGATTAATCCGTGTCCTGGAGCTCGGTGAGGAGAGAAGATCCAACAGCTCTGCTGGGAAAAGTGGGAAAAATCAGTCAGGAGGGGAAAAAAGCATAAATTGAGTTAAGGGCTGAGGAAGGCTGGGGGTTGCACAGGGGGGTCTGATAATCCATATTCTAGAGGAATCGTTCCCTGCACTTCATCCAGAGGCTCAGGGAGCTGGGAATGTTCAGCCTGGAGAAGAGAAACTTCAGGGAGAGCCAACTGTGGCCTGAAGGAGCTACAGGAAAGATGGGGAGAGACTTTTACAAGGACACAGGGAATGGGTTTAAACCGTGAGAGGGCAGGGTTAGGTGGGATATTGGGAAGGAATTCCTCCCTGTGAGGGTGGGAATGGAATTCCCAGAGGAGCTGTGGCTGCCCCATCCCTGGAAGTGTCCAAGGCCAGGCTGGAGTGACCTGGGCTAGTGGAAGGTGTCCCCACCCAGGGGATGGAACTGAATGGGATTTAAAGTCCCTTCCAACCCAACCATTCTGGGATTCTTCGGAGTTGGCCCCACCAAAGAGAAACGAAAACCCTTCCATTGCCCTCTCCCCGTGCAGGATCCATCCCCTGGGGGGGGTCTGAGCCTTTCACAGCGGGAATTGCCAGGGGGATGATTCCCTCCTGCCCTCGGATCCCCCGTGCGGGGGCCAAGTTTTACACCCGGGGGTCGATCTGAACTCCCCACCCCTCCCCAGCCCTGCGGGGACGAGGTCGGAGCGTGACCCAAGCACTGACTCACATCACATTTTCCCCTCTCCCGGGGGTTTTCCTGCTCTGGCCTCATTTTCGAAGCAATTTCAGGAGTTTCAGAGCCACCAGAGCTCTCTGCTCGGGCCAGGAGAGGAAAAGAATTGCTCCAAACTGGTTTATTTGCGGCTCTGGAAACGCAAATCGGCCTCGCGCTCGAAGCCTCCGTGGGTGCCGTAAGAAAATAAAAGCCTCAAGCTCTTTCCATGGGGTGGCTGGAGCAGGAGCAGCCCCAGCTGGATGCTGCCAGTCCCTTTTCCCACTGCAGGGTGTGGGGGATTCATCCATTGGGAATTAGGCTGTTGGGGATACGCCAGGGGTGGCCACGTTCCCTCCTGGACTCCACCCCACCCCTTGCAGATCCATAGGAAAGGATGTTTGGGGCACCTTCCGAGCGCCCTGAGCACATCCCAGCTCCATCCTGGACTCCAGCCCTTCCAGATCCGTAGAAAAGGATGTTTGGGGCACCTTCTGAGCGCCCTGAGCACATCCCAGCTCCCTCCTGCAGCTCTGGGGGGTTTTAAATCGAATTTGTGACCTCGGAGCCGAAGGAAGAACAGTCCCATGGATGCCAGGCTCGGTGTTTAATGGAAAACTGCTCGGTCCTGGAAAGGAAATGGTTAAAGTGAGGGGTGAGAGGGGAGGCAGAGCACTGAGGGGCAGCTTTGAGGGCCTGGGATTCCTCTGGCAGAAATTCCAATCCCAAACCCCGTGGTTGCCTCCACTTCGCACAGGGAGCAGGGCTGGAAATGAGGTGGAAGCTGCTGAGGTCTTTCCTCCTCTCTCAGCTCCAGGCTCAGTTCTAATTCCAACCGTGGACTGGAGAGGGAGGCTGAGTCCATCAAACCCCTCTGGATGCCGGGATGAGCTCGTTCCCTGATTCCTGAGTGATTCCAGGTGACCTGGGAATGTCACCTCCAGCTCCTGCTGCCCCCGGGCTGGGCCAGGAGGGACTGGATCGATGCTCCTTGATTGCCTGGGAAGCATCCACGGCCTGCCAGAGCTTGGGATCAGCCTCGGAACACAGGAGCCCCTCAGGATTTGGGATAATTGCAGCTGCAGCGCAATAATTGGGAGAAAATTGCTAATTAAGAAGCTGATCAGGTGCCGGGTGTTGTGTCTGTCAATGGAGCGCCTTCTCCGGGCAGGTTCAGCCCTTTCACAGCCCAAAGTGCTTTGAATTCCCAGAAAAAAAAAGTGATTTAATGAATGAGGATTCAGGATGTGGGCATGGAGAAAGAATTAAAAATAAAATAAATAATAATTTATTGCCAGGTGAGCCCAGGCAACGTTCTAAGGGCAGCTCTGAACTGGAGGCTGCAAAATTAAATAATCCACGTTTATGGCGGGGCAAATTCACCCCAAGCCTGGGAACCCCAAGATTCCTATTTAAATAAAAATAATAAAAGTCTTTTTACAATCGCATTTCAAGTTTTATTTCCCCCCCACTCAAACCATAATGAGGAAAAACAAAAAAAAGAAGGTTTGGAATAATTTCCAACTGATCTTTGACTTCCACCTCGCTCGTGTCACGCTGTAATTTCCAGAAGAGAGGGCAAAAGAAAAAAAAAAAAAGAATGAAAACGAATGCATTGCATTTATAAACACGGAGAAACTTTATAATATTTGAGTTCCCACAGCCCAGAAAGTTTATGGCCTTTAGAAGAACGTTCGGTAATTTCTCACCCCCGTCCTTCCACTCCGGGAGGCTCCAGGACTCGGAGCGATGTCCCAGTTTGCTTCCTAAATGTCATTTCTGCTGCATTCGAGCGCTGGAAGGTGTTCAAATCAGGCAAATCATCGAAGCAAAGCACTCGGAGGCATCTCTGAGAGCAAACAGAGGCTGCAGCCGCGTCCTCCCGGCAGGAATGCTGCACCCACACCTGGACTCTGCAGGGGACAAAGATCCCTCTGGATTTTATCCCTACCTGGATATTGGTTACAGCCACGCTGCAATAAAAATATAAAAAAAATATATATATACAAAGCCTTCCCAGCATGGCTGGAGGTTCCTGATGGCAGCTCTGAAGTGGAGGGTGGAAAATGAAATAATCCACGTTTGTGGTGGGAAAAGCAAAGTTCATTTGCACCCGGATTTGGGGCAGGTTTGTGGGTTCAGGAGGATTTAGGGTCGCTACAAACGCAGGCGCCTCTTAGAGCTCGTCAGAGAAAGGGAAATGCGGAATGGTTGGGGTCGGAAGGACCTTAAATCCCTTCCAGTTCCAGCCCCAACGCCTTCCGCTGTCCCAGGGTGCTCCAACCCGGCCTTGGGCGCTTCCAGGGATGGGGCAGCCACAGCTTCCCCTGGGAATTCCATCCCAGTCCCTCCCTGCCCTCACAGGGAGGAATTTCTCCCTCTGTTTTCCCACGTCCCGTCCTGGAAGCACAACACAAATTCCAAATCCACAGGGAACACAGAAATCCGAGGGGTTCCCACCTCACTTCGAAGCTCTGGGAAACCATTCCCAGCAGCTTTGGCAACATCCTGAGGGATCAACTTTGTCCCAGGGTACAGCGTGGGAAATGCAGGTCAATTCCAGGGAATGACACCGATGTGGAATTCAGGCCTGGAGTTGGGGAGCTGGAGTCTGGTTCCACCCCGGGACGCATCAGGCGGAATTCCAGCGGGACCAGAATAATTGGAATACGGTAAAAATAGCACGAGGAGGCAGCAGACAGCCCCCGAGGCTGTGAAGGCGCTGGAAATTGGAGAATTCCAGCTGTATCCTAACACATGGATCTGGGAGGAGAGGAAAATTAAAATGCAGGCAGGGCCCGCTGGGCAGAGAGGAGACAGGAACAAGATGGGAGCAGGTTTGGGAATTGGGGGCAAACTCCTTTATGGAAGGAGACAGAGGAGATGTGGAGGATCTCAGGGGCTGGCCCTGCCCTGCTGCTGCAGACTCTGCTCCCCTGCTTTGTCCTTCCTCTCTGCATCCTCATCCTCATCCTCAGCTCCCTCCTCTTCCATCCCCCATCCCAGGGGATGCTACAGAGAGCCAGGGGGGAGCGTTCCTGGTGCAGGGAATGGCCCTTGGGCTGTCTGGAAAGGCTCTTTACCAGTTCTTAGAATTGCCACTCGAGAGAATCCTTTTTTTTTCTGTATTTTTTTTTTCCCTTTCTTTCCTGGTACAAAGAGGGGGAGGAAAGAGGAGAAAAAAAAACCCAACCCAACAACTGCAGCAGTGCCGGTCGTGGGCATCATCTGCAGGCTGATGTCAGATCTGCTCATGCTGACCTAGATGTCCCCACGGGGCTCTCTTAATTCACGCTGCAGATACTGCAGAGAGATGGGTGGGGTTTCTGCATGGGGGGGGGAAAAAAAATAAATAAATAANTGTCAGATCTGCTCATGCTGACCTAGATGTCCCCACGGGGCTCTCTTAATTCACGCTGCAGATACTGCAGAGAGATGGGTGGGGTTTCTGCATGGGGGGGGAAAAAAAAAAATAAATAAATAAAAAAAAAATCGATCCTGGTGGAGAATAAAGGGATTGAAAGATGCAATCACGGCACTGCCCAGCCAGAGATGCTGTGGGTTTGGAGAAATGTGCTTCACCGAGAGGATATGCAGATTGTTGTCGTAGTTCTGGTATGCAGATGGATTTTAAAAGTCGTTCTGGAGAGAGTTTTTTTTCCCTCTGTTTCACAGAATTGCGAGTGAACCGCAAACAAGAGGAGGAGGACGTGGGTCAGCAACCCCAAATCGTCCCCCCTCAGGAGAAAACTTGTTTCCAGTTTGAGCCCAAATTCACTTCACTTTTAATGCAATTTTAGCGGGTTTTTTGCTCGTTTTGGAACAAATGAGGCTTCTTGGTGGGCAGAATTCCCATTTCTGATTCCCTGGATTAGGGTGCCCAGTAGGATTTTGCCTCTCTTTTTATGCTTCCACTGGCACCTCATCCCAAGAGGGGGAGAATTTACCCCAATTTAAAGCAGAAACTCCCCCTGCCTGCGGAAGCAGCACCTGGCCCTGAGCTGGGCTTTATTCCACCAGAAACCCCCAAAATTTCTCAGTGACACCCAGGACCGACCCCAGCCCATGAGTGGGTTCCTGGCAAGGCTCTGCAGTGCTAATTAGGGTAATTAACGGGCAGCCCCTGTGCTCCAGCTCGATCCCACCCCGCCGTGTGGTTCAGCACATGGAATTGCCCACGCTGGATTCGGGCTCCTGGAAACACAAAAAGCGAGTGGAGAAACAGGTCCAGGCTGAGGAGTGAGGAAGGGGAATTCAGGGGGAATCCCAGCAGCAAATTCCCTCTAAATCCTCGTTGGAAGTGGCAGGATGAGCTGGAAAGCGGAGCCGTGCGGGAGCGGCGCTGCTGGGGGGGTTTGTGGGGTCCTGCTCTGCCCTCAGACAGGGCTGGGAAATCAGAGCTGGGTAATTATTGCAATTAATGGATTATTGCAATAATGCAATCAATTGGGTTATTGGCAGTGCTCGGGGAGCCAGAGCTCGTGGAGCTGAAGGAGCAGAGGTTTGGATGGGATTTTGGAAGGATTTCTTCCCTGTGAGGGGCTGGGATGGAATTCCCAGAGCAGCTGTGGCTGCCCCGTCCCTGGGAGTGTCCAAGGTTGGAGCAGCCTGGGATAGGGAAAGGTGTCCCTGCTCGTGGAACTGGAGGAGCTTTAAGGTTCCTTCCCACCCAAAGCATTCCATGATGAGTGTGTGAAAAAGATGGGCAGGCAGATGGAAAGCAGCAAGCTTGTTATTTATTTATTTTTTTTTTTAGCTGCATCTAAACCCCATTTGGCCAAGAGAAATGCATTTTTTTTTTTGAATATAAATTCCAATTTCATGTCCCAGCCATCCCCACGTTGTGATCCAGCGTGCAAATTGCCATGGAAAACATACGGAGGGAACAGATGGGAGGGAACTTCCTGTAAGCCATGGGAGAGAGGGGAGAAAAAAAACCCCAACAAGTAAAGATGAAAAAAAAATAAAAAAACCTTAAAAACACTTAGAGACAATTTACACTTACAAACCAGCTCAAAAATAAAAATAAATAAATAAAAAAAAAATAGGAGCAGGCAAGAAGACATCCATGTGGGGATGTGCAAGTAGAAGCTGTTCATGTTAGAAGAGGATGGATTCAGGAAGGACATGGAGGGGCTGGAGAGAGTCCAGGGAAGGGAACGGAGCTGGGGAAGGGGCTGGAGAACTCCTGAGGGAGCTGGGAAAGGGGCTCAGCCTGGAGAAAAGGAGGCTCAGGGGGGACCTTCTGGCTCTGCACAGCTCCTGACAGGAGGGGGCAGCCGGGGGGGATCGGGCTCTGCTCCCAGGGAACAGGGACAGGAGGAGAGGGAACGGCCTCAGGCTGTGCCAGGGGAGGGGCAGGGTGGACATCAGCAGGAATTTCTCCATGGAAAGGGTTGGAACGGGCTGCCCAGGGAGGTTTGGAGGCCCCATCCCTGGCGGTGTCCAAGGAATTCCCGGACGTGGCACTCAGGGATAAGGTGGGCACAGGTTGGACTCGGTGACCTTGGAGGGCTTTTCCACACTGAATTCTGTGATCCTACAAAATCCAGCCCTGGCCAGGCAGGGATTTGCCCTTGCCCAAAGCAGGAGGCTCCTGGAATTGGCTGCCAGCAGCAGGAGCAGGGAACTGTCGTCCCTCCAGCTTGGCCTTCGCTGGGGCAGGAGAGGTGACCCCGACCCTGGCACAAACAGCTCCCTCCCCCTCCCTGCTTCCCACCCTCTTTTGCTTTTCCTGGCCCTAAACCTGAGTTACATTCAAAACTCAGGGTTCTCGTGGCAGATTTATCATCCCTTCCCTTGGCTGATCCCCTGAAACCCCCAAGGATCTGCGGGGCCAAACCCGGTCCCGGAACAAACTGAATTATGGAAGAGCTTGGGAGAACTCTCCGTGCCGGGGACAGGACAAGTGCCAGGTCCCAAGGACACAGTTTAGGGCCACTGCTGCCTCCCCAGGAGGTTTTATGACATCCCAGGGACGGGGAAAGAGCACAAAGTGATGCAATGAGGAAGAAGGTGACTTACCCAAGCACCACAATTGGGAATAAGCACAGATTCCCTTATCCCTGAGCTCGCTGCTCCAGTCCCTGAGTTACCCAGCGTCAGTCTCATTGATTTTGGGAACGAGCACAGATTCCCTTATCCCTGAACTCCCTGCTCCAGCCTCCGAGTTACCCAACCTCAGGCTCATCGATTCCCACACCCCAATCAGCAAAAAAACCACCTTTGAGCCCCAAGGATTGACACATCCCTTAACAAGGCCTGCATTTCATAAATAGGATTCCTAAAGACCCACCCGCCATCGGTGGAGGGGAGCCCGAATGAACCACAGAGTAAAACCAGGCTCAAGTTTTAAAGCCTTTCCCACGTCTCTCCCTTTTGGCAGCGCTCATCCAGGCGGGCGTTACATCATCCGTCTGGATCCCGGAGCCGCCGGCACGGCACAAGCATCCCAAAGCCTGCGGTGCCTCTGGATGCGCATCCTGTTCCCTGGCACCGAGAGGAAGGAGCTTTTATGGGCAGGATGACTCAGGGAGCCGGAGCTGGGCTGGTCTCGGCTCCCTGCACGGCAAACGAGGCTCCCCTGATTTATTTTCTCCGCAGTAATTAAGGCAGCCGCTCCCTCGCTGCCGCGGCGCCGGCGGCGTTTAAAAATAACCCCGGGAGCAGCCGAGGAAATTGCTCCAAGCGGGGAAAATTTCACAGCCGCGCACCAAGGAACGATTCCTGCTGCTCGGGAGCCCCCTGGGAGGCGACCCCGCCGGAGAAACCTGCTTTAATTTGGGGGTTTCACCCTCAGCATCCTCTTGGGGTCTGCCAGGCAGCGCCAAACCCCGACCCCAAAAGCAACAAGGAGCTCCCAAGGTGGCTCCTGCAAGGAGATCAAACCCCGACCCCAAAAGCGACAAGGAGCTCCCAAGGTGGCTCTTGCAAGGGGATCAAACCCCCAACCCCAAAAGTAACAAGGAGCTCCCAAGGTGGCTCCTCCAGGGAGATCAAATTCCAACCCCAAAATCACCAAGGAGCTCTGAGGTGGTTCCTCCAAGGAGATCAAACCCTGACCCTAAAATCAACAAGGAGCTCCGAGATGGCTCCTCCAAGGAGATCAAACCCCGACCCCCAAATCACCAAGGAACTCCCAAGGTGGCTCCTCCAAGGGGATCAAACCCCAACCCCAAAATCAACAAGGAACTCCCAAAGTGATGCTCCCAGAAAAACCTCTGAGTGTGGCTGGAGCAGCTCTGAAACCTCTGACGGCAGCACCAGGCTTTGTGTGCAGAGATCCGAGGAGGAACTGATCCACTGGGAAATGAAAGGTACCCCTGAAATCAAAGGAATTCTGGGGGCAGACGTCGGGATCCAGGGATACCATCGAAATCCCATCGATTCCAAAGGCATTTGAGGGAATTCTGCGCTTTTAAGGGTGGTTTATGAAAGGCTGGTGGGTGATAAACACCTAATTTTTCACTGCTGGAGAGGAGTTCTGAGAGCAAAGCTCTCCCAAAATAAGAATTAAGCATTAGTAGAAATTCATCTTGACCACACCCGATTATTTTATCCAAATTAAATGGAAGTGTTAATTGGCACAGCCCCACCGACGGTAATTGCACGATGCCAATTAACCCCAGAAACGGAATTAGGAAGAAACGAGCTTGTCTGATCCTTGCTGGGCCTTCTGGGTGAAGCCTTTGGACGTGGAAAGTGGAGATTCCCGGGATGAAGCGACATTGAAGTTGTTAAAAGGGCGAGATTTGTGTCTCCAATTTAGGCTCATCCAGTTGAAAAAAAGGGTTTTGTTCATCCGTGGGACTCAAACAAACCGAGGGCTGAAGACACCCCTGGCATTTTTGTTGTTTCTTGTCCCAGCCACAATGAAATCGCACCAAAATTCCTATTTATTGCCAGGATGTGCTTCCCTACGATGGCTCTTTATGATAATTCCAGCGGGGCTTGCAGAGCAACAAATCCAGCGCCTCGTTAAAGCCTGGAGGGTTGCGATTCCGTGAGCAAACCCCATCCCAGCTCCGCAGGGACATCCCTTTGGGATGTCACCGGACTCGGAAAATAAAAACAACCCAATGGATCGGCAGCCTCCACAATCTGAGGAGAGGGGGAGGCTGAAAAGGAAGAAAGTGCTGCTAAGCTGCAAAATCACAGCTTCCATTAGGAAATATCTGCTTTTTTTTTGGGGTTTATTTGTCTGAAAATGCCCCCTGTGGGGTTTGGGTAGGGCAGAAGTGACCTCTGGGCACTCAGCCCGTGCCCTGTGTCCGTCTGGGGATGCTGTAATGGGTTTTTTTTTGAGGGGTGAGGGTCAGGGCACTGCACAGAGGCTCCTAAAAGGCTGTCAGAGATGTGTTGGAAATGCAAAAAGCTCCCCCAAAGCCCTGAGCCACGGGAGAAAATCCCATTTTGCAGAGGGATGGACGCGCGGAGGGAGAGGGGAAGGGCTGAGCTCGGGATGGGAGGGGAAGGGGGTGCTGTGCTCGGAAAGCAGGGGGGAAATGGGACGTGAGACAGGGAGAAAAATAGGATTTAAATGCTGGAAGTTCAAAATTAATTTCCTTTGGATTACTCTGAAAAATTCCAGGTTAATGGAAACTTAGATCTGCACCAATATCCAACATTTTCCTGTATCTTCCATAAAAGAATTCAACGTGATCCTGGATTGCACATAAATCAAATGAAACGTGGTTCATCACAAATATTAATGCATTTTTAGCCATTATTGTTATTATTATTGCCAATTATTAAGGTATTTTTCACCTTTTAAATCAAGTGTGGGTCACACAGCCCTGGCAAACAGCACCACCCACGTTTGGGGTCTCCTCTGGGGGATCTGAGTGCCAGAGTTTGATCTCCCAAAAACCCCGAAGAGGACAGGCTGTGTTTGGAACACAACCCCAAAAAAAAGATTAAACCTTGTTTTTTTTTTTCCTTTAAAATCCAATTTATCGACCCAAAGGCCAGCGGTTTGCTGCGAATTCCAAGCACACCTGAGCCATCCTGGGAGGGTTTGGATCCAGCCCTTTGCTCCCTCTGCCTCCACCAATTTCATGCCCCTCTTTGCCCAAAATTCCAGCTTTCACCACCAAAAATACCGTGGGCAAATAGATTTATTATTAATGTCAGTAAAAGATCAAACGTTGGCCTTTAGGGCATCTCCCTAAAGCTGTGCTCAGCACCCCCAAAAAACCAAACCACAAATAAATCCGTTAATATATGGCAGCATCCACAACCTTTCCTCCCTATAACTGAATCAATACAGGAACACTGGAGCTGGTTTTTTTCCTTTCCCAATGATCGGATCATCGGCAAAATGTCCATCAATAGCCCCTGACAGTGGATTTATGGGAAGGAAACGGCTCCAAGGAAAACAAATTATCGTGTGGGGGGTGCTGGTGGTGCCAGAACTGGAGAGGGGGTGGGCAGAGGGTTCCAGGACATCATTAAATATCCTTGATCTGGAATTTGGGGGGAGCCCATTTCCTTTCCATTGGTGGTCCAATTGATAAAATTCCGTGGGGTGGAATTTCCTGCTGGTGAATGAGTAATAATGAGATTTATCAGAGGAAATCGCAGCTCCACCACTATGGGGTGAGTGAGGCCAGCCCCAGGCAACCTCCTTTTGTGCTGGGACCCCCAATTTTCCTGCAGTGATCCCCAATTTTCCTTCAGTGATCCCCAATTTTCCCACAGTGACCCCCAATTTTCCATCCCCCGAGCTCCTGCCGTGACTTTGCTCCCAAATCTCACCCAAAGGAGCTTTGAATCTGCTCCATTCCTCCTTTATTATTATAATTCTTGTCCCTGGCCCAGCCCCAGCTGCACGGGGGAGGATCAGGCGTCCGACTCCAGAGGGACATGGAATGGTTTGGGTGGGAAGGGAGTTAAAATCCCATCCATTCCCACCCGTGCCATGGGCAGGGGCACCTTCCCCTATCCCACATTGCTCCGAGCCTGGATCCTGAGGACGCCCCCATGCCGTGCTCACTCCTTACACGCCCCATCCACCAACAGACGCTGTTTTACTACTCAGAGCAAGACCAAAGCCCTCTCCCATCCCCTGGTGTCCCCAGACCCGCTGACCCCACAGACCGACCCCACACAACCCCGGGAACACGGGAACCTGGAGGAACCCGGGAATCTTCACCACTGAGGTGTGGGCACTTCCACCCAGCTCCGAGCCTCCTCGGCTGTCCCTGTGGAGCTCCCACCCGCGGATTTCGGGGAGTGGGGGGCCCAGAGCTGCTTTTTCTACTCCAACAATTTTACTCCAGCCCTCTCCAGCTTTTTCTGCCGCTGG
The DNA here is from genome assembly GCA_013397565.1 of Ptilonorhynchus violaceus. Taxonomy (NCBI): domain Eukaryota; kingdom Metazoa; phylum Chordata; class Aves; order Passeriformes; family Ptilonorhynchidae; genus Ptilonorhynchus; species Ptilonorhynchus violaceus. The sequence continues at coordinate 607,623 of VZRJ01009455.1, read as the reverse complement.
AAACCATAAATATTTCAGGGCGGGACGAGCGGGAGCCGCAGGCACGTGATGTGTCAGAGCCGCTTAGAGCTCGGCAGCTGCCTCCACTCACCCCGGGAGACCCCTCTGCTCCCGAAGTTTTGGGAGCAAACGTCTCCAGGTTTGGGGTTTGGAGCGGGTTTGTGTCTTCCCTTGAGCCCGGCTCGTGGAAAAGGAGCTCCAAAGTCGAGCGATCCCAGTGGGATGGGTCTGTCCGTGCGGCGCCGGCGGCGTCCCTGGGGTGGGATGGGATTGAGAGGTTTGGGAAGAGCTGCTGGAGCTGAAGAAAGCTGGAAAGGGGCTTTTTGGAATGTGGTGATAGGACGAGAGGGAACGGATTTAAAGTGAAAAGAGGGGAGATTTAAACTGGATTATTTGGGAAGGAATTCCTCCCTGTGAGGGTGGGGATGGAATTCCCAGAGGAGCTGTGGCTCCCCCATCCCTGGAAGCGCCCAAGGCCAGGCTGGAGCAAGCTGGGATGGGGGAAGGTGTCCCTGCCCACGGCAGGGGGTGGGATGGGATGATTTTAATCTCCCTCCCAACCCAACCCATTCCATGTTTCCATGATCACGAGCTTAGGGAAGAGCTACTCGCGCTCCACGGAGCAGGAACCGGCACGGGGAAGTGACGGAGGGAAAACCAAAGCCCAGAACGCGCCAAAGCCGCCAAGAGCTCAGCTCCGGAGCCGGGAACACAGACTTGGCACGAGGAGCCGGATCCGTGCGAGGAGCCTTTCCAAGGGCCGCTTCCATTTGCGTTATTAATAAAATCCCTCTTAGCCAAGAACCGGGAGGAAAATTGATCCCATCCTCCGGAGGAGCGGAATCCAATCACCTCCCACAAGGTGACATCTCCGGAGCCGAGGGGCTCGTTAGGAGGGGGGTGTTTAATTAAAGGCCTGGGCACCGCGGCTCGAGGAGGAATTTCCTGATTAGGGCAAAATGATGTCACCGTTGGGGACATTCCTGCCGGGACAAGCACAAACTGTTCCTCATGGAAAACATGGGGAAGGACAGCGGGTTCAGGGAACCTCCGGCTTTGTTTCCACCTGGAAAACCTTGGAAATCTCTGCTCAGAAACCAAATGGGTAAGATCTGGGTGTGCTTAATTCATAAAAATATGGATTGTGCCACAGCTGTGATTACAGCACCCAGGTGTGCAGGATGTGGGATGGGAAAGGGATCTTTTTCCAGTGCTCCTTTCCAAAATCCCACCTGGTGCCGGAGGACACAATGGAGGGAGGCAAATATTGTTACATATTTTTTAATTACTCCAAAAAGCAGCAAGAAATTAAATTATTAAAAAACCCTCCAGGTTGGTGCTGTTATTTCTCACACTCCACATCCGAGAATCGACTCCTGTGGGTTTGGAAGATCAGGAATGATTGTGGCAAAGAGAAGGATCAGCCCTGGTTTGTGCTCCTTTGTCTGAGCAGGGAAGGAGGATAAACTCCCCAGGACTGGGTTTGTCCCCACGGTGCACTTGGAAAAAACCTTTTCCATGGCCCCTCTGATGGGAAAAAGAGGAGGATAAAGCAAAGGATGGGCAGAATCTCCCAAGAGCAGCAGCAGGACCGGGATTGCTCAGCTCCGCCTGCCGTGAACAGGCCTCGGATCCCTCGGGATGAGAAATCAAAGGCACCAAAAGCAGCCCCAGCCACGTCCCCCTCAGCTATAAAAAGCCTCCTGCTTTAATCAGCCTTCCCAAAAGATTGCTTTTCCATTGGAGAACTCCAAACCTTTTGATCCAAAAAGAAAAAAAGGCAACTGGAGTCCTTAGGAAAAAGCTTGGGGCTGCCTCAGTTCTCCCTCATCGGTGACATCTTGACCCAAATAATCCCTTCCCTGTGGAGTTCATGGGGGTTTAATTGGATCCTGGGCAGAGGCAGCGGAGTGAGGCTTGGAGAGAGCCGGGAGTGCCTGCCCCAGGCTGGAGCTGCTGTGGGAAACGTCCCCAGGGAGTGGATTTTTATGGATAACACTCAGTTTCTTTAATGATTCCCCCAAAATGTCGAGGCTAAAAGCAATGTTTCCTCTGGAATCAAAGCGGCAGAGCAGTTTTCAATTGGAAATGAGGATTCGTAGAATCATGGAATGGTTTGGGTTGGAAGGGACCTTAAATCCCATCCCATTCCACAAGTTCCCCTATCCCAGGGTGTTCCAACCTGGCCTTGAGCACTTCCAGGGATGGGGCAGCCACAGCTTCCCTGGAAAAGCTGATGAATGTGGGTGTTTATCAGGATAGCAGGATGTGTCCTTTATCCTTTATCCTTTATCCTTTACCCTTTACCTTTTATCCTCATCCATCTGAGCCCAGAGGGATGAGGGATGACAAACCCAGCAGTTCTGGCTGCCCCCAAAGCCCTTTTTTAGGGTTTTTAGTTTAATTTTTAGGGCTACAACACAACGTTGTCCTCAGGCCACTCCCAACACTCCCAACTTCACCACCCCCATGACCCCAACCAAGCCCCATCCCTGTGAAACGGCAAAATAATCCCGCCTGGATGAGAAATTCGGGACCTTTCTGATCTCGGAGTGCCTCAAAATCACTTTCTTCTCATGGTTTTATTTCAAATAACCAAGCAAATCCTTCCTTCAGGTAAAAAACCCCCAACTTTCTTCTTGTGCTTTCCTTTCAAATCTCAAGGAAAAAACACTTCCTTCAAAGCCTGTCCTTCCCAAGCCATCCCGCTCCTCCCCACGACGCCGCTCTTTGGTGTTCTAAAAGTTAAATTTCCGTGAGTGACACGTTGGGAGACATAGGAAAGGGAATTCTGATAAAAAAACCGCTTTGAAACGAAATTTCTCTTCAACTCCAGCCGAAGCTTTTTAAACTCTGAATTTATTGAAGCAGCAAACCCCGAAATAAAACATGGAAAATAACGGGAAGCAACTCCCAGGACTGGAAGAGCTGGAGTAAATTACTCCGAGTACTTTCATATCAATATTTCCCAGGATTAAACACCGAGATTAACGAGTTTTGTCCAGGAAAAGCTAAATTGCAGCGCTCAACGGAACGAGCAATAACAGCAATTCCTGCAGCCACACAAATCCAAAGGAATGAGGAAGCGATTGGCTGGAAGTCAAAATTAATAATTGTTGGAACGAGCACGTGGCGAATCCGACGTGTAACCACATCCAGAGGAGCTCGTTTAGCACGGAAAGGAACGACAGGAACATCTTCCCAGGCATTAATCTCTCTCAGCCCCGCTCAGCTGGGCAGTTAATCTTGCTAAAATTCCATTTTTTCACGCACTGGGGTGTTGGGAGTGTGTGTTTGGGTTGGTTTTTTTTATTAAAAACGATGGAATTGCTCAGGACTCATCATTTGTGTTTGGCCAAGTGGAAATTGGATAAATTTTGGGAACAACCATTCTGTAAACAACATTTTCTTTCATTAAGAATCACCACATCGGCTGGGTGAAGACAAAGGAGAAATGTCCAAGGGAAAGGAAGTGGGGAAGGGTTTGTTCTCCTTGTGTTTTTTCCACTTTTCCCACATTCCAGACATTGCTGAATCCACCGGGATTTTCCCTGAGTCGGGACTTTTGGGGCTCATCCATTCCGCGGGAAGCAAACCCAGAGCGCAGCCCCAAGCCCTAAATGAGACACCTCTGCAGAAAACCTGAAAAATCGATCCTTGCCATCCCTAATGCATCTTCCCAATTTATCAGGCGTGGCAGGATCCCTTCTGGAAGGAGCTGATTCCATGGGGAGCAGCAGAGTGCTGCATCACCGCTCCTCACTCACGCGGGGAAAGGCGGAATTGGGGCGAAACCCTGCGGGCGAGGAACCCCCCCGTGTCCCACCCCGTGGATTCTGGATTTCCAGAGCCACATTCCAGACCCACATCCCTCCCTGGGGGTGTCATTTGCGACATTGGACTCCTTTTTATCCGAAGGTCGGCAGGGCTGAGCGTTCCTCCCCCAGGAAGGCACCGCGGACTCTCATTATTCTTCGCAGGGAGCGATTTTCTCACTTTTCAGATGATGCAAGGCAATCAATCAGCCTGGGGTGGCTCCGGGGGGACAAATCCTGTCATGAACTGCTTTGGCAAATCCCGCTTTAATTGTCTTGAGTGGCTCATCCTGGCCGGGAGCGCCTGTGGATCTCCCAAATGTGGGGTTGCAGAAATGCTGGAACAAAAAGGATCTGCTGCAGAGCTCCAGGGTGACCTCAGGGCTTTGCTGGGATCCTGAGCATCCCTCGTTTCCCAAATCAGGGGGTGGGAGGAAGCAGGATCAGTCCCTCCCCTGCACAAGCCTGGAACTTCCCACCCCAAACCCTCCCCAATGCCCAGAAGCAGGAAAATCATGTTTGAACCTCCTGATTCCCGTGAATTGGGGCCATCACCCCATTAATTGGGACCATCACCCCATTAATTGGAGGGGGGAGGCAAAGCAGATTTACCACAGGACCTGGGCACCTTCAGCATCCCGGGACAACATTCAATTAAAGGAATTTAACGAGGGCTGCTGCACGATTGCCGAGCCTGGATCCCGTGCTGGGATGCAGGAACAATTTTATGGATCCCGTAACGAATCCCGCGGGAAGGACACAGCCTCAGCTGCCGGGACAGCGAGGGGTGACTCTGCTTTTCCTCCTCCTCAGCAGATCTGCTCCTGCAGCTCCGGTTCCTCATGCATTTTTAAACGCTTCCGTCTTCCTCCTTCTGCGCTCCACATGGCTCTGGAATTACTTTCCAAGTGCCATTAGCACGTGCATTAATTAAGTTGTTGTTGGGGTTTGGGATGCCTGCTCAGGTCTGTAAAACCTGTGGGGTTTTTGTGGTCCCCAAACCACCCCAAGACCTCTGGCCCCTGCTCTGCTGCCACCTTCCCACGCTGACCATTCCCAAAGGAGGGAGGCAAGAAATTCCAGCTCTTTATTCCCAGCCAACACCATTTTTATCTCTCTCCGAGGTCATTCACAGCCCTAAAGACCTTTAATTTCTCCTTTTAATTGATGGTGGTGGCTGCAAAAGCAGAAATGCATTAAAAAAAAAGAGGTTAAAATTCTGCAACAGCTGCAGTTTGAACAGGGTCAGTTTTCCTGGCACAGGATAAGGGGGATCCTTTAGGGGTAAGAGGGATCCTTTGGGGATAAGAGGGATCATTTCCTGCAGGATCTGGAGGTGGGAAACCTTTTTTTGAGATAACCCAGGTGCTCAAGTGCAGCAGCCCCAAACCGCAGATCCCAAAAAGTGATGATTTTTTTGGAAACAGCTCCATTTTCCCACTGTTTGAGCAATTTAATGTGCTGGAAAGGAAAATCCAGCCTGACCTGGGCATTGAGTGGGACCCCAAGTCGAGCTCAGGCTGCTGCAGGCGCTGAGGGAAGAGTAAATCACTCAAGGAAGGAACTCATTTCCCCCAGCCCTCCCTTCTTTTGGGTTGCTGTGAGAGGTTTCTCTTTTTAATTAAAGAAAAAAAAAGAGCATTTTCCAGCTGCCTGGCAGGATCACAGCTCTCTCAAGCACTCACCTTTGATTCTTCCCTTCCCTCGGTGCCAGGCAGGGGAATATTCGGGATTGAGTTGCAGCCCTTGTTGCTGACACAAACTGCGGGCTCGAAGACAACAAAATCGATCTCCAGCCCCGCTCAGCCCTTCCCGAGGGCTTTGCAGAGCCTTGGACAGGTAATGATGGATTCTGCTTCGTGGCAGGCTGGGATCGCCCAGGAAAGAGGAGAAAAAAAATTAAAAAATTAAAAAAAGATAGGTTATTGAAGAGAATGGTGCATTTAATAATGAGTTCTCCCAATTTGTAAGATTTTTGTCAAGGATTTCCTTCCCTGCTGCTCTCCCGGTGTCCAACACAAACTGGGGCAGGATCAATCTCCCTACAAGCATTCAGGGGTGGGAATCCTGGAAAAACAGGGACATCACAGCCTGGCTTTTCCCTGGGTCGTTGACCACGTGGGATTATTGAATTCCAGGGGTTTGGGGCAGCCCTGAGCCAGATGTGAGCCAGATGTGAGCCAGATGTGCCCTCCTGCCCTGCTGGGCTGGGCAAACCTTTAACGGAGCAAACGAACCCTTTGTGCTGTAGGGCACGGGCTGCTCCACAGCCCCGGATCCCTGGCCGATTCCCAGCCTTGGGAATTTCCCTGGCTGGGCAAAAATCAAGGCAGAAATCAAGGCAGGAGCTGCTCCAGCTCCGTCTGAAGAGGCAGGGGCAGGATCCACTCGCGGTGGTTTGGGAAAACGACTCCAAGTGCTCCTTCTCCAGGAGGTTGGAGATTTGCTCTTTGCCAGGTTCTTGTCCCTCACAAATCCCAGCAAAAAAGAGCCCAAGGCAAGGATCTATCCCGGAATAAAGTCCTTGAGCACAGCTCGTCTCGGAGCAAATGAGGAGTCCCAATGCCGTGGATTCGCTTAGAGACGGGATTTCTGCACAGTGATCCGGTGTTCATTATTAGCATTAATTATTAGCATTAATTATTGGGTGCGGTGGGGTTGAAATCCTAAATGGAATGGTGGGTTTCGCCTGCATCACCACCAGAAAATCCGTGGATGCCCCATCCCTGGAAGTGTCCAAGGTTGGATGGGGCTTGGAGCAGCCTGGGATAGTGGGAGGTGTCCCTGCCCAGGGCAGGGGTGGGATTGGACGATTTTAAGCTCCCTTCCCACCCAAACCATTCCAGGATTCCACGGTTGTTCATTCCCAATGGAAAACTGGCCGGGAATGGGCCCCAGGGCCCGCCCCCACCCCCCC
>VZRJ01009455.1:577459-594956 GCA_013397565.1 Ptilonorhynchus violaceus | reverse complement strand
ATAATCTATAAAAATAGAAATAATATATAAAAATATAAATAATATACATAAAAATATAAATATCTAATTTATAAAAAATATATAATAAAGACTTGAAATAGATAAAAATATAAATGCCTATAAATAATGCAGATACGCTTCTGTCCGGGCGATGCTCTCACCCGAGCTCACTTTGAAAGTGCACAATTTGCAGCGTCAACCCTTCTGCCTTTTTTTTTTCCCTTTCCCCCAGCAGTTCTTTGTGCCAGATCCCGTCTCCTGCCAGGGAGCAGCCTTCCAATGCCATTTCCGTGAATTCCCGGACTCCGGCGGCTCCCTCCGCGCGTTCCCGCGGCGCGGGGCTGGGATGGAAGGCGGATAAAAGCCCCAGGATCAGCCAAATCGGCTTTTCCCGCGTGCCCGGGGCCTGGCTGAGCAGCGCTCGCTGCAGCAGCCATCAATCCATCCCCGTGTCCCTGCCCTGGCATCCACGGCGCCGGAAAATGTTGGGATCAGCAGAGGGATGGAGCAGAACTGTGGAGTCACCGCTGCTGCACCGGAGCCCAAAAAATTCCCTTTTTAAGCTAAAATTCTCCCTATCCAGGGAGAAAAAATGCGCCTTCCCACTGCAGGGATCTGACAAGATTCCCGCATCCAGGTATTCCAGCTTGGGATGCCTGCGATCGGTGGCGCCGGGGAATAAATTCCTACGGAAATAAAGGAATTTTTGCTGTTAAACTGCTGGGAAAGGCCCCCTGATCCACGGGAACTGAGGGTTTCCCAAAGGAAATTCAGGTTTAATGGGGCAGGGAGTTCCAGGTGGGATGGGTGGAGGGTGGAACATCCTGGGGATGAGTTTATGGATAAATTAAGTACAGATAGGACTAAATATGGGACTGACTCAATATGGGACTGACTAAATATAGGATTAAAGCTCCCAGCCCCAAAAATCCTTTGGCTCCAAACTTTGCCCCGATCCCTTGGGTTTGGAAAACAAAGGAGTTCACATCCCCAAAATATCAAACCCCACAGGCAGCACAATCCCAGGGAAAGCCAGGAGCGCAAAAAAAAACCTCTCCGGGAGAGTTGGTAAATTTAGATTTCAGTTGCTCAGGATCCCAAAGGAAATCCCAAAGAGTTTAATTCCGCTGCTGCCTCCTGTAAGGATTTTACTCCAAACATTCATTTTTTAACCAAAAAAAACCTCTAAAAACTTCCCTTCATCCCTGCCACGCTGGGAACACAGGGAGAGGGCTGGCTGGGAATGGCACTGGGATATTCCCAGAGGCAGAGCGGCTCTTCCAGCGGCTCTTCCAGCACATCCGAGGGTCTGGGTTTGCTCTCCTGGCTGCCCAAACCAAACTCCAGGAGAACATCCCGGCCCCAATTCCTGTGCTGAGGGGTCACCCGTGACAAGAAGGGACAAAAGGGATCAGGGATTGACCCCTTTGAATCCCATCCAACCTTTGCTGGCCAGGGTGGGAATGGAGCACAAAGGAGCTGGAGCCTGTTCCTGGTGTTTTCCATGGCTGGAATTCATCAGGGTTAAATCCCTGCTGCCCTTCCAGGACAGAGCCAGCGGGACAGGACAAGTGGGAACGGCTTTAACCTGGAAGAGAGGAGGGTGAGATGGGATATTGGGATGGAATTCCTCCCTGTGCAGGTGGGGAGGGGCTGGGATGGAATTCCCAGAGAATTCCTGTCCCTGCAAGTGTCCAAGGCCAGGTTGAAGCACCCTGGGATAGTGGGAGGTGTCCCTGCCCAGGGGATGGAACCAGATGGGATTTAAGGTCCTTTCCAACCCAACCCATTCCCTGATTCCATGACACTGATTGCAGTGGATCCACCCCCTTCCTGGAGGTCCAGGAATGGGTTCATGGATCACAAACCCTGGAAATCCATCCCCGCTTCCCTGAGGGGACGGTCCTTGCCTTGCTCCAGCTGAGGTTCTTCTCCAGAGAGCTCCAGGGGACGGGAGCAGCTGGTGAATTCCTGGGCCTGTTAACTCCGCTGGAAAAGCGGGATTTAAAATATTCCTGATCAATAACCCGGAGTTTGCTTTGACTCCGAGTGTTCCTCATCAAGGACTGAATGGAGAACAGACCAAATAAAGAATAAACCCCCGAGTTTGGAGTCAGTGAAAGTCCCTTCAGCTCCGACACAAGGAACAATTTCCCTCCTAAGATTCCCTCCCTCCTTCACCCACTCCAGAGAAAAATTCCCGGTTTGGTCACTTTCCCCCCAATCCCGCCATTCCCATAATCCTGGTTTATTCCCTCTCGCAGGATTTCCGGCTGCTCAGAGCTCTCCAGCAGGACCCACGTGCAGCTGAGGGTCCGATTTTGGAATTGCATATCCCAGTTTATTCCATCAGCCTCTGTTCCCAGCACCAGCACATTCTGCATCCTCCCAAAGGCATTTCAGGAGCAAATCCATTTAGGAAAGCCCTTCCAGCTCCTTCAGGGAAAAGCAGGGCCTGTAAGAGCCCTACAGGACTTCTCAACCCTCTTCCCCATTTTCCTGTTCTGTCATATTAAAAGAAAAAGCTTTACTGCAATAAAATAAAAGCAAAAACCTCCGCAGAGCCACATCAGAATTCCTGATATCCGCTGTTTTCCCCCCCATCCCTTGGCAAGGCATCTCACGGAGAAGCCAGAGGTCCAAGGTGTGGGAGCTGATAGTCAGAACCTGGACGAAATTCCACAAAAACACTCTTTGACCGTTGCTGGCAGTCAAGGAAGTCACTCAAACCCACTCAAATTCCACAATCTGTACCTAAAACCTCGAGGCAACCAAATCTCCCGAATTTATAGTAAAGTCCCTGCTGTGTATTTAAGTTTTTAGTCCTATGATTATTGCATAACCACATAATAATAACAATAATTATTATTATTATAATATAATAAATATAATAATTTATAGATATAAATATATAANNTTATTATTATTATTATTTTTGCAGCTCTGACAGCCCGGGAAGGAGCAGGCACCGCACATTCCAGCCGCGGGCGGGCAGCAGGATCTGGATTTTTCCCCGTTTCACCCCTCGTAGCTCCCCCGCTCACGAGTCAGAGCTTTCTGTGGGCAGGGCTGAGACCAGCTCTGAAGATTCCAGGGAACAAAAGCAAATCCAGGGAGGTTTCTGGGCCCTTTGAGCTCGTTTTTCAGCCTCCGGGCAACCGGTGATGCCATCAAAAAAATGACATCAGATACAGGGGTTGCCATCCATCCTTAAACCTTTTCCATCCACAAGAAGAGGAATATTCAGGGAAAAAAAGTTGTTTTTTCAAAGCTCACCCAGGTTGGGGCTAAATTAGGCCGGGTCAGGTGAATGAGGGCAGTGACCCACCCCTCCCTCACTTCCCTGCTTGGGAATCGAGGGGCAATTAAAGCCTTAAATAGGATTTTATTGATCCAGGGGGGAGGGAATGGTTGGGCCCCAAATCAGTTGGATGAAGGCTCAGGAGCTGAGAGTCCCAAACCACCCCAAGCACACAAACCAGCTGGACTGACACGTGTCCTCCCAATTCCAAACCCGTTTTCCCTGCAAAATGAAACGAATCCAGGGAGATCCACCAGCAGAGCATTCCCTGTCCGTCCTCTGACTCCTCCTCGTGGAGTTTATCCGGCTGAACAAATGAAAAATGCGATGTTTGCCTTTCTGGCCATTTAATTACAGACATTGTGTGTTCCGTGAGCTTGGCAGAGGGAATTTGGCAGCTCCAGGGAGGAATTCCTTCCAGAGGGAGGCGTGGATTGCCGGGAGGAAACGGAGCAGCCACACCGGGGTGGGCAGTGCCGGGGAAAAAGGGGGAAACAGCCCTGGGAACGGTGAGGAGAGAGGGGGCAGCGCTCCAAGATCTCGTTTGTGCCACTGCAGCTCCTGGGAAAGGGCGGAGAGGGGATGCCAGGAATGCCTGGGAGCTCCTTTCCCTGTTTCCTGCACCCCTTGGATGGGGACGGAGGCGGGAAGTGAAATCCAGAGCAAGGGATGGAAGGGAAATATTTCAGTGTTCCCTCCGCTTCCCACCGCTCAGATCTACAAAATACATCCGTTTTCTCCAGGGGCAGCTCGATGATCTTCCCATCTCCATCTCCAAGGGTTTTTCCCACCCTGTTTTTCCACCCTCACCCTGCTGCTGCCCCTTCATCCCGCCCTGCCTGGCTCCGGCGACCTCCCCTAGGAAAATCCTCCTCCTGATTTTTGGGTTTCAAATCCCTCTGGGCAAGACCATCCCAGCAGAGCCGATCCCGCTCATCTTCCAGGGAAATTTCAAACCCCATTAATCCCCTTGTACATGGATTTTTTTTTTTTGCAAGCTCCAGCACCTCGTTTATCCGAGGCCTTTGCTAATTTATCCCTGGCACCAACAAATCCATGGAGTTTCGGGGGTGGAGGAGCACACATCAATCTGTTTTACTTCAGTTATTAACACACACACCAAAAAAAACCCCACCAGGCATTTCAGGAGCGGAATGGATATTGGATAAATTTCCAATTGGAAATTGGAAATAAATTTCCTCCGGGAAATTGGATAAATTTGGATATATTGGATATCCAATATGGAATATTGGATAAATTTCCATATTGGAATTGGATAAATTTCCTCTTTATTCCCTCGTATTTGTAGGGTCAACACCGAGCATGCAAACAAAGGAGGCTTGAGGATATTTATCCCTAACCAGGGTTTTATTTAATGGCCTCAAAACCAATTACAGATGCGAGTGCTTGAGCTGCACCGGAGTTTTTGGATGGCTCATCCCAGCCCAGCCCAGCTCCCGGATCCCAGGCGCTCCGAGTCCTGCCGTGACTCCGTGATCCTCCATTAAATATGGAAATAACCCCTGGGAGATGAGCTTTTTACCATTCTTCACAGAGCCTTTGTCAAGCCTCTCCCGAGCAGTCTGGATATTCAATTTATTCACTCGAGTGCGGCGCATCCCTTGTCGGGATCTCTGTGATTCCAGGCCCTTTCTCCAGATCCCACCCGAATTCCGGATGCTTTTCTGCTTCTCACAAGAACTTTTGAAGGCAAAATCCATTGCCTTTGGAATGCACAGTTCTGTATCTGCCACACACCTGCTCCAGGTGGATCCCGGAGTCCCAACACAAGGATTTTCATCTCCTTCCATCACTTCTCGGGATGTTTAACTGGAATATCAGCGCCGGAAAAGGCTCTTTGAAGAATTAAATCTCATTTTGGTGCCCAAATCTTTTGAAAATTCTGCACTGGTGAAGGAAATTTGAACCTGGTCCATGCTGGATCCACAGATCCCACATGGATAACGGGATCAATCCCATGAAATCAAGGTGTTCTCCTCTTGAGGGTGTTTTTTTTTGCTGTATAATTCCTTAGGTTTTATATTTAGTGCTCCATGCCTGACTTGCTCTGATATTTATAGAGGCTCTCACACGGATAATCTGGGAGAGAAAAAAAAAAAACCAAATTGAGACATTTAAAAAAAAAGAGGTTTTATTTAAGAGTGCTCTTCAATTCCTTGAATTCCACCCAGAATAAAAAAAAAAAGGGATACACAAATAAAATATATTGGTTTTATTTAAGAGCGCTCTTCAAATCTTTGATTTCCACCCAGAATAAAAAAAAAAAAAAAAAAGAAAAAGGAGGAACAAATAAGAGAAATGCGTGGTTGGGGATAAAAATCACCCAGGAATAAAAATAAAACAGAAGAAGGAGTTTGATTTTCCAAATGCTTTGACAAGAAATTGAGGCGAGGTTTGACGGATCAGATAACAAAGGTTTGTTCTCACTGGGTTTTTATAAGGGATATAAAAATTGTCAAAGTCTTTGCAGCAAATTCCACACGGGAAGAAATAAAAAGCCATTAAATGAGTGGGTTTGGGTGGGATATTGGGAAGGAATTCCTCCCTGGGAGGGTGGGGATGGAATTCCCAGAGAAGCTGTGGCTGCCCCATCCCTGGAATTGTCCCAGGTCGGGCTGGACAAGTTGGGACAGCATCAATTTGTGGGAAAACAGCCCAGGACTGGAAATTCCAGTATTTCCCCGAGAACAATCCAACTGCAGCTCAGGCCAGGCTTGCAAGTGTTAAATAATTCTGATTTTTTTATTCTGATTTCACTGGCTCCTCACTCAGCGCAAGAAAAAAGGAGCCAAAATGCACATTTTTGCCTCGGCAGGACTTTTGCAAACTTCTCGTGGTTTCCAATCATTTCAGCAGCGATTCCTGTTCCCGAAATCATTTGGCAGGGATTTGGCGTGTGAGCACCACGGAACACCCGGAGTCTGCACCCCAAATCTCACTCAATAAAAGGGAAAATGCTGGGATTTGGAGCATGGAATCTTCCGGATTCACAGGACTCAAAGGCTTCGGGACGGATCAGCCGCGGAGCAAAAGGAAATAAAAATCATTTTGCCGTAAAGCAACACAATTTCCAGTTTTATGCATCTTAAAATTTCAGGTTCAACGCAGTTGCTCACATCAGAAACTCAAATCGATTTTTTAAATCGATTTTTAAAATGGATTTTAATTTAAACCGATTTTTTAAATTGAAAATCGCCGTTTAAAAAACCCCCAATCTTTCGTTGACGTTTTCCTTTTTCCAACAAATATTTGGTCTTGGTTTCAAAGCCACAGAATTTGCTGAAATAAATAAATAAATAAATATTTATTTATTCCCGAGGCAGGAAAACCTCACGGATTTAGGACCACCCTCTGTCCTCCCCCTGAGCCCCAACCCCATCCATTTCCCCTCATCGGACACATCCACCCCTTGGCAGCCGGGCTGGGGATTGTAGGAAAATCTGATATTTGTTATTGATCAGAATCTGATCTTTGTTATTGATCAGGATCTGATCTTTGTTATTGATCGGGATCTGATATTTCACACAGGTCAAAATCTGACACCGGATATTGCCCAAATCCCTGACTTATACACACAAAACACCACCCAGGAGTTTAAAGCTGGGCCAGACCTGCTGCCCTCCATCCTCACCCAGACATTGATCATTTTTAGGCGAGAACAATCATCATTTCACTCCAAAAATCGAGCTTTTTCCACCCCTAATCGCTTTCCTCTCCCAAGTTCACCCCGCTGACCTCCCCCTGCTCTGTCCCTGCTTCCTTTGCAGAACAAGGGGAGGGTTTGTGTGACAATTATTATCATTTTTTTAAAAAAACCCAGCTCGTTTCATCGCTGCTTTGATGGGGAAAAGCTGAATTTCCATGACCCCGGCGCTCAGCACAATTCCTCGCCTCGCCCCCGCAAATGAATTTCTTTTTATGCTCCTGCAGCCTGAACGTTCCTATTGTGCTGCTGGGAGACAAAGAAAAACCCTTTTTTAAGGATTGTTTTCCTTCCTCCCTGCTCAGGAGTGAAATCCCTCTGCATCCAGGCCTTTTCCCTCCCGAGCTCTCCCGGTTTATGGGAGCTGGGGGTGGATTTTCCCTGCCCGGGCTCGGGATTTGGGACAGGAACAGAAACCAAACTCCAAGCAAGCCCCCAAACTCGTGGTTTGAATATCCTAAAAGAGTTTTGCCAGCTTTATCCGTGCTGAATTCTGCACGTGGCGAGGTTTCATGGAATCCCGGGATGGTTTGGGTTGGAAAGGACCTTCAATCCCATCCAGTTCCACCCCTGCCTTGGTCAGGGACACCTCCCACTATCCCGGGGTGCTCCAGCCTGGCCTTGGACACTTCCAGGGATGGGGCAGCCACAGCTTCTCTTGGAATTCCATCCCAGCCCCTCCCCACCTGCACAGGGAGGAATTCCATCCCAATATCCAATTTTTTACTCTCTTTTAGCTCCAACCATTCCCTTGTTTCAACAACAATCCGCACAAGGAATAAAAATCCAGTCTCCAAGGCCAGTCTCATTCCTTATTTCCCAGCTGGGGGCCTTCCCAGCCTCATTTCCTCATGGATTTTTATGGAATTGTGTGCTCCATGGCTTTGGGGCTGCTGCTGCTGCCCCGAGGCTGATCCAGAGGCCAGAGAACAAACAAAGGACCACCCCAATCCCCAAATCCCACTGTGGACCCTCCAACAAATCATCCCCATGCTCGGGCTGGATCCCACCTGGCTCCACCTGGCCTTGGAGGTTGGAGAAACTGAAGGAAAAAAAAATCAAAATAGAAGAGCTCAGGATCCTCCAATCCCAAAGCTGTCACCACATCCAAGAAACATTCCCGTTCTTCTCCACCACGGGTGAAATCCCACATTGTCCCGCTGTCCCCTGGGCCTGCCAGGGACGGACACTCCCTCCCCCAGCCCATGCCTGGCATTCCCTGCTGGATTTGCCCATTAATCCAGGATTTTCCAGGTGGGATTTGCCCATTAATCCAGGATTTTCCAGGCGGGATTTGCCTGTGCTGTGTCATTATTGACCCTCTGTGGGCAGGGGCTGCAATCAAACCCCACAAATCGACTTTCTCCTCCTTTCCCCCCTTTCCTGGAAGGATTATCCCTGCTATCCCAGCCTTTCCCTGCTATCCCAGCCTTTCCCTGCTGCTCTCACAGCTCCTGGAGAAGGGAAAAATCTCATCCAGGAGCCAAACAATCCCAGATTGCGTCCTGGCAGCAGGGATTGATCCCGTCAAACGCCGATTTCCGCGCCAACGCCCGTCCCACGCGGGAGCCCGGCCTGTGCGGGGCCTCCTGGCCACGCTGGAGAGGGATTTGATGGATAACGTGGATATTTTCCCTGCAGGGCTGGGTTTGAGGGTGTGCAGGGAAGGCTGGGGTGATGTTGGAGGGGTTGGGGCTTTGAGGGCTCCGTTTTTTGCCTCAGCATGGATTTTATCTCCACTTTGCGCTTAGAAATGCACTCAAAAATCGCAATTCCTGGGGCGGGCTGCGTCCCGTTCCCTGCCCTGGCTCCGGTGGGAGCAGCTTTTCCCGGGATCTCTGGCCAAACTCAAGGTCTGTGCACTTCCCAGGGTTATTCCTGTGGAAATCACGGCCCCAGAGCGCTCAGAGCAGGGAGCGCTCCCTACTTTGCCTTCACTCACCCCAAAAACCTTCGAAAAAAATCCCAATAACAATTTAACCTCCATTTCACCCCCACCCGCTGCCCTCAGCCTGTTGGTGGAGGGCGGGAGATATCCCAATCCCTTATCAGTGTGCAGATCCAGGGAGATAAACACCACTCCACGACTTTTCCTGCCTGCTCCGCTCCAATTAATGAACAAATTCCCTGCTTAGGAGCCAGCCCGAGGCCTTTCTGCCACCCCACAAATCCCTGACCCCGCTGAATAAAACCCTTTCCTGGAGGGGGGGAAGGAGCATTTGTTTGCCGAGGAGCGGCAGAAAGAGGCAGGAAAATCGATTTTTCCACGTCAAGGTTTGGGAGTGAATTAAAGGAATCCTTCCCGAAGGCCGTGGCGGATAAAGACGTCAGCAGCTTTAGGGCTTGGGTTTAGCCACAAATATTCTGCTTTTAGGGCTTGGGTTTTGTTCCCTGAGGGCTCGGGCGGTGCTGCAGGTGCCAAACGTGGCACGAGCTGGGGGAAAAATGAGAATTTTTTCCAGGATTTGTGTATTATTTGCGTATTAAATGTATTTTATTGGCTCGTGAAATTTATCGAATTTCGAGTGAGAAAAATGCTGTCAGTGTTTGTATTTTGAGGAGTTTGTGCCTCCCAAATTCCCAATTCCACCCCGAGCTGGGGCAGATCCCAGTTCAGACACCCAAACCATCCACCCCTGCCCTCGGTGGGTTCCTCTGCACGCCCACGAGGCTGCCCAAACATCGATATTTTACTGATATCAAATTAATGCTTTTTTTTTTGCGCTCATTTGAGGCCCAAACCGGCACCCACACCCTGATATTTTGTGTACCACAAGTCAAATAAACCGGGAAAAAAAACCCCACCTCATCCCCCCTGCCCATGGGTGTGAACAAACTCATGGATGACCCACGAATAAAACCCAGCATTTATCACCTCGTTCCAAGCCCGAATTTCTCATTTATTTCCCAAATCTTTGCTGAAAAGAAGCTTTTGATCATCTGCCTCGAACCAGGAAACCCCGACCGGAGCTGCTCCACTTCCAACCCCTCCCGAGTGAAATCCCTGCTGGGACGGGGATGCAGGAAGGGCTGGGATGGGAGATCCCCCATCCAGCGGCCGGGAGCACTTTGGGGCTGTTTAATTTGAACCAGAGCGGGAAAATATTTAAAGGTTGAAGCTCTTGGAGTGCAAAACCAAAAAAAAAACAACCAAAAACCAACTTGGAATATGAAGCAGAGTCCAGGAGATTGTTTAAAGTGAGGGAATGGAGTAAATTCCGGGCACACAGGTGGCCTGGGTGTGCCAAGCATCATTCAGGGATCATTTATCCTTGGATGAGCGTTCGTTTCAGGTAGGATTAGCTTTAGATCCCACTCTGAACCCACCCCTGATCTCCCCTGGCTGCTTTTCCATCCCTTTCCGGGACACGGAGCAGGGAGCTGCCCCAGTCGCTCCCTCAGGGTGCTGTGGGGAGGTAAAAAAGGAAGGATTTGGGAAAATCAAAGCGATTTTCTTCTGCTTTCAGGGGAGCAGGAGGGGCTGGGAGCACGAGGAATCTTCCCAGAGGTTTTGTGGCTGCTCCATCAGGGCCAGGCTTTAGGGAAGTTGGGATTGAGGCCCAAATCCGGTGATTTTACGCTTGCTCAGAGCTCGTTTCGTTAATTACCTGCCAATCACTGGAGCTGGAGTTACAGCCCAGCCCCTTCTCTGCGCTGTGCACGCGTGGAAATCAACCCCCCCCAGCCAAAAATATGCCCAAAAAAGGCCTTTTTCCTCCTCCTTCCACCTAGGAAGGAATTGCTTCTGTTTTCCTGGAGTCACTCGCTCCAGCCTGGGAAAGTCTTTGATTGGTCATTGCATCTCTCTCCCGCCGTCTTTTAATTCATTAATGTTTGATTTCTGCCCCGGTAAAGAGGGGAAAAAGCCGAATTAAAGCAGACAGGCAGAGCTTCCCCGGGGACCTGGGAGGGGAAAACCCTCGTGGACCCTCGGACACCCCTCCCAGCCCCCCAGACCCGGGCTGCAGGCCGAGGGCGGGGGCTGAAATCAGAATTAGCGCGCCTGTTAACGAAGATCCCGATATCCCTCGTGCCCGGGCCGGCACTGCCTGCAGGGGTTTTAGGGATAACATGGATAGAAACAGCAGTCTTGGCTTGGGAATGTGAAATAGGGAAGTCCTGGGGTGAAATGATGGATTTTTGGTGTTTCAGAAGCCAGCGTTTGGCAGGATGAGTTATTCCTTGAGAGTATGGGTCCATTATCCTCGGTTTTCCTGCTGCAAAAACCAGGGATGGCCCTCAGCCACTGCCTGGGCACTGCTGGAGTTTGAAATTTGGGCTGAAAAAGGGCAAATTTCCCCCTTTTTGACGACCCACAAGGTGATGGAGCCACCGAGCTGGAGATGAGGCTTAAACTTTTTACCTAAACCCCCAAATTTACCCTATAAAAGTGATCCATGGATTACCCAAGACACTCCAAACACCCCCAGACCCTCGGGGATGCTTTGCTGCCCCCGAAATTCCGCAGCACTGCCCAAAATCCGGGATGTTTTCGGGTGCTGTGGCTGCTCCCAGGCAATGAAAATCCCCCTGGGAAAGCCCAGCCACGCTTCCTGACGGCGCAGCATCCCAAAAAAACCCGCCAAGAGCTCCCAGGACCGCTGGAATAAACGAGCTCCCACCCGTGCAGGGGGATTAAACACAGGAGGGGCAGGGATAAATGCAGGTGGAAAAGTTGGAATTACCTTTCCTGGCGCGGGATTGGCGCCAAACCTGCTGACAACGCTGCGCTTTGGTTGAAAACGAGGTGGCAGCGAAGAGACTTTGAAAAAAATAAACCATAAAGAGCATCAAGAACGCTTTCAAACCCTTTCCCGAATTTAAAACACCGCTGCCCTTCAAATATCTTTGAGTCAAAAGTTAAATTTTAATCCCGGAGAGGTTTTTTCCCCCCCCCCCCGAGGTCAGAAGTCCACGGATGCTCTGAGCCTCCTCACTCCGAGCTTTGTTCTCTTCTCTCCATCCCTAATCACCTTTTTTTTTGGAGCTTTCACGGCTCCCTCAGAACGCTTTGGGTGTTAAGCCAGCCCAGACAAGAGAAAGGGATAAAGAAGTGACATTTTTAGTGACATTCACACAAATAAACAAACAGGGAGGGCTGCGAGGGCGTCTCTGCTTTATTTCCTTCAGATTGGCTCAGACAACAAAATAAACTCAGCAATCTGAGCTCAATCTCCCCTCATGGTGCTGCTTCCACTCGGATAAAATAAATAAATCCACCCGGAGCTGAGGGCTGGGTCCTGGCAGGTGATTTTGATGGCAAAAAGAAGGGTTTTGGGTGGCTGCAGGGCAGACGGAAATGCGGGTTTGAGCCCGACTTGCATCCCCACAGCCCTGAAATGAAAGGATTTCGGAGGCTGCGTTTTCCAGGTGGAGTTTTCGTTCGCTCTCAGCAGAATTAGGAAGGGTCTGAGCCTTTGAAGACTCTGAAATTCAGCTGAAATCACCTGGAATTATGGATGGGGTGCAAGGAGCACTCAGGGCTCTCTGGCAAAGCTCACGTGGCTGATCACGGGGTGGCTGATGTGGTTTTATACCGACAAAAATCATATTAAAAGCCCACTTGGGACAAGATTTGGGGCTTTTTGCCTCAAACAGGCAAAATGATCTGCAAAAACACCCCCCAACTCCCCCCCGTGCCCTGCTCCTCACGTCCCGTTCTCCTTCATCACCCCCAGGAAAAGGTTATGGGTCTCATCCCTCTGATCAGTGACGCTTTTTCCGCGGCCCCAAATTTCCAGGGATGAAGGCGCCTCCCGGGAATCCCTGCGCTCCCATTCCGGCCGGATTTGAGATCAGCCTCCTCAGCTTATCCCAATTCCTCACCTTCCTCCGTCTGTGGCCAGATTTGTCCCTCTGGGCGTGGCATTAACAGGAGCAAACGATTTCCCAACCTTCAAAAAGGGCCACGAATCAGCCCCTGGGAGCCGAATGTTCCCAGGGGCTGGAAATGAACCTTTTCCCCCATGGATTTGCTCAGGGAGGGTGAAATAAAACCTCCAGGGAGAGCTCGAGTGGGGTTTTCTGGCCCTGAAATGGCAGCCAGGGCCCTGTTTGGTGGCTCCTGGGCTCGGGTTGTCCAAATTCTGGCCAAATTTGTCACCTGAAGGCGCGGCCAAGCTCCTGGGGGTGACACCTCCCGTGTGCTGGCGCCAGGCCACGAGGGATTTCTCCCTCCTTGTGCTAAGAGGAGCGACTTCCTTCTTTCTTTACGGTGTAAATCCCAAATTCCCACCGGGAAAAGGCGGTTTGGAGTCCCTGAACGCGGTCTGATCCGGGGAAAGGGCCGCGTGGGAAGGAAGTGACAGCACAGGTCAGCCCAGGGGTGATCCTGAGGGAGGGAAGAGCTGGGATTTGTGCCTCCTGAGCAGGAAAAAGTGTCCAAACCCCAATTCCTTCCCTTCCAACTCCATCTTTCCCAGGTCCTGTGTGTGCATCCAAACACTTCATGTCCAGTTTGTGTCCTGAGCCCAGCGGCTCAGCCAGAGCAGGAGCAGGGACATGGATTTTTGGGATACCCTGGCAGTCCGGGAGGGGCTCCCAGCAGTTTAGCGCTGCTCGTGGAGGGGTTCAGAGCCTCTGATCCCGAAATATTGCTGGGAAAGGAGGGAATGTCTGCAGATGGAGCACCTGGAGGGGGCTCTGCCTTCCCAGCAGAGGATTCCCAGCACCAGGTGCTGCCCAGGGCATTCCAGGGAGTTATTCCAGCTGCTTGTGTGGAATTCCCGATGTCCTTAAAACGGCTTTAAACCGACAGAGAGGAGGTTTAGGTGGGATATTGGGAAGAAAGGGACCCACCAGGATCATCCACCCCAGTGCAGCCACGGGAGAAAGTGGGAAAAGGGTTTTTCCTCCAGGCCCATCCCTGCCCCAGCTGCAGCTCCACCGGCAGCTCCTGGTTTTCTGGCAGCTCCTCCTTTTCCGCCTTTTTTTAACATAAAACTCCCCAAAATCCAGCGGGATGAGCTGCATTTTGCCCTTCAAGCTGTCTCCCTTGATGAGGGGAGCATCAGCCCTTCCCTCTGGATTTCCCGAGCAATTCCTTCCTCTGGAGTTCAGGCACGCTCCGTCCCAGCCTCCTTGGGAAATCAGGGATATTTCTGCCCACCAAAGAAAATCCAGGAGCACAAAGCCTGCCACAAACACTCTCCAGCGCCTTTATTTTGGAGCAGCTGGAATCCACTGCCTCTGGAAAACAGGCCGGGAAGAGGCTCCTTTCTATTATTTCCATTATTTCCATTATTTCCATTATTTCCATTATTTCTATTATTTCCATTATTTCCATTATTTCTACCATTCCCATTATTTCCATTATTCCTATTCAATTTCAGAAGCCTGAAACACAAAGCTGGAGAAGTTTCCTGCATTCTCTAATTTTATGGAGAAAAAAAAAAAGAAACCCAAACCAAAACCAGATGCAGGTTTCAGAGCACAGATCCCATTTTCCCTCGCAGGGGCGGACTCACAACTTGAATTAATATTTATGAAAATCCTCTTATTGACGTCGGGAGCGCAAACATTTCTCGACAAAAAAAGGTTTTGTTGGGTTTTTTTTTTTGTATTATCCTTTGCAAATTCGGGATATAAAGTGCCTTAAAGCCCTTGCAGCACCTCGGATAAATTCAGATTCCTGCGTGCAGGAGCCCGGGTAATCAAAGGGAATATTAAAATGGGAGCATCAATTCTGCTGAGCAACATTTAGCACCGACTGGAAAATCCACACCACTGAAGGAGGTGGGGGCCGAGGGGGGAAAAGCTGACACTTCGTTTAATCCACGGGAAAACCGCAAATAACCTTTTACCTCAAATTTATATATATTTTTTTAATGTTTTTACCAGGCGTGAAGCGAAAATTTAAACAGGAAAAGTCGTTTAGGAGCAGCCTCACCGCTTTGTTTTAAATAAAGTTTATGATAATAAAAACCAAAACGCGTTTAGAACGGGAGATCTGGGATGTTTCACCCGGAATGTTTTTACCCTTATTCATTTATTTCCATCTCCGTGGGCTCTCGGAGAGGCTTCTGGGAGCAAGGATAACTGGGAAATATCGGGATGGCGCCCGAGAGGAAAACATCCCATAAAAATCCCTGCGGATTTGGGGTTTTAAACATATTTTAAGCTGGAAATTTGAGATTTAAGTCGTTTTAAAAGGCAGCGCGTGGAAGCAGACACAGGGAAAGGGTCTGGCTGTGCTGCTGCATCCACAGGGCTGGGAAGGGCAGGAAAATCTTCCCCAGGAAAACGTCCTTTGGAGGAAGAGGGGGGAGGAAGGGCCTGATCGATATTCCCAGTCACAGCCGGGTTATTGAATTAGGTGGGGACGAGCTCGGCTTTAACCAGATTTTTTTCCAACTCAGGCCATTAAAAACCTTTCCCCATAAATATCCCCGAGCCCCGGAGGTGGGGCCCTGCCCTCCCAGCCTCCGGTTCCTGCGATCCCAGCTCCCAAATCCATCCCGGAGGGGAGTCCCGGGAACCATCCTGACCCCCCCCCCACACCCCCATTCCCCCCCATCCTGCAGGGAAGGGGAGTCCTGGCTCCTTCCCCACCCCTGGGGGTGCAGGGATCCCTCTCCCGCCGGGAATGGCGCTGGGGGGGGGCCTGGGAGGCTGTCGGGAGCCACTTTGGATAATTGGAATCCTGCCTTGGAAGCAGCCAGGGGCAGAGCAGCGGGGTCAGGGGTTAATGTAGGGCTGCAGGAGGATATTCCATCTTCCACGAGGGAAAAGGGGCAGGGATTTATTTATTCCTTTGTTTGTTTGCTTGGGTTTGGCCCTTTAAAGAGGGAAAAAAGCTGCTCCCCAAGCAAGGAACTGCACAATGAAAAGGAAAATCCCTCTCCGTGCCCAGCTCCTGCTCTCCCTGGCTGCTCCCTCTGCTGCTCCTGCGTGTCCTGGCTGCCATTCCCGGGCCAGGGAACAGTGGGATAACTGTCCGGAGCCTGTGGAGCCCCAGGGGGACAAATCCCACAAAACAAACAGGAATCAGATAGAGGGGTAGAGGCTGAGCCGCTCNCATCAGCTCGGGAAAGGCAGCACAGCTGGAGGAACAGGAGAGTCCTTAAACAACGGGAATGTTCCTCTGGGCAGGGGGTTGGGAAGCAGAGGGAAGTTTGCCCCCGGGTGGGGTCCGGTGGGTGAAATTTGGCTGCAGCTTTTTTGGGGAGGGACGCCCGAGGATCTCCCCGAGGGGCTCACGGGTGCAGAGCCTGCTCCAAAAAAGCCTCAGCCCGGCTGGCAGCTCCCGGGAATCATCCCACGTGGGGCTGGTGTCCCCGTGGCACCGCCCCGGGAATCGCCGGGGCCGGAATGGGTTTGGGAAGCCGAGCGTGTGCTGCCTGCAGCCCGCCTGGCTCTGGGGAGCCCCGCAGAGTTCTGCTTGCGGCCACTCTGACCCCAAATCCGGGGGGGATTCCGAGGTGGCAGCAGCTCCCCCTGAGCCCTGCATGGAGCCGAGGGCTTCTCCCGCTGTGTCCATCTGCTCCAACCTCCATCAATAGGGAATCACACCGAGAGCCGCACACAAACCCCTCCGGTCCATCAAAAACTTCCCGGGATTGGGTTTTCCCCAGCCCTGGGCTGTTCCCAGCTCCCAGGGGATGCCTGGAAGCGCCGACCTGTCCCCGCTGCAGAGCTGCTGGGATAACGGGAGCGGCCCCAGTGTTCTCCCAGAGGGGCACAGAGGGTTTTCCATCCCGGGAGCATCGGGAATGGGGGACCCAGGAGTCAGGGGGGGAAGAGCTCCCTGAGTTACCCATTATCCAGGGAAAATGAGCGCCAGCAGCACATCCAGCAGGAATTTTGATGTAAAAACTGCACTGTGCACACAGGGAATTCAGGTTTAACCCCAAGAAAACGTTGAGGAGAGCAGAGGATGAACCCTCAGCGTCCTAAACCGGAGCGTGGTGTCCCAGAGGCTGAGCCTCCCGTTCCCACAGGGAATATGGGAAGTGAGGGGGCTGTGAGGAACCTTCACACCCTTCCCTGTGTCCCCTCTGGCCCTGACACCCCGATCGTGAGCCCAAAACTTGGGGCTGGTGGGAGATGCTTTTCCAGAGGGGAGGCTCTGGAACCTCAGCTGCGTCCTGAGGGGAGCAGGGCCACGAGATCCTGTAGGATTGAGCAGGGCCACGAGATCCTGTAGGATTGAGCAGGGCCACGAGATCCTACAGGATGGAGCAGAACCACCAGACCCTACAGGATGGAGCAGGGCCTGACGGCGGGGATGCTCCAGGGGGAGGGATGGGGATGGATGGGGAGGGATGGGGAGGGATGGATAGGGAGCCAGGCGGGCGCAGGGATGCTCCAGGGGGAGGGATGGGAAGGGATGGGGAGGGATGGGGAGGGATGGATAGGGAGCCAGGCGGGCGCAGGGATGCTCCAGGGGGAGGGATGGGGATGGATGGGGAGGGATGGGGAGGGATGGATAGGGAGCCAGGCGGGCGCAGGGATGCTCCAGGGGGAGGGATGGG
>VZRJ01009455.1:563716-576528 GCA_013397565.1 Ptilonorhynchus violaceus | reverse complement strand
AATTTGGTGGTTTAGCTGAACCCACCCCGCTGGGGGTGTCGGCTCGAGGGGATGCACTGAGGTGTCTGTGCCCTGCCGGGTTTTTTATGGATCCACGCACAAATGAGGGGGTGCTGGGGTTGGGTGTGGTGATTTTTTTTAATTGGCAAGGTCGGGAATAAATAAATAAATAAATAGATAAATAAATAAATAAATAAATAAATAAATGTGTGCTTGTTCCCTGCTCCTGTCACCGTGATGGGTTTCACGCCCGGCGATCCCACAGAGCTCCCCGAGCTCTGAGCGTGGAGAAGTGGGAGAGAAAGCACCGCAGGGTTAGGGAAAAGGATGGAAAAGAATGGAAAATGGTGGTGATGAATAGGGCAGAGCTCCTCCCGGGGGGCAGGAAGGCACCGGAGGTGTTTTTGTCACGGCATGAGCAGGGTCGTGCCCAGCCGGAGCATCCCTGGGTGTTCAGAGAGGTAAAACAACAGAGATTCTGCAGGAAAACACACCCCAAATAAAGAATAAACACACCCCAAATAAAGAATAAACACGCCCCAAATAAAGAATAAACATGCCCCAAATAAATAATAAACACCCCCAAATAAATAATGAACACACCCGAAAGAAATAATGCACACCCCAAAGAAATAATAAGCACACCCCAAATAAATAATAAACACAGCTCAAATAAATAATAAACACACCCCAAATAAATAATAAACACCCCCAAAAAAATTTAAAACCACACCCCAAATAAAGAATAAACACACGTCAAACAAATAATAAAAATACCCCAAATAAATAAGCACACCCCTCAAAAAAATAAACACACCTCAAATAAATAATAAACACACATCAAATAAATAATAAACACCCCCCAAATAAATAATAAACACCCCCAAAAAATTTTAAAAACACACCCCAAATAAATAATAAACACACCTCAAATAAATATTAAACACACTCCAAATAAATAATAAGCACACCCCAAATCAATAATAAACACCCCCCAAAAATAATGAACATCCCAAGAAACCCAGAGGCAGGAGCTGGGACACGACTGCCCCTCCAGAGACAGTTCAGAGCCCTACCCCTGGATTTTGGGATTGTTTGGCGCCAGAGCCTCCCCAAGGCAGAAATCCAGAATGTCCCTGGAGGAGGGACAGGCTGAGGCTGGGAGAAGGGAAAAAGGGAAGAAGAAGGAGCAGTTTGGGCTAAAACCCCTCTGGAAGTGAGGGGTAACTCCGAGTTTGGTGCCACAGCCCCGACTCAGCCGCTCTTGGAGGCACCAAAACAAAATTTTTGCTGCTCTTGGGGGCACTGAAAGGTTTTTTTCCCCCTTTTGTGGCCTCCAGGACGTGGGACTGCTGCAAACCTTGTGGGTTGGGGCGTTCTCCTTGACACCTTTCCATGACCCAGCCCTTGGGATCAATCCCACTGGGATGGTTGAGGTGCCTCCATCCCTGTTGACACCAGGGAAGTCGTGCCACGAGCGGTGCCGAGTCTGAGGCTTTAATCAGAATTTGCTCTGCAAAACTGAACCCATCTGATCCTAAATCTGAGCTGCTCTCAACCCCAGCCCGAGCTCTGCCCTTTGGGGTCGGTGCAGGAGGGGTCTGTGACGATGGTCAGAAATTAATGGAAAGGGAAAAGGTCCGAGGAGTCGGATTCGGCCACCAGAAAAAAACCATATTTATTGTTATTTGCGTCACCTGCCTTTCCCGGGCCTCTGCAGCCTTTCATTATTTGCCTTTAATTAATATATTGGACATTAATTTCTGTAGCTGTTAATGGCAGCTCCCCAGCCCAGCAGGATCCTCCTCTCTCTCTGGAAGACCCTGCGCCCCCACGATGCCTTTTTCCCAGTGGGGTCGGCTGGGAAAAGGAGGAATAAATGGAATTGTGTGGTCTGCAGTGACCAGCACAGCAGGGAAAGCTCTTTTGGGAACATTTCGTGTGTGAGGGACCAGCACTCAGCACCTGCTTTGCCATTCAAACCCCAAAAACAACCTCTTCGGCCCTATTCCCAAAGTCCTCCCATAAATAAATGGGAACTCTTGCTCCAGCACGCAATCCCTTGGAGAAGGGGACGAATCCTTAGCAGCCGGGTTTGGTTTTCCTCCAATAATAGGAAATTAAAATTCTGAAGGGTTCAATACAACAAAAAAAACCCCCATTTCTCATCATAACCTCATAAAGCCCTAGGCCCATTTTCCCTTTGAAAAAATCCCTGTTCCTGCACGCTCTGCTGCAAAATTCCATGGGATGAGGTGTTTTCCATAGGAAGGAAACAGCCTGGGATGCAGGGGGTAAATATTCCCGGCAAGCTGCAAGCCGTGGCACATTTGGTGCAAGATCCACATCCATAAATTGACATCCAGGGAATGCCCACCAGGGCAGGAAATCAGTGTTTTTGCAGCGTGGATTTTGGGATTCAGGGATGTGGATCTTCGTGTCTTGCGGGGGAGGAGGGTCTGGGACCGCGGGTGCTCCTTGCTTTGTGCCCTCAGCTCTTTAATTTGAATTTATTATTCTGGCTCAGCTCATCTCTTGGTGCCGCATTACCAAAAAAAAAAGCCATTTTTTCTCCATCAGAGAAAATTTTTTCTAATCAGAAGGAACATCCCCCTTTTGTCGGGATGTGGAAAAAAAAAACGAGGCCACGCATTTCCCAGTCCCCACAAGCTCCTCCAAAACCAGGTTTTCCTCCAGCTGAAACGGATAAAAGAACTGCAGAGCAACCCTTGGTGTCTCGTCCTTGGGGTTTAAAGCGTCGTGTCTCCGAAAAAAAAAAATAAAATAATAAATTTTAAAAAAGGATCTATTTTCGGCTCAGCCTCTCAGTGCCTTCCATGGAGATGCCATCCATTAACATGAGTTATAATTCCCATCCCATTATCCCTCAGCCATCCATTAGCACCCGCAGCAGCCCCCACACCTCGCTCCCGGCTCGCAGGATCCTTCGGGATGCGCGGCAGCACCGCTCGGTGGGAGTTTCCCACTTTTCCCAAGGATAAAATGCATTTAAAAAAACCCCCTCCTGCCATCAGGAATTTCATAACGTGCCCCCCTCACCCCCAGCGCAGCTCTGCCCGTCCCCTAAAATCCGCCTTTCCCTGGAATTCCCGCACTCGCGAACCGCATGTGGAGGATTTCCCGGTTCCCGCCGCCGTTTCCGAAGGCAGAGGGCGGAAAAAGCCTGGGAAGCGGCGCGGGGGGAGCTCGAGGAGGGAGAGGGGTTGGGAAATGTTTGATTCAGCAGGAGCAGGTGAAGAGTTTGGGAGGAGAAGGCTCGGCACGGACGGAGCTGCTGACTCACGGGAGAGCTTCGGGCACAGGCACAACGGGACAGGCAGGAAAATGATCCCTTTATCCATCCCAGGGGGACAGGGAAAGGGGGATCCAGCCAGAAAAACAGCAGGAGTGAGCCCCAAAATGAGAAGGAAATGGGTGACCCCATATCCAGCCATAAAAACAAGAGGAGGAGGAGTGACCCCCAAAATGAGAGGGAAAGGGGTGATCCCATATCCAGCCATAAAAACAGGAGGAGTGATCCCCAAAATGAGAGGGAAAGGGGTGATCCCATATCCAGCCATACAAATGGGAGAAGGAAGAACAGGATCCCCATCCAGGGTACGGGATGCAAACGCCGGATTTGACACTTGGATTTGGTCAAGTCGCTCATCCCCTGGGATCTCCGTGGAGTGCGGGAGCTCTGGGAATGTTTCAGCTGGGAAATGAATCTCCGAGCACCCGGGGCTGTGAGGGGGCCTGGACAGCACAGGGCCTGGTTACCCTGAAAACGCAGATATCCTGGAAATATCCTGGAAATATCCTGGAAATACAGATATCCTGGAAATATACTGGAAATACAGGTATCCTGAAAATATCCTGAAAGTATCCTGAAAATACAGATATCCTGAAAACACAGATATCCTGAAAATATCCTGGAAATACAGGTATCCAGAAAATAGCGGTTCCATCACCAGGAGCTGATAAGGAAGATAAACAACCCCTCCCCTCATCTGCTGCCTCCTCAGAGCATCTCAGACTCATCCCAGCGAGGGATCCCATCGGTATTCCCACATCCATGGGCGGGAACAGCACATCCCACATTCCCACATCCCAGAATGGTTTGGGTTGGAAGGGACCATAAATCCCATCCGTGGGCAGGGGCACCTTCCACTAGCCCAGGTGGCTCCAACCTGGCCTTGGACACTTTCAGGGATAGGGCAGCCACAGCTCCTCTGGGAATTCCATCCCAGCCCCTCCCCACCCTCCCAGGGAGGAATTCCTTGCCAATATCCCACCCGAACCTACAGGCTCTATTCCCAAATTTCCGGCATCTTCCTGAAATTAGCGGAGCACCACTAATTTTAAATTTGATTTTAATTTATTTTAATGTTTTAGTTCAACGGGTGGAATGAGGGAAGGAAGCTGGGGGAGGCCAAGTGTGGCGTGTCCCGGCCGGGTCCTCATCCCAGCCCTTCTGGGAAAGGCGAATCCCTTCCCTCCCCTCTCCTTAGGAGGCCGAGGAGGCCGAGCCTCCCCTGCCCTCCCGACTCTCCAGGCTCTGGAAAGCTGCTCTCATTCCCTCCTCTGACGCGAGCAGCCAACCCCTGGGATTTCATCATTCCCTCCCCACTGCAGAGTCACTCCTGCCAAGGGCATCCATCTGCTCCTGCCTTTCCCCGGGATGAGCAGCAGGAGTTGTCCCAATCCCCACTGCCAGCCCCATTCCTGACCCTCGGTGGTGCCTCAGCCCCTTCCCTGAAGGGAAATTCCCTTTCTTTTATGTGGGATTTTATATTCCTGCGTCCCCAAATGGTGTGTGCGGGGTGTATTCCCCGGCTGCCGGCGGGAGCAGAAGGGATAATTTCATTTGGAAAAGCTTCTGAACAAGGAGGGGGGGAAAGCTCGTTAAGGAGCCTGATTTATGGCAGGGCCAGATCTGTCCCGCCAGCTGGGAATTCTGCGGGAAAGGAGCAGGAAAATCCCGGGGAAACCTCACCAGTCTTGACCTCCACGGAATTCCACCCGAAGGAAAAGCTGGCTTGGGTAATCCACACCCTGCCAAGGACAAAGCAGGGGATCCAGGGAAAGGGCAGGGACGTGAGCAGGGCCAGCCTGGGTGGGGCCACAGCACGAGCTCTGTGTCATTTATGGGATTATAATTATGGGACGCAGCGAGGACAGGGAGAAATTATTAAATTATTAAACTTCAAGAGGGAAAAGCAGCATGTAGAGAATGGGGGTGGCTTCTCCCACTGAAATCGCACTGAAACAGGGAAAAACCAGCAGGAAAACCAGTGGGAGCCACTGGAAGGAGTTTGCTTCCCTCCTGGCCATGGATGTGATGATGGATGGATGGGATAAAGGGATGCAGAGGGAGCAGACCGTGGATCTCAGCAGAAATGGGATTCTTGGATGAACCTTTCCCCTCATTCTCCACAGACAGCAAACAATTCCCACTGGACACGGAAGAAAATCAGGGTAAGGGATCAGCTGGGAGAGTTTTGTTTCCTTCCCTTTTTAATTTAATTTCTTAAACCCCACCCCTGACAGAATTCCAGGCCCTGCCAGGAACATCTCCAGTGACGGTGCAGAATGTCCTGACCTCGAAATTCGCAGTGCAAACCTTGAAATTCCGTTCTCAAAAGTCTTTCCTGGATGGAATTGGTTGACAGGGAGTCAGTCAATGGGAGACAAGGTCAGGCCCACGCTTGGAATTAAAACCCAAGGAACGGAGCAAGCTCCTCTCCTGGTCTTGTGGCATCGCTGCCACCACAGCCCCACCGAGGGGCACCTGGAATTCTGAATATTGGGGTGTTTTCCAGCCCTGGAGGTGCTTCCCACGCTCCCCTTCCACGGGGATTTTAAGGAATTCTGCGTGGTGAACGCGCCGGTGGAGGATCCGTCGCTCAGAGCCAGGAGGAGGCTCCAGGATTCCGGTGGATATCATCATTTCAGGGAATATAGCATTGCATTTGACGCTGGCCAATGTAGAAAGGCATGACCATTTATGGTTTACGACCATTCTTCGCATCCCAAATGGAAAACAAGCTCCTGTTTTATGGCAGCCTTGGCGTGGCTGAGCCAATCCCGTGTGCAGCTGCCCAGAACGGGCATCGATTTAAATAAAAATAAATAAAAATCAGCACTAAAAAATTACATTTGCTCTTTCCATTCTGAAATGAGATTATGGGATCGTTTCAGGCTGGCCACGGGCAGGTCCCTCCAGCCATCCCGAGGGCGGGCGGCCATCCCACCCTGCCCTGTGCCCGTGTCCCGCACGTTCCAGCTCGGAATCGGTACAAACTCAAACCGTTCCTTCCCAATTCATGTCAAAACTTCCAATTTTTTGCTCCAGCTGAGGACCCTGAGACAAAAGGGGAGGCCCCCAGCCCCCGCTCCATGGAGGCTGGAAGAGGCTGGGTGTGTTTTCTGGCCGTGACACGAGGTCACAAACACCCCCCCCCGGGAACGCTNNACCCCCCCCCCCCCCGGAATTATCGATCCCCTCGCCGGGAGTCTCCGCGTGATTCGGTTTGATTTGGATTTATTGCTTCCCCCCTAATCAGCTTACAGCGATTCCTGCTAAGGATGTTCTTCTGATGTTAAGGGAGCAAGGCTGGAGAAACTGAGCTGGAATTCCGGCCAAAACCAGCTCAGGTTTTTGTACCAAGCTCCTCTGAGCTCTTGGGCCAAACTGATAATTAATATTATTAAATTCTCTTCTTTTTTCTCCACAATAAAGCCCAAGGTGAATCCTCCAAGCAGCAACACTTGAACAGTCTCTTCTTTCTTCCTTAGTTTTGTTGCAAAAACTTTCTCACCTGGAAAAACCTCCCCAGCTCCATCCAGCGTCTCCACCAGGAAAATAAATTATATTTATGGACAACATCCCCGTGCAAACAGGTCCCTCAGAGGGCTCGGCAGCGAGGTGGACTCTTCCTTTGGCGCTAATTAAAAAGAAAAATCAGGAATTGCTGCGGTTCCTGTCACGGAGCTGCAGCCTCTCCTTGCTGCCTCCACGTAAATCAATTAAAGCTCCAGCAGGAGAGCAATTAACCCAGATCCAAACGAGACTGGTGGGGGGGAAATGTTTCCTTGGGCCGGGGCCTTTTATTTCAGAAATCAGATTCATCCTTATTTAAGTGCATTTCTTGTGCTGCGGTTCAAAACAAGCCGAGAAAAAGGAGGAAAAGGGAAATGTCCTGGAGGTGCCACGGGCAGGGACACCTCCCACTGTCCCAGGGTGCTCCAACCCGGCTTGGGACACTCCCAGGGATGGGGCAGCCCCAGCTCCCCTGGGAATTCCATCCCAGCCCCTCCCCACCCTCACAGGGGAGGATTTCTTCCCAAATCCCGGCTAAACCTACAGCTCCAGGCTCTATTCCCAAATAAAGCAATTTGAGGCATCTCCCCGAAATTAGCGGAGCACCACTCATTTTAAATTTGATTTTAATTTTAAATTTGCTTTCAGTTCGCCCGAGAGCTCCCAATCCCCGGGCCTGGACACGACCCAAAGCTCCGAGCTCCGTTTGCACCAGCAGCGCTTTGGCTGAGTTAAAACCCACCAATATTCAGAATATTCCGAGCAAGCCAGCCTGGGGAGGACATAATTTGGACAAACCAATCCCAAATCTCGGGGTGGTTGCACAGCCCGGGCAGCAGAACCATCCACGTGCTGCCAATATATTGAAAAACTGGACTTTTCTCCCCAAAAATTCCCCTGATTATTGCTGCCATGACAGCAAACGCCACGGTGAGCTGCTGTTGTGGCTAATTCCCTGGAATTTCCAACCTGTGGCGATTTACCTCCTTGTATTTTTCCCTGGGAAGTTTTAAAAGGAGCTGTGCCCGCGGCAGCGCTGCCCTGGGGCCACAAAAATCACGACTGCAGCCGCTTCCCAAAGCGGTATTTTTAGCAATATCTCCCCAAACGAGGTGGGCAGAGCTATTTTTGATCCTTTTATCACCACCCCGACCTGGATCTGTGGTTTTTCCGGGCGATTTTTGGTGTGGAACGCCAGGCACTGCCCGTGGGATGGAGGAGCAGGGAGCCACAGCCCCGAGCACATGGAGAGGGAACTTCGAGGAACAAACCCACGGGGCTCCCTCTGCTCCTCACCCAAGCCAGTTAAATCCAAGTTTTTCCCTGGCTCGGGGGGATTTGTGCCCGGATCCGTCAGAGGAGGCAGCAGAAAGGAAACTGAGGCTCAGTGGATTCCTCGGAGCTCGTTCTTTTCCTTGGATAAGTGGGTGCTCGTTCCGCCTCTGCTTTCTTAACCTGCACCTCCAAACACTTCCTGCCTGGAAAAAGCTGTTCCAGGCGCTCTCAGGTCTGCCCTGTCAGGGTCTGGCTTCTCTGACAGCGGGAGCTGCGAAGGAATTCTCTGGAATGAACCAAGATTTCCAATATCTGGCCAGGGAATGTGGCCACCCCTTCAGAAATGTCACTGAGAAGGGTCACAGGGCATTTGTGTGCTGAATCTCCTCCTTGCTGGCTTTAAGCTGAAGGAGGGCAGCCTTAAATTGGATATTTGGATGAAATTCCTCCCTGTGAGGGTGGGGAGGGGCTGGGATGGAATTCCCAGAGGAGCTGTGGTTGCCCCATCCCTGGAAATGCCCAAGGCCGGGCTGGAGCACCCTGGGATAGTGGGAGGTGTCCCTGCCCACGGCAGGGGTGGCACTGGATGATCTTTAAAGCCTCTTCCCACCCAAACCATTCCAGGATTCTGTGATTCCATGATTCATGTTACAAATTCATCACAGTTCCATAATTAATTGATCAAAGGGCAGTTTAAAGAAGCAGTGGAAAGGAGCTCAACACCCAGCCCAGGAGCACGGACGGGGCTCGTGCTGGCCAAGGATTCCATACATTGCTTGAATGGATTGGTGGGAAAGCCAAGCCATGAATATCATGGAGGTGGAGGCTGGAAACCTCCCTGTCCCCCGTGGCTGTTATCCCAAAAAACACCACTCAAAGCTGCAGGAATCTGCTTGAATATATTCCCATAATTTTTATTATTAATCAGCAGACTCCAGGCTAAGCCCTTCACTGGAACAATCCAGGATCCTGCTCCTCTGTGAATCCCCCAGGACGAAGAAGTGGCCCTTGGAACCACGGCAGGAGGCGGCCGGGAATGGGAACAATCCCGCTCCGGGAGTTATAAAATCCGTGTGCAATGCAGGGCTGGAAAAACGCAGGGGAAACTCCCCAGAAAGATGTGGGCGGCCTGGTGAAAGTTTCATTTTCAGAAGTGAGTAAAAAAACGGAGTGTGTCTGGAGCTGTGAAATTATTCCTGGTGCTGACGCTGCAGGAAATTTCGGTGGGAATGTTCAACAAGGCCGGGCTGGACGGGGTTTGGAGCAACCTGGGCCAGTGGAAGGTGTCCCTACCCATGGCAGGGGGTGGGATGGGGTCATTTTTAAGGTCTCTTTCAACCCAAACCATTCCAGGATTCCACGAGCTGCTCTCGCAGCAGAAAAATCCAGGAAAGCGAAAGCAGCAACGAGCTCAGGGATGATTTGTGGGAATTTGCAGGAAATTTTCCTTTACCGGTCAGTGGAATGAAAATTCTGCCTCGGGGAGGGCTGGGCTTTCAGGAATATTTCACCCTCAAACGCAGCACAGAACGTTCCTGCACCAAGGAAATAACCCAAGCGTTTGATTTAGGGTCCTGAAGCTCCTCTGCTGGCTCAGAGGGAATGAGGGAAAGCGGGATGCGTTGGGAAAACGCTGCTGTGTTACGGTTCTGCCGTGGATCAGAGTCCGGTTCAGAGCAGGAATAAAAGGAACTCATCAATTTTTCAGAGCACAGGCGTTGCCCAGCAGGACCTTTGTGTTTCTGCAGGGGAGTGAGATCAAAATCCTGACGTCCCCACGCAGGAGGAGAGGCTGGCAGAGGGGAAACGGAATCCTGGAATGCTTTGGGTTGGAAGGGACCTGAAAGATCCTCTCATTCCAACCCCAAAATGCTCACAGCTCCTTCCTTTCCCTTCCCTCCTTTGCTTCAGGTCCCCCTGAGGATGCTGCAGATCGTTTGTGAGCAGTCCTGATAATCCATTATCAACCCCCTCACCCCAAACCTGCTGGTTCAAATCCCAATATCCTGAACAAATTCCAAGGAAAAGTGACTCCTTTTTCAAATCCGGCTTCCCACGGAGCAGGACACCCGCCCCGGGCTGCCCTGCCCTGTGCTGTGCTCCCCTTCCCTGTGTGCTGGGCACTCCTGGCCTTCCTTAGGGATGAAATCCCTTCTCGAGGAGCATCCAGCACATTCCGGGACGGGGCCCTTAGTCCATAAATCCCGGTGTTTTCTCCCCTAGCTGCTGCTATTTCAATTCTCCCAGGACACACCCTCAGCTGGGCTGAAATGCCCGTCCTTGCTCTCCTGGCTCAGCTGGGATGAGACCAAATTCCGCCCTCTGGGACATTATTTATGGCCAGTTTGGGGTGACACCAGGGGCTGCAGGGCCCTGAAGAGTGTAAATCCTGCAGCCTGGAGAGTCATCACTGCGTGCTGGGGAATATAAAAACGGACCAAATCCTGATTCCCTGACTCCTTTTCCTCTCTGACAGAATTCCTCCTGCTGTTGCTGTTTGCCCTCCTGGCATGGGGATCATTAAGGCTTAATTAGGCTTGAATTGCTTAAGCTTAAACCAGGTTTTTATTAAAAACTGACCAAGGCAAATCACCTTTGAGCTGATGAATAATTTTTAATCGTTCCAGCCACGTTGCATTACCTGCCCAGTGTCTTCATTCTGCTGCCTCTAACACAGAAAACCCCGCCCCAAACCCCCTTTTATTCCACCCGTCTGATTCAATAATTTTGATAAGATATTCAAATGAATTCATTATCCTTGGATATATTTTCATCTCCTTTCCCTGGGAGCAGCCAGGCTGTTGTGCTACTCCACCTCTTGCATTTCCTTGCGCTTTTTTTCCCTATATTTTAAGGAAGCTGCAGAACTCCACCTCAACCCTCCCGTTGCATTTCTTCCCTGCAGGTTTATCAGTTGTGGATAATCAGGATTAAAATCAACGCTGCTGCTTTTCCCTTCCGTGGGAGTGCCCCTTCCTTCCCTCCCCCCGCCTCAATCCCGAGGAATCATCTTTGCTCCCCAGTAGCAGCTCTTGTTCGTTCAACTTGGAGGCAAAAATAAAAAAGTTCTCGAGCAGAAATAATCAGCCCGCACTTCCAAATCTCCAGAGCGGGCACGGATAGAGAGGGAAAGGGGATTAATTACTCATCAGAAACGAGGGAACATCTCAGACTGATTTCCCTGACTCACTTTAACCTTCGAGTCACCTTCAGGGTAACGTAGCCCTGTCCCCCTGCATCTGATTAGAGCTCAGAAAAGCCACATTGCGAGGCTGTGTTTTCAATTAGAGCCATGTCTTTTACCTCAGAAGGATTTCTGCAGTCGACACCTCTGCGAATGCTGACTCTTTCTCCTCTAAACATCCTGATTTTCAGAGCAATCCATTTGTATTACGAGAAGCATGGTGCTCTGTAAAAGTTTGCATCGCTCGGTATCAATATTAAATAAATAAATCAAACCTGGCGCTGCTTAATTACAAAGCAACAATTTATTTTGCTTGCTGGGTAAATGGATTTAAAACGTGGAGGTATTTAATGAGAGGGAGTTTTATTACGATGTTCCATCTGCCACTCCTTGTTTTCAGGAGATTAAAAGGATAATAAAAGCTCCCAAGCACCTCTGTTAACCGTGTGTTTTCTTCCACAGTGGGTTTTCCTTGGGGATAAAAACCATGATCCGCTCCCCCCCTCCCAGTCTTTATTATCAGGGGGAAAAAAAACCTTTAATAAACCAGATCACAACGCAACTTTTACCCTAAAAAGAAACAAAACGCAACGCCCTAATAGACAGTAATTTTATTTCACTTCCAGTGAAACCCAAAGGGTTTTGTGTCCGCGGCGAAAACTTTCAGCAAAATGAACGGAGCGGGTTCAGAACCCACCACTGCCTCATAAGCATCAAATCCTTGTCCTGTGTCTCTACCAGGAAACTCCAGAGGTGAAACGGCGGCTGGAAGCGCCCGTGCCCGCAGGAGCAGCCCGGCAGATCCTTGGAAAAAAAGGCGAGTTGTGCTCTGACTGCAGTGCTGCAGTCCTATGACAGCATCATATTAATGAGCCAGCAGAGGGGTGCGACGCTCCATGTGCTCGGCAAAGTTTAACCCTGTCCCCCAGACTTCCCCAACTCTCCACGGAGAAACGCTTCCAGCCGGGAATTGTCTCCCCGGCCCGGGCTAAAGGCGCCCAGGCGATTTGTAGGGAGGGTTTTTGCCTGTTCGAAAGATCATCCTGTCAAAAATTCGGGCTGTGGACACAGACAGAGCCTTCTCGGCACCTTCTGAAGGAGGAGTTAACTCTCCCCCCTCAGCATTCCTCTGCTTTTCCAGGGGAGCTGTGGCAGGGATTTTTCCAGCACCAGCAGTTTTGGGGGTTTTTTGGGAGGTTTTGGTGGTTTTTTTTTTTTTCCTCTTTGCAGTTTACTAATCCATTTCCTCCGAAGCTGTAATCCCTCCAGGAGGAGCTCAGAGCCTGGCTGGCAGCCAGGCACTGTCATGCAGCCCATACAAAGTCTATTTTCCCCCACAAAACGTAATTTTTAACAAGGTTTCGAACAATTTATTATTCATTCTGAGCAATGCACCAAGCGCAAGATCAAAGCGGGAGGGTGGGAGGAGAAGAGAAGGGAAGAGGGGAAGGAAGAAAGAGAGGGGGAAAAGAACCAAGACCGAGGATTTGGGATACCGGGGGAGGTCTCCCAAACTCTTGCCGACTTCTT